>JAYESA010000042.1:0-600000 GCA_036927795.1 Iris macrosiphon | reverse complement strand
TGGGTGACCTCCTATAGGATGGTTGAACTCTCATAGGATGGGTAACCTATCTAACTATGGGTAACCTCCCTTAGGATGGGTGACTTGGCTTTTCCTAGGATGGGTAACCTTCCTAGGATGGGTAACCTTTCATAGGATGGGTGAACTTCATATGATGGGTAACCTTCCTTAGGATGGGTTGTAACGCCCCGTTCGTCCCGTTCCCCCTATTCGGGGAGCGCGGCTAAGATATGCTTGGTACCGTTCGATCGGGACAGATTGAATCAAGATCCTTTCCTCGTTATGGATTGGTTTCTTCGGAATCAGGTCCCATAATCAATGGATCGTGCCTCAAGGAAGGACTCGGCGGCAGAGTAGAGAGAGGCCTTTCCGTTGTGTTGGTTTTCCTTGCCCGTTTTCGATTGCCGTTTGGTTGCGTACTTGTTGGTTTTAGGACTTGCGTTTTCTTGAACGGTTTCAATGGATTTCATTGCTTTCGTTCTTAGGATTTCGCATTTCGTATCGAGCCTTGGAGACCGAAGCAGGAGGTATTGATCATCCGTTGGTGCGTGCAGGTGATCGTGTAGACGACGCGCAAGCGGAGTCTTAGGGATCTCTACTTCTTCTTCCTATACAACCAACGTGTGAGTGGCTCTATTTCGATAAGCACCTTCTTTCCAAGGGCTCCGTTCATAATAAAATTGACTCAGTTGTGCATTCAATCAAACGACACCACTTAAGTAATAAGTTGGATAACAAGATAAGATAAGAAGTAGGCTTGGAACACCCATTGCTTGTCATACAAAACCTTGCATAAATTCATTGATGCATGCATGTTCGTTGGATGTTTAATGGGTTGGTATTTATTGATAGTTCAAGGTGTTCTTCTATAAACTGCTGCATGTTATTTCATATAACTGTTGGTTGATTGTGATAATACAGTAAAGCAGTTTCGTACATGATGTTCTTTAAATCGCTAGTAAGTAAATCTATGATGTAGAGTTCATAGAAATGGTCATGGGAATTCTTGTGCACAAGGGATCCAGGTTCCTGCGAGCGGTTACCGGGGCACCGGGCCGTTTCGACCCGGGCGGAATCTACTTTCTTAGTCGTGGGAGCGGAGAATTGTAGCGGGGCTAGCTACCCGCGCTGCAAGCGTCGCCGCCAGCCCAGACTAAACCCATGATGGCTCCTAAACAACAAAGAAAGATGTTGTGTATATTTAAACTGTGCAGACTAACTATGTCTTCGTGACAGGGAAGGCTATGGTAAGTTGTACAGGTGGTTCAGACGGGACAGGTAAAGTCATCGAACGGTGGCATGTGGAGTTATGTTATTTTGTTCTTGCATACCTGCTAAATGAAATCTGATCTAGGCAAGAATAGAAAGTCACATAAACACATAAATGTTGCATGTTCATTTAAAACTCATCTAAAGAGCTTGGTAAAGTTGAGCAGCTAGCCTTCACCAGTACTTTTCGAAGTACTGACCCTCGTTGTAGCAGGTTCCCCGGCGCAAGGCAACGCGGCGAGGAGCTGAATTTCTCTCCGGACTTTTGGGATTCTTGGCGGTGCGTGGCCAAGACTTTGGAGGCTCAAGCTAGAAGCCTTCCCCTCTCTCTCCGTTGCGGAAATAACGCTAAGGCGATGGTGCTTACCCGCACCCAAGGTGTTTTGTGTTTTGAAACTATGTAAAGGGACATAATGTATGGATCGGCTATCTCATTTTGCGTCCAAGTTTGTAAGCCCGTGGGGCATTTTATACTTTTGAGTCAAGCAATGTAACAAGATGTTCATTATAAATAAAAGAGAAACTTTGCTATGCCTCAACCTTGTGTTATCTTATTTGTCTACTCTGCTGCATTGTTCTAAAGAATATCCTTATGCCTAAGGCCTTGTGCACGCGCGCCCTACGCGTGCTCGGCATCACGCCCGGGGGACGATTATCGATTAGCCGAAATCGGGGCATGACATATTGGTATCAGAGCATGCTTCAGATCCTTTGATCTCACAAAGAAAGTTTCTAAAGAGGACATTGTTCCTTCCGAGTAGACCCTTGAATTCGCTTGGCCAAAATGAGATGCGTTCCATACAATAAGTCTAAATATTTTTGAAAAGTGCGTGGGAATTATACGATTGCTTGGACGGGATTATGATGTGAGGGCTTTTGTCCCAACTCATAGAGGATGTTGTGAGAGGAGACTCGTGTTATAATCGGCAAGTTTTATGTTTATATGAAGACACCAAACGAGTAGAGTGCGAGATAAGAATATCGTTCAGACAGTGGTCTATGCACCTGGCCTTTTGGCCAAATTGTGTTAAGTATTATGCACCAAGACCCTTGGTGATAGTGAGTTGCAGCGAGATTTGGGTATTGTTGGGATGAGAATAAAGTTGACTTGGAGGGAAATCGATAGAGACGTTATCGGATTGCCGCTAAGGCGAGTAACGGGAATCGTGTAGGGAATTTTCGGAAATAGTTTGGACGGTTAATCATAGCGATAAGTTATGATTTGAAGCATAGTCTGTATAGAGGACTATAAATATAGGTATGTACGAGTCTAAGATCGCTAAGGCGATAAATAGGGACTGTGTTGGAGTTCTAAGGAACGAATTGGGCATACGACTGTAGGATGCGAACGCGAATCAGGAGTTATTAGGACGACTCAATTCCTGAGTAGTGTATGCGATAAGTCCCCTGTTCGATTATGCAATTTGTGGATATAATGAGTTGTAAAGATTCAGGGAGTATGACTCGAACCCTGAGTGGTGTATTTGTTGGCTTAGAAATGCTTGAACGAAGTCGTGGATTCAGAGAGTTAAGCGAGTCTAGCGACAAGCGACGAGATTGGGTAAAGCCTTAGTATAAATAAACAGTGCCTAGCAAGTAAACGAACTCGGAGAAAGCATGCAATGTTTAGTTCGAACGAGTTACAATGAGTTGAATAAGGGATAAGGCTTACATCGAATAGAAATTCAGGGCAATTGGAATCGATATCATGGTTGGAAAAGACTTAGAGGATTGTACGAGCGAGTTTGAGTTGAAACAAGCGAATTTAAGACTTGAGTCGAGATTGAATAATCTGAGATGCGATCGAAGTAAGTGCAATTAGAAATAATGGAGTGAACGAATGATAGCGTGCATGGAAAATTTGGATTTGAGTAGGATATCGCTCGATGGAATTCGGTTTGAGTATGAATGCGATGATTTCAAATTTTGGGAGATTTAGACCATAACAATGGTTGGAAAATAGTATGGATTGATGCAAGTTAGTAAATTTTTTTGATTTTGATGGATTGAGTTAAGCGGTAATAGATTTGGCTTGGAGTTTGGAAGAACGATCTTGAAATCAAGTTCAGAAAGATAACATTCAAAATCTGTCCCAGCGAGAACGATTATCCTGCAGGAGCGTTGGCGTGGTGATTTCACGTACGGTAGGGATAAGCAAACTCAAGAGAACAGGTTCGGTGATTATTCCAAAAACGAACTCGATGAATGGAACGTATCAATGGGATAGACTTGGGTTTGGGAATTGATCTTAGTTGTTTGAGGAATGCTAAGAGTAGACTAAGAAAATGAGTCTAAGGATTTTCTTGAGGAGTTAGTCTAGAAAACGTAAAGTAAAAGGTGTTGGACATTTTCATGAACGGATACGTAGATTGTGCTGGACGACTTAGAGTTCATGATATACATCGATGGTTTATAATGGAAATGTGGCTTGATGATACAGGTGTAGAAAGGGATGGATTGGGGAATTCTATCAAACATGATAAAAGAGATAGTATATGTGAATCGATGGGTTGAACCTGCAACGTGGGCATATCGTGGGTTCGGTTGAACGAACGTGTTGGTGTGATAGGATGATCGGTGCTCGATGTTTAGAAATCTGAGTGAAACGAGCTTGGGTAGAATACCCGTGTAAAGGAACAATGGTTTGACCTTAGGGTGTTTGGGGCGAGCGTTGTGCAACACGGTTGCGCGATGAGTCGCAAACTTGAGTTGTACCTATGACTGTGTGTGCTGGCCTAGTGACTAGGCAGACGACCCTATGCCTTGAGTTAAACTGGAGTGGCTGACTTCAGAGTATCATTCGGGAAGAATGATAGAACTGGGGCAACAAAACTTAGAGTTAGAATTTGGAATTTGGAATATACACTAGCAACGTTCGCGTTGAAACAAACGTAATGTAAGATAGGACTCGGGTAATAAATTGATTTGGTCGGATCGGTTACGCGACGGTAAAGGATGAGACGATAGCTGGATCGAACAAGAGTTCGGTCATTCAAATAGCAGGATGATCCGCGTTTCGAAAGATTTTCACGAGTAGCTTGTCAGACTTAGCTGTCACTGAGCTTGGTTGAAATACACATATTTGGGGGACGCCTTGAATATGGGTACGATCCAGACTTAGCGATATGCATAACTCGGATGCAGCTGCAAAGGAAAATGTTCGGATTCGCATGGATGAGTATGGCAACTGAAATGATTTAGCCTCAACCTAAATTTTCATAGAGGAAAGATTGTATCGTTCCTCGTGCTACCGGGATAGTTCTGCGCTAAGGCGCAGTACGAGACTGAGTTTGGGGATGCAATAGTTGAACGAATGGATCATTCGGATAAAATGATTAAGCACTCGGGCGAACGGAACGAGTAAAAATGAATAGGAAGTTAAGTTCGATTGAGCCAAGGGTGCGAAGGACTTGAGCGTACCCCAGGTAGGCAATTTAGCTCTGCGCTAAGGCGCAATATAGACTGAGTCAGAAAACGTTGGTGATTGGGTGCGAATTTATTTAGTGAGATTGGACGGTGACTCAGAGAGATTTGATGCAAAAACGAGATTGGAAAATTGTCGAGATTCGAGCTTTTGGGTTAGGCGTAACGACGGGTTTCGATAGGCAACGTCAAGTAATAGGCTCAATTGTGTTGGGTTCCTATGGTGATAACGTAACTAGTTGGGCAAGTCCACCCAATTATGAGTAGTAAGTGCCCATTGAGTTATAGAACACCATGTGCTTGGGTAATACAGCCCTGCGCTAGGTGCAGTAGATTTGAGACGGAAGTGCAACGATCGAGTTGAGTATAACTCGATAGCATTAAACGATAGAGTCGTTCGATGAGAATTGGCCAACATTGGCGTAACGCATGGTGAGAAAAAAGAGGATTGTAGTATTGAGACGGTCCTTGAAGGATAAGACGAGATGTATAGGAAAGTTTAGAAGTTATGCGATAGCGCGAGTTGCACTCAGGAAGTCTCGAGGACGGAACTTGTTCTGAGTGGTATATGGTGTAACAACCCGCTCCGCTCAACCCGGAGGGCCGATTCAAACGGCACATGTGTAGCTATTCAACCGCCTTGCTCAGCGAGATGGCTCGTTCGATGCAAAGGCTTTCATGCTGGGATCCTCAGTGGAGTCAGACTTAGACTATCAGAAGCGCGTCCGGAGTCTAGCTCGACCGATGCGATACATCGCTAAGGTGGGTGACCCCGGTGAACCTGTCTCTACTTAGCTGCACAATAAGGAAATGAACGTTACGTGCTAGTTTACAGGCGATAACCTTTGCATGCTAATAAAAGAGATGAACGCACATAGCTAAGGGGATAACCCCGCTTTATTATCGTATAGAACATGAAAATCTTACTTGCTAGTTGCGAAGTCGACTTGGGTCAGTTGAATCTGCAAGCGGACTTGTCGTACGCGGCGGAGCCTGTCAAAATTTTGAATCATAAAAAGAAGCAGTTGCGGAACCGAACGTCTCGCTAGTGCGCGTACTGTGGCGAAACCACTCGGTCGAGGAGTCGACCTGGGAACTTGAATCTGATATGAGGGGAAAATTTCCCTCATTATTTCTTAGTGGCAGGTTCTATTCTTAAGTTTCGGGACGAAACTTCCTATTAGATGGTTATGATGTAATGCCCTGTTCGTCCCGTTCCCCCTATTCGGGGAGCGCGGCTAAGATATGCTTGGTACCGTTTGATCGGGACAGATTGAATCAAGATCCTTTCCTCGTTATGGATTGGTTTCTTCGGAATCAGGTCCCATAATCAATGGATCGTGCCTCAAGGAAGGACTCGGCGGCAGAGTAGAGAGAGGCCTTTCCGTTGTGTTGGTTTTCCTTGCCCGTTTTCGATTGCCGTTTGGTTGCGTACTTGTTGGTTTTAGGACTTGCGTTTTCTTGAACGGTTTCAATGGATTTCATTGCTTTCGTTCTTAGGATTTCGCATTTCGTATCGAGCCTTGGAGACCGAAGCAGGAGGTATTGATCATCCGTTGGTGCGTGCAGGTGATCGTGTAGACGACGCGCGAGCGGAGTCTTAGGGATCTCTACTTCTTCTTCCTATACAACCAACGTGTGAGTGGCTCTATTTCGATAAGCACCTTCTTTCCAAGGGCTCCGTTCATAATAAAATTGACTCAGTTGTGCATTCAATCAAACGACACCACTTAAGTAATAAGTTGGATAACAAGATAAGATAAGAAGTAGGCTTGGAACACCCATTGCTTGTCATACAAAACCTTGCATAAATTCATTGATGCATGCATGTTCGTTGGATGTTTAATGGGTTGGTATTTATTGATAGTTCAAGGTGTTCGTCTATAAACTGCTGCATGTTATTTCATATAACTGTTGGTTGATTGTGATAATATAGTAAAGCAGTTTCGTACATGATGTTCTTTAAATCGCTAGTAAGTAAATCTATGATGTAGAGTTCATAGAAATGGTCATGGGAATTCTTGTGCACAAGGGATCCAGGTTCCTGCGAGCGGTTACCGGGGCACCGGGCCGTTTCGACCCGGGCGGAATCTACTTTCTTAGTCGTGGGAGAGGGGAATTGTAGCGGGGCTAGCTACCCGCGCTGCAAGCGTCGCCGCCAGCCCAGACTAAACCCATGATGGCTCCTAAACAACAAAGAAAGATGTTGTGTATATTTAAACTGTGCAGACTAACTATGTCTTCGTGACAGGGAAGGCTATGGTAAGTTGTACAGGTGGTTCAGACGGGACAGGTAAAGTCACCGAACGGTGGCATGTGGAGTTATGTTATTTTGTTCTTGCATACCTGCTAAATAAAATCTGATCTAGGCAAGAATAGAAAGTCACATAAACACATAAATATTGCATGTTCATTTAAAACTCATCTAAAGAGCTTGGTAAAGTTGAGCAGCTAGCCTTCACCAGTACTTTTCGAAGTACTGACCCTCGTTGTAGCAGGTTCCCCGGCGCAAGGCAACGCGGCGAGGAGCTGAAGTTCTCTCCGGACTTTTGGGATTCTTGGCGGTGCGTGGCCAAGACTTTGGAGGCTTAAGCTAGAAGCCTTCCCCTCTCTCTCCGTTGCGGAAATAACGCTAAGGCGATGGTGCTTACCCGCACCCAAGGTGTTTTGTGTTTTGAAACTATGTAAAGGGACATAATGTATGGATCGGCTATCTCATTTTGCGTCCAAGTTTGTAAGCCCGTGGGGCATTTTATACTTTTGAGTCAAGCAATGTAACAAGATGTTCATTATAAATAAAAGAGAAACTTTGCTATGCCTCAACCTTGTGTTATCTTATTTGTCTACTCTGCTGCATTGTTCTAAAGAATATCCTTATGCCTAAGGCCTTGTGCACGCGCGCCCTACGCGTGCTCGGCATCACGCCCGGGGGACGATTATCGATTAACCGAAATCGGGGCGTGACATGGGTCACCTCCCATAGGATGGGTGACCACCCATAGGATGGGTACCCTCCAGATGGGTGACCTCCCATAGGATGGGTGACCTCCCGTAGGATGGGTAACCTCCCGTATGATGGGTGACCTCTCGTCGGATGGATAACCTTCCTAAGTATGGGTATCCTCCCTTAGGATGGGTGACTTGACTTTGCCTAGGATGGGTAACCTCCCTAAGTATAGGTAACCTCCCTTTGGATGGGTGACTTGACTTTTCCTAGGATGGGTAACCTCCCTAGGATGGGTAACCTCTCGTAGGATGGGTGACCTTCATATGATGGGTAACCTCCCTTAGGATGGGTGACCTCTCATAGGATGGGTAACCTCCGGATGGGTGACCTACCATAAATGGGTGACCTCCCGTAGGATGGGTAACCTCCAGTATGATAGGTGGCCTCTCGTAGGATGGATAACCTTCCTGAGTATGGGTAACCTCCCTTAGGATGGGTGACTTGATTTGCCTAGGATGGGTAACCTCCCTAAGTATGGGTAACCTCCCTTAGGATGGGTGACTTAACTTTTCCTAGGATAGGTAACCTCCCTAAGTATGGGTAACCTGCCTAGCATGGGTAACCTCCCTTAGGATGGGTCACCTCCCTAGGAAGGGTAACCTCCTTAGGATGGGTAACCTCCCTTAGGATAGGTGACCTATAGGATGGGTGACCTCCCGTAGGATGGGTAACCTTTCTTAGGATGGGTGACCTCCCATAGGAAGGGTAACCTAACGTATGATGGGTGATATCCCGTAGGATGGGTAACATCTCTTAGGATGGGTCACCTCCTTTAGGATGGGTGACCTCCATTTGGATGGGTGACTTCTCGTAGGATGGGTAACCTCCCTAAGTATGGGTAACCTCCCTTAGGATGCGTGACTTAACTTTTCCTAGGATGGGTAACCTCACTTAGGATTGGTGAATTGACTTTTCCTAGGATGGGTAACCTCCCTAAGTATGGGTAACCTCCATTAGGATGTGTAATCTCCCGTAGGATTGTGACACCCATAGGATTGGTAACCTCCGGATGGGTGACCTCCCGTAGGATGGGTGACCTCCCATAGGATGGTTGAACTCTCATAGGATGGGTAACCTCTCTAAGTACGGGTAACCTCCCTTAGGATAGGTGACTTGGCTTTCCCTAGGATGGGTAACCTTCCTAGGATGGGTAACATTTCATAGTATGGGTGACCTTCATATGGTGGGTAACCTTCCTTAGGATGGGTGACCTCCCATAGGATGGGTAACCTCCGGATGGATGACCTCCCATAGGATGGGTAACCTTCCGTATGATGGGTGACCTCTCGTAGGATGGATAACCTTCCTAAGTAGGGTATCCTCCCTTAGGATGGGTGAGTTGACTTTGCCTAGGATGGGTAACCTTCCTAAGTATGGGTAACCTCCCTATAAACCCCCTCGACCAGAAATTAGGGTTAATTAATTTAATTAGCATAGTTAGGGTAACTAGAGATAATTAAGATTTATTATATAATATTATAATACCTGTGAAATGATTTGTTATTATAGGATACTACCCTAGCTGTTACCCTAAAACAATTTCCACATACTTGGCCTAGACATGCCAACCTATCATATTGAACCTAGAACAAACCCTAGATACGGATTTTCGTGCCTGATTTTAGTCGCACAAAAGTCGTTACAAACGTCCGTACACAAATTAATTAAATTGCGTAATTACATTCGTTGTCCGTTCCAATTGAAATTGAGAGCCCATCTCGATCCGAATTGACCAACCCAGATCCTGACATTATTGTACACTGAGCCTACCACACTAATGACCCTTGTCCAACCCAATTTAGACCCCCGATTCTCGTTAAATTAAATTAGAAACACCCGGTGCATTAATTACGAATTAATTAATGTGGTGACCAAACCTCTATTGAATTAGACCCTACTCCAACCCAAACCCACACCCACACCCACAAGCCTCATACAAAATACCATACACCATCCTAGCCCAATGAAGAAAACCAAACATGGTGTTTGTTTACATCAAATCCCCAAATTCAGAAATTGTGCAAATACCAAATTATTCAGGGGCCTATTTGCAAAATTGCAATGAGGTGCTCCCCTCTCATTGGCCCAAACATCATGAAGAAAGAATTGGCCATGCCCTAACCGTATCAATTTATTTTCCCCCCATTCCTTTGTACTTACCTTACTTTACGAAGGGCACATCATGGCCCTACATTTGAAATGCCCCATTCCTAGCCCTCCCCTCATCTTGATGGACATCCCCAACTCCCCAAAAGCTAGGTCCAGCCGGCCCTAATCCCAAGGCAGCCCCCCCTCTCTTACCTACATAAACAACCTAGTACCTCATTAAAGAGGGCACACAAACCTAGAACACTACACAAAACCCCTAACTCCCTAAAACTCACACCAACCCGACCCCAACCAGTCATCACCCGCCGCCTCCTCCCGGCCAACCACCGCCTCCGGCCACCCCCATAGCCACCCGACCACCTTCGCCGGACCTTCCCCCACCTGCCACCACCGCCACTCGCCGCCTAGCCGCCGGCAGCAACCCCCCAGCAGCCCAACACCAACCCGAGCTGCCCCCTCCCGCACGCACAGCCGACCACCCGACCTCCCCGTACTCCGCCACCACTGCACCGCCGACCGCCCAACTTAGCCACACTCCTCCCCGGCCAACCCCCTTCCTCCCCGCCAAGCCTCGCCGCCGGTCGACGCCACAGCCACCCAGAATCGCCCCCGCAGCGCCGGTTGTCCCTGAACCGCAGCTGCTGTGCCGACCGCCCCGAGCTTCGCCGGAGCTCCGTCCGGCCACCCCCGCCGGCGACGGCCCGTCACCGTGACCCCCTCGACCTGAGCTACTATACGGTACATTATTTTATGTAAAATTGTTAGTATTTATGTATGTATTTTAGGTTGCAAGGTTTAGGTATATAGATCCTGTATTTTCCTTGTATTTAATACGTATTTTCTGAATTTAATGAATACCCTGTATATATATATATACCTGCTGTATTCCTCGTATACTGTGTATATATCAATAAAAAAAATAAACATATGTTACACTAATAATAATACTAATATTATTTATAAATACCAATTTCGTATTTATGTGTAAATGTACATATAAATACATAGAAGTGTGTATATATTATTGTATTACAAAAAATAGTAAGTATTTAATATAAATCTTAATAAAAGTAATTTTTGTGATTTAATATTATATATAATATAATACTATTTTCTTAGTATATTTTCGTATTAATACTTATACATATGTAGCATGTACGTATGTATGTATGTATGTATGTATATATGTACATTTTAAAAAATATGAAGAATATTAAATATATAGTATTTATTGTGTTAAATACATTTTCTGGAAATTAAGGATATTATATGTATAATATTATATATTAAATACTTATACGTATTAACCCTCTAGTATGTATATGTATAAATATATATATATATATATATATATATATATATATATATATATATATATATATATATATATATATAGATATATAGATACATATATGTATGTGTATATATATTTTTTTATACCTTTCATTATGTTGTATATATTAATTTATGTACATAATTTCTATCTAAATATATGTATATGTATAAATATATGAATTTATGTTATTACCAATTATGTATACATATTTACTGTGTATTATTAGTATATACTAATTAATACATAAGTACTATTTTTGTACTATTAAACAAATATATTATTTTAATATAATTAAATATGATTTAGTGTATATGTATATACTTGTATTAGCTATATATATATATATACAGTCCCGACCCTATGTCAGCTGTAGATACAAGCAGTGTGTCTTAGTCGTGCTATTGTAGCGACTAATTTGGTCATTACCATATCCTATATAGGATTGCTGGACAGTACCGTCGAGGCATCAGGAGCAGGACTTTGGATTTCGCAGCTACCCGGGACAGGCAAGTATACCTTGCTAATTTACTGCTTAAAATTAAAATGATAAATGTTGTAAATATGCATAGAACTGTGTGCATCCGAGATTGACTCGGGTGCAGTCGACAATGCGTCGATGAATAGTGTACATGTCCTAGTTGCTAGCTGACTCACCTTCTACTGTGAGGATATTTTGATATCTTCCTAGACTATGGCACTATACACGTACCACGATGGTACATTCATATTGGGATGCGGGTCTGCGTACCCGATTCGCTATCGGTACGTATGACATACATCACGGACTAGCCTGTATTCTAGAGTAGTATAGTTAGATGAGACTTGGCATATAGATACGGTACACTCATGTCGTGTATTCGACTTGCGTATCTACATCGGGCGGGAAGGACAACTGATAAACGTATGGGATACACCCATCGGACTACGTGGTATCCAGAGGAACCACAGACCCGGTGACTCCCTATATTCAGACACCGCGCTCTTCGGAGTGTTACGGACGTATATATATTGCAGATACCACGCCCCTTAGAGTGTGGACGTTATATATATATACAGATACTTCATTCTTCGGAATGAAGGACGTTGCAGATACCACATTCTAGAGGACGTTGGACGTTATGCCTACACCTACCTATACGTTCCGAGGTCGTCCTTACATTGCATTCACTTAGATGGTTAGCACACCCCTCTTTACTTTTATTCAGTACTATATCTGGCATGCATATTGTATCTTGTTACGTCCCTCTGAGGACCTGGTTATCTTCTAGATCTGGACGAGGCCTATTATCCCACAGTTTACGGGCCAGGTGTGGAGACGAGGTTTGCTCTTGACGAGGAGCTAGAGGTCCTTCCATCGGAGTACCCCTGATCATATTGGTAGGCCTCCCGCCTATGACTGGAGCTCCTTACCTAGTTAGCAGTTATTCCAGTCACTCTTATTATTCAGTACTTTATTTCAGACTATCAGCACTTTCTCTCCAACATTTGTAGTGGATTTTTTCCCACCAGACATATTTCAGTTGTACTATGTCATTCGACTATGTCCTTATATTCCAGTCTTTCCTTTCGGTATTTTACTTGTTGTCTGTGGATGAGATTAGTTACTATATGTTGTTGATATTAGACTTGTTAGATTTAGGACAGCGTAGCACGCTTCGCCAGGATCCATTAAATTGGGATATCCTCGGAGACGTGTCAGCTGGCCAATGCCACGTGGCCTGGTTCCATATATTTTGGGACTGGGACGTGACACTCCCTTAGGATGGGTGACTTAACTTTTCCTAGGATGGGTAACCTCCCTAGGATGGGTAACCTCTCGTAGGATGGGTGACCTTCATATGATGGGTAACCTCCCTTAGGATGGGTGACCTCTCATAGGATGGGTGACCACCCAGAGGATGGGTAACCTCCGGATGCGTGACCTCCTATAGGATGGGAGACCTCCCGTAGGATGGGTAACTTCCAGTATGATGGGTGGCCTCTCGTAGGATGGATAACCTTCCTAAGTATGGGTAACCTCCCTTAGGATGGGTGACTTGACTTTGCCTAGGATGGGTAACCTCCCTAAGTACGGGTTACCTTCCTTAGGATGGGTGACTTAACTTTTCCTTGGATGGGTAACCCATCCTAGGGAGGTCACTCATCCTAAGGGAGGTCACTCATCCTAGGGAGTTCACCCATCCTACGAGAGGTTACCCATCCTAAGGGAAGGGAAATCACCCATCCTAAGGAGGTTACCCCTCCTACGAGAGGTCACCCATCCTAAGGGAGGTTACCCATCATAAGAAGGTCACCCTTCGTATGGAGGTCACCCATCCTAAGGGAGGTTACCCATCATATGAAGGTCACCCATCGTATGTAGGTCACCCATCCTAAGGGAGGTTACCCATCATAAGAAGGTCACACATCCTAGGAAGGTTACCCATCCTTTGGGAGATCACCCATCCTAAGAGAGGTTACCCATCCTAGGGAGGTCACCCATCCTACGAGAGGTTACCCATCCTAATAGAGGTTACCCATCCTAAGGGAGGTCACTCATCCTAGGGAGGTTACCCATCCTACGGGAGGTCACCCATCCTAGTGAGGTTACCCATCCTTTGGGAGGTCACCCATCCTAATAGAGGTTACCCATCCTAAGGGAGATCACTCATCCTAGGGAGGCCAACCATCCAACGAGAGGTTACCCATCCTTAGAGAGGTTACCCATCCTAAGGGAGGTCTCTCATCCTAGGGAGGTCACCCATCCTAAGGGAGGTCACTCATCCTAGGGAGGTTACCCATCATACGCGAGGTCACCCATCCAACGGGAGGTCACCAATCCAAATGGAGGTCACCCATCCTACGGGAGGTCACCCATCCAAATGGAGGTCACCCATTCTATGAGAGGTTACCCATCCTAAGAGAGGTTAACCATCCTAAGAAGGTCACTCATCCTAGGGAGGTCACTCATCCTACGGGAGGTCACCCATCCTAAGGGAGGTTACCCATCTTACGAGAGGTCACCCATCCTACGGGAGGTTACCCATCCTAAGAGAGGTTACCCATCCTAAGAGAGGTTACCTATCATATAGCGGGTTCACCCATCCTAAGGGAGGTTACCCATCATATGAAAGTCACCCATCCTAGGGAGGTCACCCATCCTCGGGAGGTTACCCATCCTACGAGACGTTACCCATCCTAAGAGAGGTTACCCATCCTACGAGTGGTCACCCATCCTACCGGAGGTCACCCATCCTAAGGGAGGTTACCCATCCTAGGGAGGTCGATTATCCTACGGGAGGTCACTTATCCTATGGAGGTCACACATCCTACGAGAGGTTACCCATCCTAAGGGAAGGGAAATCACACATCCTAGGGAGATTACCCATCCTACGAGAGATCACCCATCCAAAGGGAGGTTATCCATCATATGAAGGTCACCCATCGTATGGAGGTCACCCATCCTACAAAAGGTTACCCATTATATGAAGGTCACCCATCCTTGGGAGGTTACCCATCCTATGGGAGGTCACCCATCCTAAGAGAGGTTACCCATCCTAAGGGATGTCACTCATCCTAGGGAGGTCACCCATCCTACGGGAGGTCACCCATCCTAGGGAGTTACCCATCCTATGGGAGGTTACCCATCCTAAGGGAGGTCACTCATCCTAGGGAGGTCACCCATCCTATGAGAGGTTACCCATCCTAAGAGAGGTTACCTATTCTAAGGGAGGTCACTCATCCTAGGGAGGTCACCCATCCTAAGGGAGGTCACTCATCCTTAGAAGGTTACCCATCCTATGCGAGGTCACCCATCCAACGCGAGGTTACCCATCCTACTGTAGGTCACCCATCCAAATGGAGGTCACCCATCCTACGGAAGGTCACCCATCTAAATGGAGGTCCCCCATCCTACGAGAGGTTACCCATCCTAAGAGAGGTTACCCATCCGAAGGGAGGTCACTCATCCAAGGGAGGTCACTCATACTAAGGGAGGTCACCCATCCTAGGGAGGTTACCAATCTTACGGGAGGTCACCCATCTGAAGGGAGGTCACTCATCCTACGGAAGGTCACCCATCCTAAGGGAGGTTACCCATCCTAGGGAGGTTACCCATCCTACGAGAGGTCACCCATCCTAAGGAAGGTTACCTTCATATGATGGGTAACCTCCCTTAGGATGGGTGACCTCTCGTAGGATAGTTAACCTCCTTTAGGATGGGTGACCTCCTGTAGGATGGGTATCCTCCCGTAGGATGCGTGACCTCCCTTAGGATGGGAGCCCCCCCCCCGTAGTATGGGTGATATGGGTGACCTCCCTTAGGATGGGTAACCTCACTTAGTATGGGTGACCTCGCGTAGGATGGGTTACCTCCATTCTACTGGAGGTTACCCATCCTAGGGAGGTCACCCATCCTATGGGAGGTCACCCATCGTTAGGAGGTTACCTATCCTAGGGAGGTTACCCATCCTAAGGGAGGTTACCCAACCTTCGGGTGGTTACCCATCCAAATAGAGGTTACCTATACTTTGGGAGGTCATCCATACTTAGGGAGGTTACCGAACCTATGAGAGGTCACCCATCCTATGGGAGGTTTCCCATCCAAATGGAGGTCACCCATCCTAAGGGGGTTACCCATCCTATGGGAGGTCACACATCCGTAGGAAGGACACCCATCCTATGGGAGGTCACCCATCCTAGGGAGGATACCCATCCTATAGGTCACTTATCCAAAGGGAGGTTACCCATCCTACAAGAAGTTACCCATCCTAAGGGAGGTCATCCATCCTAAGGGAGGTCACCATCCTAAGGAATGTTACCCATCCTACGGGAGGTCACCCATCCTATGGGAGGTCACCCATCCTACGGGAGGTTACCCATCCTAAGGAAGGTCACCCATCCTACGGGAGGTCACCCAACCTAAGGGAGGTTACCCAACCTACGGGTGGTTATCCATCCTACATGAGTTCACCCATCCTATGGGAGGATATCCATTCTAGGGAGGTCACCCATCCTAGGAAGAACACCCATCTTATAGGTCACCAATCCTAAGGGAGGATGGGTGACCTCCCGTAGGATGGCTGACCTCCCCAGGATGGGTGACCTCCCGTAGAATGGGTGACCTTCCTAGGATGGGTGACCACCATTTGGATGGGTAACCTCCTGTAGGATGGGAGACCTCCCTAGGATAGGTGACCTCTCGTAGGATGGGTAACCTCTGGTAGGATGGGTGACCTCCCGTAGGATAGGTGACCTCCCTAGGATGGGTGACTTCCCATTCGGAGGTTAGCCATCCTACGGGAGGTCACCCATCATAGGGAGGTTACCCATCCTACGAGAGGTAACCCATCCTAAGGGAGGTTATCCATCCTACGGGAGGTCACCCATCATAGGGAGGTTACCCAACTTACGAGAGATTATCCATCCTACGGCAGGTCACCCATCCTACAGGAGGTCACACATCCTAAGGGAGATCATACATCCTACGGAAGGTCATCCATCATAAGGGAGGTCACCCATCCTACCAGAGGTTACCCATCCAACGAGAGGTCACCCATCCTACGGGAGGTTACCCATCCTAAGGAAGGTTAACCATTCTATGGGAGGTCACCTATCCAATGAGAGGTCACCCATCCTAAGGGAGGTTACCCAACCTATGGGTGGTTACCCATCCTACGGGAGGAAATCCATCCTACGGGAGGTCGATCATCCTAGAGAGGACACCCATTTTATAGGTAACCTATCCTAAGGGATGATGGTTGAACTCCCGTAGGATGGCTGACCTGCCTAGGATGGGTGACCTCCCTTAGGATGGCTGACCTCCCTAGGATGGGTGACCTCCATTTGGATGGATGACCTCCCGTAGGATGGGTGACCTCCCTAGGATGGGTGACCTCTCGTAGGATGGGTAACCTCCGGTTGGATGGGTGACCTCCCGTAGGATGGGTAAGAGAGGTTACCCATCCTAAGAGAGGTCACCCATCCTACGGGAGGTTACCCATCCCAAGGGAGGTTACACATTCGGAGATCACCCATCCTAAGGGAGGTTATACATCCTACAGAAGGTCACCCATCCTAGGGAGATTACCCATCCTACGGGAGGTCACCCATCCTACGAGAGGTTACCCATCCTAAGGAAGGTTACCCATCCTAAGGGGGTTTACCCATCCTAAGGGAGTTTACCCATCCTATAGGTCACCCATCATACGTGAGGTCACCCTTCCTACATTAGGTCACCCATCCTAGGGAGGTCACCCATCATAAGGGAAAAAGGTCACCCATCCTAAGGGAGGTTACCCATCCTATGAAGATCACCCATCCTAAGGGAGGTTACACATCTAAAGGGAGGTTACCCATCCTACGAAAGGTCACCATCCTTAGGAAGGTCACCCATCCTTAGGAAGGTCACCCATCCTAAGGGTGGTCACCCATCCTAAGGGAGGTTATCCATCCTACGAGAGGTTACCCATCCTACGAGAGGTCACCCATCCTAAGGGAGGTTACCCATCCTACGAGAGATTATCCATCCTAGGAGAGGTTACCCATCCTAAGAGTGGATACCTCCCTTAGGATGAGTAACCTCTCGTATGATGGGTGACCTCTATTTGAATGGGTAACCTCTCTTAGGATGGGTAACCTCCATAGGATGGGTGACCGCCCGTAGGATGGGTGACGTCCCATAGGATAGGTGACCTACCTTATGATGGGTGACATCCCGTAGGATGGGTGACCTCTCGTAGGATGGGTGACCTCCCGTAGGATGGGTAACCTCGCGTATGATGGGTAACCTTCGGATAGGTAACCTCCATACGATGGCTGACCTTCCTTAGGATAGGTTACCTCTCGTAGGATGGGTAACCCCAATTTGGATGGGTGATATTCTATTGGATAGGTGACCTCCATTTGGATGGGTAACCTCCATACGATGGGTGACCTTTCATAGGATGGGTAACCTACCGTAGGATGGGTAACCTCCCTTAGGATGGATAACCTCCGGATTGGTGACCTCCCTTAGGATGGGTGACCTCCCTTAAGATGGGTAATCTCCCTTAGGATAGGTAACCTCTGGATAGGTGACCTTTATTAGGATAGGTGACCTCTCGTAGGATGGGTAACCTCCATTTGGATAGGTGATATCCTGTAGGATGGGTGACCTCCATTTAGATGGGTAACCTCTTTTTGGATGGGTAACCTCCCTATGATGGGTAACCTCTTGTATGATAGGTGACCTCCTTTAGAATGGATAACCTTCCTTATGATGGGTAACCTCCCTTAGGATGGGTGACCTTCGGATAGGTAATCTCTCGTAGGATGGGTGACCTCCATTAGGATGGATGACCTTCATATGATCGGTAACCTCTCTTAGGATCGGTAACCTATCATACGTGAGGTCCCCCATCCTACATGAGGTTATCCATCCTACGAAAGGTCACCCATCCTAAGGGAGGTTACTGATCCTATGGGAGGTCACCCATCCTAATAGAGGTTACCCATCCTAGGGAGGTCACCCATCCTATGGGAGATCACCCATCCTAAGGGAGGTTACCCATCCTAGGGAGATAACCCATCCTATGGGAAGTCACCCATCCGGAGGTTACCCATCCTAAGGGAGTTTATCCATCCTAGGGAGGTCACCCATCCTATAGGAGGTCACCCATCTAAATAGAGGACACCCATCCTACGGGAGGTCACCCATCCAGAGGTTACCCATCCTAAAAGAGGTCACCCATCCTAAGGGAGGTCACCCATCCTAAGGGAGGTAACCCATCCTAAGGGAGGTCATCCAACCTATGGGAGATTACCCATCCTTAGGGAGGTTACCTATCCAAGGGAGGTCACCCATCCTAAGGGAGGTTATACATCATACGGGAGGTCACCCATCCTAGGGAGGTTACCCATCCTACGAGAGGTTACCCATCCTAAGGAAGGTTACCCATCCTACGGGAGGTTACCCATCCTAAGGGAGTTTACCCATCCTAAGGGAGTTTACCCATCCTCTAGGTCACCCATCATACGTGAGGTCACCAATCCTATATGAGGTCACCCATCCTAGGGACGTCACCCATCCTAAGGGAAAAAGGTCACCCATCCTAAGGGAGGTTACCCATCCTATGAAGATCACCCATCCTAAGGGAGGTTACACATCTAAAGGGAGGTTACCCATCCTACGAAAGGTCACCCATCCTAAGGGAGGTCACCCATCCTAAGGGTGGTCACCCATCCTAAGGGAGGTTACCCATCCTACGAGAGGTTACCCATCCTAAGGGAGGTTACCCATCCTACGAGAGATTATCCATCCTAGGAGAGGTTACCCATCCTAAGAGAGGATACCTCCCTTAGGATGGGTAACCTCTCGTAGGATGGGTGACCTCAATTTGGATGGGTAACCTCTCTTAGGATGGGTAACCTCCCTAGGATGGGTGACCGCCCGTAGGATGGGTGACCTCCCATAGGATAGGTGACCTACCTTATGATGGGTGACATCCCGTAGGATGGGTGACCTCTCGTAGGATGGGTGACCTCCCGTAGGATGGGTAACCTTGCGTATGATGGGTTACCTTCGGATTGGTAACCTCCATACGATGGCTGACCTTCCTTAGGATGGGTGACCTCTCATAGGATAGGTAACCTCCATTTGGATGGGTGATATTCCGTTGGATAGGTGACCTCCATTTGGATGGGTAACCTCCATACGATGGGTGACCTTTCTTAGGATGGGTAACCTACCGTAGGATGGGTAACCTCCCTTAGGATGGATAACCTCCGGATTGGTGACCTCCCTTAGGATGGGTGACCTCCCTTAAGATGGGTAACCTCCCTTAGGATAGGTAACCTCTGGATAGGTGACCTTCCTTAGGATAGGTGACCTCCCGTAGGATGGATAACCTCCATTTGGATAGGTGATATCCCGTAGGATGGGTGACCTCCATTTAGATGGGTAACCTCTCATTGGATGGGTAACCTCCCTATGATGGGTAACCTCTTGTATGATAGGTGACCTCCTTTAGAATGGGTAACCTTCCTTGTGATGGGTAACCTCCCTTAGGATGGGTGACCTTCGGATGGATAATCTCTCGTAGCATGGGTGACCTCCATTAGGATGGGTGACCTTCATATTATCGGTAACCTCCCTAAGGATGGGTGACCTTCATAGGATCGGTAACCTCCCTTAGGATGGGTAACCTATCATACGTGAGGTCCCCCATCCTACAGGAGGTTATCCATCCTACGGAAGGTCACCCATCCTAAGGGAAGTTACCGATCCTATGGGAGGTCACCCATCCTAAGGGAGGTTACCCATCCTAGGGAGGTCACCCATCCTATGGGAGATCACCCATCCAAAGGGAGGTTACCCATCCTAGGGAGGTAACCCATCCTATGGGAGGTCACCCATCCGAAGGTTACCCATCCTAAGGGAGTTTACCCATCCTAGGGAGGTCACCCATCCTATAGGAGGTCACCCATCCAAATAGAGGTCACCCATCCTACGGGAGGTCACCCATCCGGATGTTACCCATCCTAAAAGAGGTCACCCATCCTAAGGGAGGTCACCCATCCTAAGGGAGGTAACCCATCCTAAGGGAGGTCACCCAACCTATGGGAGATTATCCATACTTAGGGAGGTTACCCATCCAAGGGAGGTCACCCATCCTAAGGAAGGTCACCCATCAAAAGGAGGTTACCCATCACATGAAAGTCACCCATACTTATGGAGGTTACGAAACCTATGAGAGGTTACCCATCCTACGGGATATCACCCATCCTAGCGAGGTCACCCATCCTACAGGATATCACCGATCCTAGGAAGGTCACCCATCCTGCGATAGGTCACCCATCCTATAGGTCACCTATCCTAACGGAGGTCACCCATACTAGGGAGGTTACCCATCCTAGGGAGGTCACCCATCCTAAGCGAGGTCATCCATATTAAGAGAGGTCACCCATCCTAGTGAGGTTACCCATCCTAAGTTAGGACACCCATCCTAGTCAGGTTACCCATCCTAGTGAGGTTATCCACCCTATGGGAGGTCACCGATCCTAAGGGAGGTTACCCATCCTATGAGAGGTCACCCATCCTAAGAGAGGTTAACCATTCAAATGGAGTTCACCCATCCTACGGGGGGCCACCCATCCTAAGGGAGGTTACCCATCCTACAGGAGGTCACCCATCTTATTGGAGGTCACCCATCCTAAGGGAGCTTATCGATCCTATGAAGGTCACCCATACTTTGGTAGGTTACCCAACCTATGAGAGGTCATCCATTTTACGAGAGGTTACCCGTCCTACGAGAGGTTACCCAACCTACGGGAGGTCATTCATCCAAATGGAGGTCACCCATCCTACGGGAGGTCACCCATCCTAAGGGAGGTTATCCAACCTACGGGTGGTCACCCATCCTACGGGAGGTTACCCATCCTAAGGAAGGTTACCCATCCTACGAGAGGTCACCCATCCTAGGGAGGTCACCCATCCTAATGGAGGTTATTGATCCTATGAAGGTCACCCATCCTTAGGGAGCTCACCCATACTTAGGGAGGTGACCCATACTTAGGGTGGTCACCCATCCTACGAGAGGTTATCCATCCTAAGAAGGTCACCCATCCTAGGAAGGGTGACCTCCCTTAGGATGGGTGACCTCCCTAAGTATGGATAACCTGCCTAGGATGGGTAACCTTCCTGTGGATGGGTGACCTCCCGTAGGATTTGTGACCTTGCTAGGATGGGTAACCTTTCTAGGATGGGTGACCACTTATAGGATGTGTAACCCATCCTTCAGGGAGGGTGACCTCCCTTAGGATAGGTAACCTCCCTTAGGATGGGTGACTTGACTTTCCCTAGGATGGGTAACCATCCTTAAGATGGGTGATCTTCCTAGGATGGGTGACCTACCTTACGATGGGTAACCTCCCGTAGGATAGGTAACCTCCTTTTGGATGAGTGACCTTCATATGATGGGTAACCTCTCTTAGGATGCGTAACCACCCGTAGGATGGGTGACCTCTCGTAGGATGGGTGATGTCACTTAGGATGGGGTGACCTCCTGTAGGATGGGTGACCACCCATAGGATAGTTAACCTCCCGTAGGATGGGTAACCTCGCATAAGATGGGTGTTCTATAGGATGGTTGACCTCACGTATGATGGGTGACTTCCCGTAGGATGGGTGACCTCTCATCTGTTGGGTAACCTTCCTAAGTATGGGTGACCTCCCTTAGGATGGGTCAACTTCGTAGGATGGGTGACCTCCTATAGCATGGTTAACCTCCCTTAGGTTGGGTAACCTCCCATAGGATGGGTATCCTCAATTAGGATGGCTGACCTCCTTTAGTATGGGTAACCTCCTTTAGGATGGGTGATCTCCTGTAGGATGTGTAACCTCCCGTAGGATGGGTGACCTAACATAGGATGGGTGACCTCCCGTAGGATGGATGACCTTCCTTAGGATTGGTAGCTTCCCTTAGGATAGTTGACCTCGAGTAGGATGGGTAACCTCCCTTAGGATGGGTGTCCACCCTAGGATGGGTAACCTCCCTTAGGATGGGTAACCTCCCGTAGGATGGGCATCCTCAATTAGGATGGGTGACCTCCTTTAGGATGGGTAACTTCTCTTAGGATGGAAGATCTCCTGTAGGATGGGTGACCTTCCTAGGATGGGTAACCACTCGTAGGATGGTTGACCTCCCGTAGGATGGGTGACCTCCTTAAGTTTGGGTGACCTATATGATAGGTGACCTCCCTAAGGATGGGTAACCTCTCGTAGGATGGGTAACCTCCCGTAGTATGGGTGACCTCCCTAGGATGGGTAACCTCCTGTAGGATGGGTGACCTCCCATAGGATGGGTTACCTCCCATAGGGTGGGTGACCTCCCATAGGGTGGGTGACCTACCGTAGGATGGGTTATCTCTCTTAGGACGGGTGACCTCCCTAGGATGGGTAACCTGCCATAGGATGGGTAACCTCCCTATGTATGGGTGACCTTCCATAGGATGGGTGACCAATAGGATGGGTGACCTCTCGAAGGATGGGTAACCTACATTTGGATGCGTAACTTCTCGTTGGATGGGTGACCTCCCGTAGGATAGGTGACCTCTCGTAGGATGGGTAACCTCCCTTAGGATGGGTGACCTCCCTATGATGGGTGACCTATTGGATGGGTAACCTCCCTAGGATGGGTGACCTCCATTAGTATGGGTAAACTCCCTAGGATGGGTGAGCTCCCTAAGGATGGATAACCTCCCTAGGATGGGTCACCTCCCTTAGGATGGGTCACCTCCCAAGGATGGGTGACCTCACTTAGGATGGGTAACCTCCCTAGGATGGGTGACCTCCCTAAGGATGGGTAACCTCCCTAGTATGGGTAACCTCCCTTATGATGGGTCACCTCCCTAGGATGGGTAACCTCCTATAGGATGAGTGACCACACGTATGATAGATGACCTCCTAGTAGTTAAGACCAATGCATATTACCCAGGAGGTTGATATATATAGCTCACGTAGGATGGGTGACCTCCCTAGGATGGGTGACCCCCCAAGGATGGGTGACCTATAGGATGGGTGTCCTCTCGTAGGATAGTTGACCTCCCTTAGGATGGGTGACCTTCATAGGATGGGTAACCTCCCTTAGGATGGGTGACCTACCATAGGATAGGTAACCTCCGGAAGGGTGACCTCCCTTAGGATGGGTGACCTTCATAGGATCGGTAACCTCCCTTAGGATGGGTGACCTCTCTTAGGATGGGTAACCTCCCTTAGGATGGCTGACCTCCCGTAGGATGGGTAACCTCTCGTAGGATGGGTAACCTTCCTTAGGATTGGTGACCTCCCGTAGGAAGGGTAACCTAACCTCCGGATGGGTGACCTCCCTTTCGAAGGGTAACCTCCCTTGGGATGGCTGACCTTCCGTAGGATGGGTGACCTCCCTTAGGATGGGTGATATCCCGTAGGATGGGTGACCTCCGATAGGATGGTAACCTCCCTAGGGAGGTCACCCATCCGGAGGTTACCCATCCTAGGGAGGTTACCCATCCTAGGGGGGTCACCCATCCGTAGGGAGGTCACCCATCCTAAGGGAAGTCACCCATCCGGAGGTTACCCATCCTAGGGAGGTTACCCATCCTAGGGAGGTCACCCATCCTAAGGGAAGTCACCCATCCAAAGGGAGGTCACCCATCCTAAGGGAGGTCACCCATCCTACGGAGGTTACCCAACCTACGAGAGGTCACCCATCCTATGGGAGGTAACCCATCCTTACGGGTGGTTACCCATCCTAAGGGAGGTTACCAATCCTAGGGAGGTCACCCATCCTAAGGGATGTCACCCATCTTAACGGTGGTCACCCATCCTAAGGGAAGTCACCCATCTTAACGGTGGTTACCCATCCTAAGGGATGTCACCCATCTTAAGGGTGGTTACCCATCCTACGGGATATCACCCATCCTACGAGAGGTCACCCATCCTATAGGTCACCCATCCTTTAGGAGGTCACCCATCCTTAGGGAGGTCACCCATCCTAAGAGAGGTTACCCATCCTAAGGGAAGTCACCCATCCAAAGGAAGGTCACCCATCCTATAGGTCCAAATGGAGGTCATCCATTAAAAGGAGGTCACCCATCCTAAGTGAGGTTACCCATCCTATGAAGGTCACCCATCGAATGGAGGTTACCCATACTTAGGGAGGTCACCCATCCTAATGGAGGTTACCTATCCTAGGGAGGTTACCCATCCTACGGGATATCACCCATCCTAAGGGAGGTTACCCATCCTATGAAGGTCACCCATCGTATAGAGGTTATCCATCCTATGAAGGTCACCCATCCTAAGGGAGGTTACTCATCCTATAAAGGTCATCCATACTAAGGGAGGTTACCCATACTATGAAGGTCACCCATCGTATGGAGGTTACCCATCCTAAGGGAGGTCACCCATCCTAGGGAGGTTACCAATCCTACAGGAGGTCACCCATCCTACGAGAGGTTACCATCCTACGGCATATCACCCATCCGGAGGAAATGTCACCCATCCTATAGGTCACCCATACTTAGGGAGGTTACACAACCTATGAGAGGTCACCCATCATACGGGTGGTTACCCATCCAAATGGAGGTTACCCAACCTATGGAGGTCAAACATCCTAGGGAGGTTACCCATCCTACGAGAGGTCACCCATCCTTAGGGAGGTCATCCATCCTACGGGAGGTCACCCATCCTACGGGAGGTCACCCATCCTTAGGGAGATTACCCATCCTAAGAGAGGTCACCCATCCTACGGGAGGCCACCCATCCTACGAGCGGTCACCCATCAAAAGGGATCCTAAGGTAGGTCACCCATACAAATTGAGGTCACCAATCCTATGCGAGGTCACCCATCCTTAGGAAGGTCACCCATCCTACGAGAGGTTACCCATACTTAGGGAGGTTACCCAACCTACCGGTGGTTACCCATCCAAATGTAGGTTACCCATCCTATGGGGGGTCACCCATCCTACAGGAGGTTACCCATCCGAATGGAGGTTACCCATCCTACGAAAGGTTACCCATCCTAAGGGAGGTCACCCATCCTACGGGAGGTCACCCATCCAAATGGAGTTTACCCATCCTAGGGAGGTTACCCATACTTAGGGAAGTCACCTATTCTAAGGGAGGTTACCCATCCCAGGGAATTTACCCATCCAACGGGATATCACCCATACTAAGGGAGGTTACCCATCCTATGAAGGTCACCCATCCTATGAAGATCACCCATCCTAAGGGAGGTCACCCATCCTATGGGATATCACCCATCCTAAGGGAGGTTACCCATCCTATGAAGGTCATCCATCCTATAAAGGTCACCCATCAAATGAAGGTTACCCATCCTAAGGGAGGTTACCTATCATATGAAGGTCACCCATTCTAAGGGAGGTTACCCATCCTACGGGAGGTCACCCATCCAAATGGAGGTTATCCAACCTAGGGAGGTCACCCATCATACGGTAGGTCACCCATCCAAATGGAGGTTACCTATCCTACGTGAGGTTACCCATCCTAGGGAGGTCACCCATCCTACGGAGGTCATCCATCCTATGGGAGGTCACCCATCCTATGAGAGGTCACCCATCCTAAGTGAGATCACCCATCCTACGGGAGGTTAACCATCCTAAGAGAGTTTACCCATCATATGAAGGTCACTCATCCTAAGGGAGGTTATCCATCCTAATGGAGGTCACCCATCCTACGAGAGGTTACCCATCCTAAGAGAGGTTACCCATCCAAATGGAGGTTACCCATCCTACGGGAGGTTACCCATCCTACGAGAGGTCACCCATCGTACGAGAGGTCATCCATCCTAAGGGAGGTTACCCATCATATGAAGGTCACCCATCGTATGGAGATCACCCATCCTAAGGGAGGTTACCCAGCCTACGAGAGGTTACCCATCCTAAGGGAGGCTACCCAACCTACGGGTGGTTACCCATACAAATGGATGTTAACCATCCTATGGGGGGTCACCTATCCTACGAGAGGTCACCCATCCAAATGGAGGTTACCCATCATATGAAGGTCACCCATCGTATGAAGGTCACCCATAGGTAACCTCTCATAGGATGGGTGACCTCTCATAGGATGAGTAACCTCTCATAGGTTGGGTAACCTCTCGTAGGATGGGTAACCTCCCGTAGGATGGGTGACCTCCCTAGGATGGGTAATTTTCTTTCCCTTGGGATGGGTAACCTCTCGTAGGATGGGTGACCTCCCTAGGATAAGTGACCTCCCGTAGGATGAGTGACCTCCCAAGGATGGGTGACCTCCCGTAGGATGGATGACCTCTCTAGGATGGTTAACCTCTCGTAGGATGGGTGACCTTCATATGATGGGTAACCTCCCTTAGGATAGCCTCATGATGGGTGACCTCCCTAAGTATGGGTAACCTTCCTAGCATGGGTGACCTTCCTTAGGATGGGTGACCTCCCATAGGATGGGTGACCTCCCTAGGATGGGTAACCTCCCTAGGATGGGTGACCGCCCATAGGATGGGTGACCTCCCGTAGGATGGGTAACCTCTCATAGGATGGATAACCTCTCGTAGGATGGGTAACCTCCCTAAGATGGGTGACCTCCTGTAGGATGGGTGACCTCCCTTACCCATCCTAAGGGAGGTCACCCATTATAAGGGAGGTTACCCATCTTAATGGAGGTCACCTACCGTAGGATGGATGACCTCCCTAGGATGGGTGACCTCCCTAAGGATGGGTTAGGGAGGTCACCCATCCTACGGGAGGTCACCCATCCTAGGGAGGTTACCCATTTATCCATCCTATGAAAGGTCACCCATCCTAAGGGTGGTCACCCATCCTAGGGAGGTTACCCATCCTACGGGAGGTCACCCATACTATGATGGGTGACCAATAGAATGGGTTACCTCCCGTCGGATGGGTGATATCCCGTATGATGGGTAACCTCCCATAGGATGGGTAACCCTCATTTGGATGGTTAACCACCTGTATGATGGGTGACGCCTCATAGGTTTGGTAACCTCCCTATGATTGGTGACCTACCATAGGATGGGTGACCTCCCTTAGGTTGGGTAACCTCCCGTAGGATGGGTAACCTCCCTAGGATGGGTGACCTCCCGTAGGATAGGTGACCTACCTTAGGATGGGTAACCTCTCGTAGGATAGGTGACCTCCATTTGGATTGGTAACCTCTCTTAGGATGGATAATCTCCTTAGGATGGGTGACCTCCCGTAAGATGGGTGACCTCTCGTAGGATGGGTAACCGCCATTAGGATGGTGACCTCCCTTAGGATGGGTAACCTCCCTTAGGATGGGTGACCTCCCATAGGATGGGTAACCTCCCTAGGATGGGTGACCTCCCTAAGGATGGGTGACATCCCTTAGGATGGGTAACCTCCGGATGGGTGACCTTTCGTAGGATGGATAACCTCCCTAGGATGGGTAACCTTCGGATGGGTAACCTCCTTTAGGATGGGTGACCTCCCTTAGGATTGGTGACCTCCCATAGGATGGATGACCTCTCATAGGATGGGTAACCTCCCTTAGGATGGGTGACCTCCCGTAGGATGGGCTACCTCCCTTAGGATGGGTAACCTCCCTAGGATGGGTAATCTCTCATATGATAGGTGACATCACATAGGATGGGTAACCTCACATTATGATAGGTGACCTCCAATAGGATGGGTAACCTTCCTAGGATGGGTGACCTCCCGTAGGATGTGTAACCTCCCGTAGGATGGCTGACCTCCCTAGGATGGGTGACCTCCATTAGGATGGGTGACCTATAGGATGGGTGACCTCTCGTAGGATGGGTGATATCCCATAGGATGGGTAACCACCCTTAAGATGGGAGGTTACCCATCCTAAGTGAGGTCACTCATTCAAATGGAGGTTACCCATCCTAAGCGAGGTCAGCCATCCTAGGGATGTGACCCATCCTAAGGGAGGTTACCTATCCTAGGGAGGTTACCCATCCTTAGGGAGGTCACCCATCCTAGGGAGGTTACCCATTCTACAGGAGGTCACCCATCACAGAAAGTTTACCCATCCTATGGGAGGTCACCCATCCTAGGGAGTTTACCCATCCAATAGGTCTCCAATCCTAAGGGAGGTTACCTATCCTAGGGAGGTTGCCCATCCTACGAGAGGTCATCCATCCTATAGGTCAGCCATCCTATGGGTGGTTACCCATCCTATAGGAGGTTATCCATCATACAGGAGGTCACCCATCCTTTGGGAGGTTACCCATCCTATGGGAGATCACCAATCATAAGGTAGGTTACCCATCCTAAGGGAGGTCTTCCATCCTTTGGGAGGTCACCTATCATACGTGAGGTCCCCCATCGTAAGGGAGATTACCCATCCTATGGGAGATCACCCATCATACGGTAGGTTACCCATCCTAAGGGAGGTTACCCATCCTACGGTATATCACCCATAATACGAGAGGTCACCCATCCTAGGGAGGTGACCCATACTTAGGGAGGTTACCCATCCTACGGGAGGTCACCCATCATACGGGAGGTTACCCATCCTACGGGAGGTCACCCATCCTACAGAAGGTCACCCATGCTAGGAATTCACCCATCCAACGGGAGGTCACCCATCCTACGAGAGGCTACCCATCCTAAGTTAGGTCACCCATCCTAGGGAGGTCACCTATGCTATTGGAGGTCACCCATCCTATGAAGATCACCCATCCTTAGGGAGGTCACCCATACTTAGGGAGGTTACCCAACCTATGAGAGGTCACCCATCCTACGAGATGTTACCCATCCTACGAGAGGTCACCCATCCTACAAGAGGTTACCCATCCTATGGGAGGTCACCCATCCTTAGGTAGGTTACCCATCCTAGGGAGGTTATCCATCCTACAGGAGGTCACCCATCCTATTGGAGGTCACCCATCCTAAGGGAGGTTACCGATCCTATGAAGGTCACCCATCCTTAGGGAGGTCAACCATACTTAGGGAGGTTGCCCAACCTATGTGAGGTCACCCATCCTATTAGAGGTTACCCATCCTACGAGAGGTTACCCAACCTACCGATGGTTACTCATCCTACGAGGGGTCACCCATCCTACGGGAGGTCACCCATCCAAATGGAGGTAGCCCATCCTACGGGAGGTTACCTATCCTAGGGAGGTCACCCATCCTACGGAAGGTCACCCATCCTACGAAAGATTACCCATAATATAGAAGATCACCCATCATACTGTAGGTTACCCATCCTAAGGGAGGTCTTGCATCCTATGGAAGGTCACCTATCATTCGTGAGGTCTCCTATCCTACAGGAGGTTACCCATCCTAAGAGAGGTTATCCAACCTACGGGTGGTTACCCATCCTACGGGAGGTCACACATCCTACGGGGGGTCAACCATCCTACGAGAGGTCACCCATCAAAATAGATGTCACGTATCCTACGAGAGTTACCCATCCTTTGATAGGTTACCTATCATATGAAGGTCACCCATCCTTAGGGAGGTCACCCATCCGACGGGAGGTTACCCATCCTACGAGAGGTTACCCATCCTAAGGGAGGTCACCCATCCTAAAGGAGGTCACCCATACTTAGGGAGGTTACCTTTCCTAGGGAAAGTAAAGTCATCCATCCTATGAGAGGTCATCCATCCAACGGGAGGTCACCCATCCTAAGGGAGGTTAATCATCCTAAGAGAGGTTACCCATCCTAAGGGAGGTCACCGATAATTAGGGAGGTTACCTATCCTAGGGAAAGTAAAGTCACCCATCCTACGAGAGGTCACCCATCCTACGGGAGGTCACCCATCCTAATGGAGGTTACCCATCCTATGGGAGGTTACCCATCCTATGAAAGGTCACCTATCCTACGGGAGGTCACCCATCCTAAAGGAGGTTACCCATCCTATGGGAGGTCACCCATCCTACGGGAGGTCACCCATCCTAAGGGAGGTTACCCATTCTAGGGAGGTCACCCATCATATGAAGGGTTACCTACCATAGGATGGGTGACCTACCGTAGGATGGATGACCTCACGTATGATAGGTGACCTCCCGTAGGATTGGCGACCTCCCTTAGAATGGGTAACCTCCCTTAGGATGGGTGACCTCCGGTAGAATGAGTAACCTCTCTTAGGATGGGTGACCTCTCTTAGGATGGGTAACCTCCCGTAGGATGGGTAACCTCCGGATGGGAACCTATAAGAGGTTAACTATCCTAAGGTAGGTTACCCATCATATGAAGGTCATCCATCCTATGAAGGTCACCCATCCTAAGGTCCAATACGTCACCCATCCTACGAGAGGTCACCCATCCTAAGGGAGGTACCAATCCTATGAAGGTTACCCATCCTTTGGGGGGTCACCCATCCAGGGGAGGTCCCCCATCCGGAGGTTACCCATCCTAAGGGAGTTTACCTATCTTAAGGGAGGTCACCAATCCTAGTGAAGTCACCCATCGAAAGGGAGGTCACCCATCCTAAGGGAGGTTACCCATTATATGAAGGTCACCCATCCTAGGGAGATTACCCATCCTATGGGAGGTCACCCATACTTAGGGAGGTTACTGTAGTGCCCCGTTCTCCCGATGCGGAGAGCGCGGCTAAGAAACACAAGACGGTATTGTTCGATCGGGATAGATTGAATTAGGAACTCGTCCTCGTTATGGATTTGTTTCTTCGGAATCGATTCCCATATTCAGTGGACCGTGCCCCCGGGATCGACTTAGCGGCAGAGTCAGGAGGGACCTCTCCGCTGCTATCTTTTATTGCCTCGGATTTCGATGTCGCTTGTTGCTTTCGTGCTTTGAGTTGGTTTTAGGATTTGCTTATTTTCCTTGAATGGTTTCGATGGTTTTCATTGTTTTCGTTTATTGAACTGCACTTCAATTCCAAGATTGAAAAAGTGGAAGAGGTATTGATCGAGCTGTTCGTAATGCAGGTGAACGAGCAGTAGGCGGCATGCGAGCGGAGTCGTGAAGCACCTCTTTCCTTCTCCCTTCCAACAATCTAAGTGAGTGGCTACCAACCCGATTAGCTAGCCCTGCTTCCAATCTTCACAACTAATAACTCTTGTATTTTGTTGCCCCGATCAAACGATACCAAGTAATAACTAAAAGATACCAAGATAAAAATGGAATAGACTTGGTTCATTATGCTTGTCAATAACTTCATGAACGGATACTACACTGCATGCTTGTTCGTTTGGGAATAAATCATGAATTGTTACTTGTCTTGTACAATTGCTTGTCTTGTACTTTTGTTTCCTCAAAAGCATGAACTGTTAACTAAGTAAACATATTGTTCGATAACGGACAACTTATGCACAAGGTCATTGGTTCCGGCGGACGGTCGCTGGGGCACTGGCACCGATCCGGTCCGGACGAAACTCTATTGTATAGTCCATTGTGCTGGACGGGGTGGCATGTAGTGCTCCTTGTACTTTCGCTACATAACATTCCCGCCAGTGACTAGTGTCCATTGTGGCATCACGCTAGTGATCATTTTGTATATTTAAACCTGTTGCAAACTAACTTGTGTCTTCGTAGCAGGGAAGGCATGGTAAGTATTGTGCAGGTAATTCAGACGGGCAGATAAAATCCACCAAACGGTGGCACATTCATTTCAGTAAATTCTATATGTTGTTTACTTGTAAATGAACTAAGTCAAGATAAAAACCCACAAATATGCATGCTTCATTAAAATAACATGTTGATTGGTATAGTTCGGTTAGCTCGCCTTCACCAGTATGTTTCGACATGCTGACCCTCGTTGAAAGAGGTTCTCCGCACTAAGGCGAACCGAGCGAGGAGTCGAAGTCGTCTTCCCGAATCCAGTCCAGCTGTAGGCGCATCCTGATCGCGCCGTCCTTGAAGCATTTTGAAGACAGGAGCTTGCAACTCTTCATACACAAATGCAGCTCCGTGGCAATGCTACCCTCCAGCCTGGAGGTCTATATCTTTTAAAGTTTAGTAAAGGGATATAATGTATAGGACTGTTATCTCATTTTGAGTCAACACTTTTGTAAGCCCGTGCGGCATATTAGCTGACTCGTTCAGAAGTTTGTAATAAATTTTCATTATTAATAAAGAGAACTTTTCCATGTTTCAAATCTGTGTTTCAATTTATCTGCGTACTCTGAATATGTGCTCGTTATGCAAAATACTTTAGCCTTGTGCGGGCGCAACCCCAGGCCCGCACGGCATCACGATTCGGGGGACGCCCCAACGATTCTACGGAATTGGGTCATGACATAGTGGTATGAGAGCACAGATTCAAAGTTCCTTAGACTTCGTGCTGGAAAAGTTCCTTTAACGATCAAATTCCTGTATGAACTCTTGAACTCGCTAGGCCAAAATGAGATACGTTCATGCAATAAGTCCATAATACATTATGATCCTAATGTAATTTACCTTCTTTTGAAGGAATGGCTCCAGCGCAATCTGCAGCGCAAGCACCGGACGAAATACAAGGCCAAGGAAGTAGTTCGGGCACTTCGGGAAGTTCAGAGAGCCAGCGAGCCGGGCCAAGCATCGATCCCATCCAGCAAATATTGCGGATGTTGGAGGCAAACCAACAAAGGGACGAGGCTCGCTATGAACCGGCCGAGAAGCTGGCGGAAGAGAGTCAGCTCAAGTTTTAAGACAATATAGAAGCACGATTCTCAGTCCAGCAAAAGGAGGTGGATGCCCTGCAACAGATCGTTCAGACTTTGGCTTCCAACCATTCCTCGGCAAGAGCGCCGACTCCGGTGGAACAGCCCGCGCTTGAAGTAGAGACGTCGCAAATTCCAAGTACGAGGGACGTGACTTCCTTCGACTTTGGCCACTTCAAGAAAGTCTGCAATACCCAATTCAACGGGACTGAGGACCCAGTCGTAGCTCTAGATTGGTTGGCCGAACTTGAAGATCACTTCGCTCTGCTAGAGGTCCCCAAAGAGAAGTGCGTTGCCTGCGTGCAACTACAGCTCCGCCTCAACACGCACGATTGGTGGAACGTGCATCGACGATCTCTTCAATTTGATCACGGAGAGGAGGCGATCTCGTGGACGAATTTTTGTGCCGTGTTCGAAGAGGAGTTTATACCCCCTCCAGTACAATGTCAAATGGAGAACGAGTTCGTACAACTGAGGCAAGGCAGCATGTCAGTCAAACAGTACTCTGCCGAATTCAACCGTCTCTCCAAATTTGCTAGGGCCTATTTACCTGATGTAGCGAGTCGAGCAAGAAGGTTTGAAGGTGGACTACTGTAAACCCCCTCGACCAGAAATTAGGGTTAACTAATTTCTTTAGCCTAATTAGGGTTAACTTCTTATAATTAAGATTTATTATATAGTATTAAGTACTTGTGCAATGATTGGTTGTTTTATGATACTACCCTAGCTGTTGCCCTAGAACAACTTCCACATATTTGACCTAGACTTGCCAGACCATCATATTGAACCTAGAACAAACCCCGGACACCGATTTTCGTGCCTGATTTTAGTCGCACAAAAGTCGTTACAAACGTCCGTGCGCAAATTAATTAAAATTGCGTAATTACGTTCGCTGCCCGTTCCAATTTAAATTAAGGCCCAACCTCAACCAGTTTTGACCAACCCAGATCATGATATTATTATACACTGAGCCTACCACACCAATGACCCTTGTCCAACCAAATTTAGACTCCCGGTTTTTAATTAAATTAAATTAGAGACACCGTTACATTAATTACGAATTAATTAATGTGGCTACCTAACCTCAATTGAATTAGACCCAACCCAAACCCACATCCACACCCACAAGCCTCATACAAAACACCATACACCATCATAGCCCAATGAGGAACACCAAATATGGTGTTTGGTCACATTAAAACCCCAATTCCAATTATTGTGCAAATACCAAATTGTTCAGGGGCCTAGTTGCAAAATTGCAATGAGGTGTCCCCCTCTCATTGGCCCAAACCATCATGGAGAAAAGAAATGGTCATGACCAATCATATGCATTTGATTTCCCCCCCTTTCCTATGTACCTACATCACTTTATGTAGGGCACATCATGGCCCTACATTTTGAATGACTAAATCCTAGCCCTCCCCTCAACTTGTGGAAGCTTCCCCAACTCCCCAAACCCCACCTACAGCCGGCCCTAATCCCTAGGCAGCCCCCCTCACTCTCTCTCCTACATATACATGCATTAGTACTCATTAAAGGAGAAACTAAAACCCTAACTTCCCCAACCGAGCACCCCTTCCAGCCCCAACCCCAACTCGCCACCCCGAGCTCGACGACGGCCACCTACCACCACCAGACTCCACCACACTAACCCGACACCTTCGCCGGACTATTCCCCCCTGCCACCACCGCCAACTACCCCTACGCCGCCGGCAGCCACCTCCCCAGCCAACCACACTGACTCGGGCCACCCATCCTGCACAACACAGCCGACCGCCCCTCCGCTTCGTGCTCCGCCACCACCGCACCTCCGACCACCAAACTCCGCCGAGCCCTCCCCCAGCCAGTCCTCCACCACCCCGTAAAATTTTAGCCGACGCCGCCACCCCACCGGAGAGTTCTCGCCCCCGCAGCAAGGAGCTGTACTGAGCCGCTGCTGCTGCCGACCTCTCCCCCCGCGCGACGTCGGAGCGCCGTCCGGCCACCCCCGCCGGCCACGATCCACCACCGGACACCCCTCGACCCGAGTGTCTATTAGGTAAAATATTTTATGTATAATTATTAATATTTATGCATGTATTTTCAGTTGCAAGCTTTAATATATATGAATCTCGTATATTCCGTATTTAAATACGTATTCGATACTATTTAATGTATTTTAGTATTTAACAGTAGTTATATTTATAATATTCCTGTATAAATTCCATAATATATATATAATCATTTTAATTTATATTATGTATAATGGAGTTATATATATGTGTATTTGTGTATGTATATAAACGTCTACTTTGTATAAATGTATATTTATATGTAGATATATATATATAAATATATATATGTATGAATGTTTAATGTATAAAATAGTAAGTTTTTAAAATAAATCAAAATCAGGTAATTTCTGTGATGAAAAATATTATATAAAATATAACACTATTTCCTTAGTATATTTACGTATTAATACTTATACATATGTATGTATGTATGTATGTATGTATGTATTTTTTTTAAAAATACGAAGAATATTGAGTATTTAATATTTATAGTATTAAATACATTTTCTGGAAAATTAAGTATAATTATATGATTATATTATATAGTAAATACTTACGTATTGACCCCCTAGTATGTATATGCCTATGAATATTTATATATATATATATATATATGTATATATATAGTTACTTGCAATGTATGTATACATATTTCATATACTTTGGTTATGTTTTATATAAATTGATATATATATTTTCTATCTAAATATACATATGTATATATATATATATGTGAATTTATGATATTACCCAATTATGTACAGAGTTTTAATAAGTGTATTATTAGTCTATACTATTTAATACGTAAGCACTATTTTCGTACTATTAAACAATATTATAAATTTTTTTAATATAATTAAAAATGATTTAGTGTAAATGTATATACTAGTGTTAGCTATATATAAATACGGTCCCGACCCTTGACAGCTGTAGATACGAACAGTACGTCTTAGTCGTGCTATTGTAGCGACTAATTTGGTCATTACTATATCCTATATAGGATTGCTGGACACTACTGCCGAGGCATCAGGAGCAGGGCTTTGGATTTCGCAGCTACCCGGGACAGGCAAGTATACCTTGCTGATTTACTGCTTAAAATTAAATAATAAATATTGCAAATATACATGAACTGTGTGCATCCGAGATTGACTCGGATGCAGTCGACAATGCATCGATGAGTAGTGTACTTGACCTAGTTGCTAGCTGACTCACCCACTGTGAGGATATTTTGATATCTTTCTAGACCGTGACACCTACACGTATCACCATGGTACTCTCATATTGGGATGCGGGTCCGCGTACCCGATTCGCTATCCGTACGTACGACATGCATCACGGATTAGCCTGTTTTCTAGAGTAATATAGTTAGTTAAGACTTGGCATCTAGATACGGTACACTCAAGTCGTATATTCGACTTGCGTATCTACATCGGGTGGGAAGGACAACTGACAGACGTATGGGATATCCCCATCGGGCTCCGTGGTATCCAGAGGAACCACAGACCCGGTGACTCCCTATATTCAGACACCGCGCTCTTCGGAGTGTTACGGACGTATATACATTGCAGATACCACGTCCCTTAGAGTATGGACGTTATATATATACAGATACCTCATTCTTCGAAATGATGGACGTTGCAGATACCACACTCTAGAGGATGTTGGACGTTATGCCTACACCTACTTATACGTTCCTAGGTTGTCCTTACATTGCATTCACTTAGATGGTTAGCACACCCCTCTTTACTTTTATTCAGTACTATATCTGGCATGCATTTTGTATCTTGTTACGTCCCTCTGAGGACCTGGTTCTCTTCCAGATCTGGACGAGGCCTATTATCCCACAGTTTACGGGCTAGGTGTGGAGACAAGGTTTGCCCTGGACGAGGAGCTAGAGGTCTTTCCATCAGAGTACCCCTAATCAGATTGGTAGGCTTTCTGCCTATGAATGGAGCTCCTTACCTAGTTAGCCGTTGTTCCAGTCACTCTCTTTATCAGTACTCTTATTTCAGACTATCAGTACTTTATCTCCAACATTTGTAGTGGGTTTGTTCCCACCAGACATATTTCAGTTGTACTATGTCAGTCGACTATGTTTCTTATATTCCAGTCTTTCATTTCAGTATTTACTTGTTATCTGTGGATGAGATTAGACATTGCCTGTTGTTGATATTAGTCTTGTTAGATTTAGGACAGCGTAGCACGCTTCGCCAGGATCCATTAAATTGGGATATCCTCGGAGATGTGTCAGCTGGCCAATGCCACGTGGCCTGGTTCCATATATTTTGGGACTGGGGCGTGACATGGTTTTAGTGGTGGCCCATGCAGGTCTGAAACACCAAATGTTTATCGCTTGTGGTATGGTAACGTGCCCAGCGAGCCTGCAATAGGATAGAAATTACTAGGTCTCATCCACATGATTACTCCTTTGAAACTCTTCCGTAGTTTTAAATATCTGCATCCTGTTTGATTTATCCTATACTCTTTTAATATCATTCTATCTCTTACAGCGAGATGAACCTTCGTAGCCGATGTGAGATACTTGGTATCATAGTGCCACCTCCAGCACCGAGAGAGGATACGACATAGGGACCACCCAGAGAGCTGCCACAGCCAGAGGCACAGGTGATCCCTCATGCCCCGATGATGCACTGGCATCAGGTCTCTCCCGACGAAGGGACGCAGCAGCCAGAGGGCCAGACATCGCAGGCAATTCTGAGGCAGTACTTCGAGGGGCAGACCTCGAGGGCGACACCGATGCCGCAGTACGAGAGACCGGCACCCGAGGAGACACCAAGGAGATAGCCGGAGGTACCGCTTCCACCACCTCCACCGTTTCCACCTCAGATGCCACCACCGGAGGGACAGTCCCAGATGATGCAGTTCTTCCAAATGATGATGCAGGCCCAGATGCAGCAGACGGAGACCTTGAGACAGGGCCTGATGGCAGTACTGGAGAGGGCACCTGTCCAAGCAGCAGCACCAGCACCGGCACCTGCACCTGACCGGCTAGCGGGCACTGTACGAGGCTTCAGACAGATGGGCCCGGGAACCTTCTCGGGCAAGGAGACGGCAGAGGAAATCTCAGACTGGGTCTCCAACACTGAGATGCTGTTAGAGGGTTCGCAGTTGCACCCCGACCTCTGGATGAACGCAGTGAGGGCCCAACTCACAGGCAACGCCCATCACTGGTGGGACTCTATGGAGCGCAGCATTGGCCGACAACAGACCTGTGAGGAATTTCTAGAGCACTTCAACACGAAGTATTTCCCAGCCACGGTGAGGAACGCCCTGTACTCCAAGTTCCTACACCTGGAGCAGGGGAACCTGACTGTGGACGCCTACGACGGAGAGTTCAGCAGACTCAGCCGATTTGGAGCAGCCCTGATCCCCAACGACCTGGAGAAAGCCAGGAGATTCCACCATGGCCTCTCTCAGGAGCTGCAGAGGTACACTACTACCCAGGTAAGGATCTCTTATGAAGAGGTCCTATCAGAGGCGAGGATCCAAGAGGCAATAGGAGGAGGAGGAGCGAGACGTCCCAGCGCGAACGTTCCAGCGAGGACCCAGCAAGGAGCCGGAGGACCGATCCGCCGTCCAGGAGCGCAGGCGCAGCAGAGGACAGCGCCGTACCAGCAGAAGGAGCTTTCGACCTGTCACTTCTGTGGCAAGAGGGGACACGTCATCCGAGACTGCAGGAAGAAGCTCGGGCTCTGCATGGTCTGTGAGCCAGCCAGCACCTTGCTAGAGACTGCCCCCAGCGCAGAGACGCAGCACCCCAGACTGGACAGAGGCCACCAGCAGCACCACTGAGGATACCACCCCCAGCAGGAGGACAGCGTCCACCAGCTACCGGAGGACAGCAGAGAGGACCACCCTTGGTTCCACAGGAGGCACACTTCAACCAGGCCCGCCAGCAGGCAGGAGGGCAGAGGCGCGGGCAAGCCTTTGCTTTAGCATCTATCGAGGAGGAACCAGAGGGAGAGGCTATAGCAGGTACAATTCTAGTTGCATCATTACCTGTGACTGCACTGTTTGACTCTGGAGCTACATTGTCATTTATATCTAGTAGATTTGTAGCAATGCATAGAGTAGCAACTTCCCCCTTACCTAAGAGTTGGAGAATACTTACTGGAGGAGGCATCATACCGGTTACCAGCACCATTAGAACGTGCTCGGTAGTAGTTTGTGGTAGGGAGATGAGAGCGCGATTGTTGGTACTCCCAATGCCAGCTTTCGACGTTGTTCTGGGCATGGACTGGTTAAGCCAGTACAATGCCATACTAGATTGCCGGAAGGGTAGCGTTACTTTTAGACTGCCAGGACAACCAGAGTTCGAATTCATGCGAGGCACCATCGAGCGAGGAGTAGGACACACAGCTGGAGCCTACATGGCGATGGAGACGTCACCCCCAGAGATCGTTGCAGAGTTCGAGGATGTTTTCCCAGAGGAGCTGCCAGGCCTACCGCCTGATAGAGAGGTGGAGTTCACCATTGAGCTGATACCTGGAGCAGCACCGGTATCATCAAATGTGTACCGGTTGGCGAAGAAGGAGCTTGACGAGCGGAAGCTACAGCTAGAGGAGTTGCAGATCAAGGGATTCGTTCGTCCTAGTGCATCACTGTCACTACCACATTCTGAAAACAGGGGTATTTTCGACTTTTTGCAATATTTAATATTATGTTATTTATAATTAATTAATTGCGTAATAGTATATTGATTTAAATAATTATTATGTGTGATGTGTAATTAAATATATAATTATATGCAGTGTTAATTATTTTATTTTAGCTAGCAGACTAGACCTAGAAGCCCAGTGGACGAACCCCTGTCCGAATTATAGAATTCTAGATTTTATTATTTTATTTAGAATTTAATATTTAGAGATTTCAATTAATTACTGTATTTTATTTAATATTTTGCGCATTGCCTTTGCTTCGATATTTGGAGCACTATCCAGACTTTTGTCTTCCAACAAATTTCACAATCTTGCTCTAGACATGCCCGCCTTCCATTCTGCTATTTTTACAACTCATAATTTTGCTCCCTGTACATTGTTCTGGCCGCACAAAATTCGTCGCGGACGTTTATTTTTAATTTCCTATTTTGTATCGTTGTGCGTTCCAATCGAAAATTGGAGGCCATCTTGACCTATTTTTCGTGCGACCCAAATTAGGGTAATATTCTGTTCTGAGTCTTCTTCAATATTGGTATTGATGACTTGACCTAATTTTGGCCCCAGGTACTCCTAATTAATTGTTGAACACAACTTGCATTTATTTCTATTTAATTTGAGGATACAATTTTATCTGATTTTAAAATCCCAAATTAATTCCAGTGCCCTGCAAATTCAGCCCATACCCATCTTACAGTGCCCCCTGACCCTACAAAATATCGGACCCCGAATCGCCCGCCCAATTTTCGTCATTTTATGTGTTTGTGCAATTTCCCGAATTTAAGGGGGCCAAATTGCAAATTGGCATTTTGTGGCCTCACCCAATTATTTTAATCAATGAGGGAACCTAATATTTTAATTAAATCTCTCACCCTCATCCTCCATGAATTATTTTCCTTCATGTTTAATCTGGACCCCTCATTTAGAGGGTCAATCACAACCCTCCATCAAATCCCCTCATCCCTATATAATGTCTACATCAAACCCTAATCCCTAGACTACCTAGGAAACGGCACCCTCATAAGCCTCCTCCTTCCTCAACGTAGGATTCTTCTCCTTCTTCCCTTCTTCTTCTATTTTTTCTTCTCTTCTTCTCCTTCTTTCTTCTTCTTCTTCCTCTCTTCATTGTTTTTGAATTTTTAAAAGAGGAAGAAGGGGGGGGAACACTGTTCATCCCCCCCTATACTGTGCACCCGGCGGCCCAGTGCTCTCGGCCGACTCCCCACAGCCGGCCTACTCCAGCCGCTGGCCTGCTCCTCCCCCATTCTCCCACTGCTCCTTCTCCTCTCCTTGCTCCTACCATCATCAGCCACTCCCCGGCGGTGCTCCTCCCGCCGGCCTCTACCGCTCTGGGCTGCTGCTCCCCCTCTTCCCCTCCGGCCGGCGACAGTTCCACCTACATCAATCACCACCACCACCTACACCAATCACCACCACCATCATCAGCCACTCCCCGGCGGTGCTCCTCCCGCCGGCCTCTACCGCTCTGGGCTGCTGCTCCCCCTCTTCCCCTCCGGCCGGCGACAGTTCCACCTACATCAATCACCACCACCACCTACACCAATCACCACCACCATCATCATCACCCATTCAATCACCACCACCCCTTCACCATACATCCGGCGGCCTTGCTCCTCCCTGCTGAAGCTCCAGTCCGGCCAAGCCCCGAGTACTCCAGTCTGGCCCAACCCCGCTGCTCCGATCAACCCGTCCGGCGACGACTGCCCAGTCCGGCGCCCCTGTGAACTCCGGCCGAAGCCACTACTCTTCCCCTGTCCTTCCACCCGGCCAACCCCGGCGGCCAGCCCCGAGATCGGCCGGCCGACCCCCCCCCTTCAGTGAGTTTCCCATCCCCCTCTCTCCCTCTTCTTCCCTGGTTTTATATATATATATATATATATATATATATATATATATATATATGTATGTATATATATTTATATACATACGTATATACGAATATGTATAATTAGTATAATTAATGTGTATACGTATATGTATGTTTAAATTAATGTCTAATAGTAAATGTATTTGTATGTAAATAAATGTATATATGAATATGTATATACATTGATTTATTTTGTAATATCTATTTAATACCAGTATACTAGTATAATTTAAATTGTATATGTATTTGTTTATTGTTTAATTGATTAATAATTAAACAGAATGTATATATATATATAATGTGTTAATGTATATATATAACTAAGGTATGTGTATTTGTATATATATAATTAATGTAAAGCATCTATATATATTTAATTAATGTATTAGTATGGTTAATGTAATGTATATGATTGGTATATATAATTACGTGTCCTGCTATGTGTATTAACTATGTATGTATTTTTGGCATAATTATATATTGGTAAAGTATATATTAAATTAATACTTTTTGATATATATATGTATAAACATATTTTTGGTATGAAAATATATACAATAGGAAACTGTATTGATATATATACATATGTACTTGTAAAACATATTTTGGGTATATGTAAACAAATGTATATTCTTAAATATAGTCGTTATGAATGTTATATGTGTTATGCATATTTATTTATGTAACTAGCTATTAGGTGACCAGTATCCTACCCAGAGAAGGCCCTGAATTCAGTATTTTAGACTGTGTTAGTGTGGCATCTGATGCAAATACGGTTTTGCTTGTGATGTGGTTCTAGGACTGCTACTTCACCCAGGGGATACTCTGGAACAGGACATCCATAAATACCAGCTAAGGACCCGAGGCAAGTACATTCTCTGATAATTTCCAATTCTTGATAATTGCTATAAGTTCAATGATCTTGAAATGTTACAACTGAATCTTTGACACTGTGTTACACGGACTAGTATAGCTTGGATCTGCAGTCATGAGATGTTACATTGATTATCGTATTGACCTTATACACGACATTGACATTGAAATTAGACATTGAAATTAGACATTGATAATTAGACATTGATAATTAGACATTGATATTAAACATTGTACATGATAGACTTGACTTGCTCGTGTATCGTGACGTGTCATGACTGGATCCACAGTGCTAGTTGGGGGCGGGGAAATGGCTAGTGAGAAATGTGATCAAATACCCATTGCATAATTAAATATTATTGGTGTCAATCATACCCCCACGTATGATTAGCCAGACTGTAGCTACTGTACATGTCCCAAGCCGATCACATTTTGAAACTACTATTTCAAACACTTAGAATAGTTACAGTTCTCTATTTTAGATCATATACTACATCACCCGTATATGATACTGTTCCTTGTTCTTCCATTTTTATACATGCACTGACTGTATCATATTGCCTATTGCCTGTCTCTTTACATTGCCTGTCTCTCTTAAACTGTCATTACATTTTCTTCTCAGTAGCTAGCATGACATGTTTTATTGTATTATAGACATTATCAATTAATGGAACTGTTATTTGAGATTGTGCTTTGCTCCTTCCTGACTGGAAATATTTTTCCAGACTATGCCTTAGTGGACCGCTGTCCGACACTTTATGGACCTTATGCTGAGTAGCTGCAGACTTGGTAGTAGTTGATTCTGGGAAGTCTAGTCGGAGTTATTATTTCTTGTTAGTTCTTTTAGTAGACTTTTTGGTACCGGATTTGTCTCCGGTATTTTGATGATTTTTGGATATTGTTAAGTTATTCTTGTGGACTTGTGTTGTGTTTAATTTTAGTTTATTATTCGAAATCTTATCGTGCTGTTAGTCTGTGATTGAGTATATGTTCATCTATTTGTGTCATCCGTGCCTCCTAATGGAGATTGGATATTGCGTGACATTAGTTAGATAGTATCAATACCTAGACAGCGTTCTACCGCCGATGCTGCGGCGTAGGCTGGACGTACCCACGCATTCGTGCCCCTAAACCGGGTGCGGGTCGTGACACATTTTTAGTGGTGGCCCATGCAGGTCAGACTTCGCATTTAGAGCGATGTCGTAGTAGTGTGGCATCTTGTTACACTATTGCGTGCCTACTATAGGATATAGGACATAGGACATAGGATACTAGGATGAGAGAGGATACTCAATCACAAATTATTTGAGAGATTCCTGGGATGACCCTTGAGAATCTCATTATAAATTCCAATTTAAATCCTTCGCCCTTGTTTCCGTCCGTTCTCATTTGTTGATATTGAGTTGATTCTTGTTGACCAGTTGTTAATTTTAATTCCTGGTATCGTTGTTGAGTTGATTTCATATTGAGATGAATTTTACGGACTAGAATTTATGGTATCATCTGATGACATATATTGATGAGGACAGTGAGAAAGGTAAAACGTCTACTTTGGTTATGGAACCTAGAGTTTATCGCAGCCATTCTAGCTGTCATGACGAGAACGTAGGAACCAGACTTGGATGTACACACTTTAGTTATGAGATTTAGAGTTTCTCGCAGCCATACCGGTTGGCGTGGCGAGGATTCTAGATGACATGATTATAGGGTTGCATACCTTAGTTACGGAACCTGTCGTTTATCGCATCTCTGCTTACTGGCGTGGCGAGGATTCTGTGTGTCATGATTTCTGATAGACGTGTATGATTATCAGGTTGTATCTAAAAAATTGGTTCTTAAAGTATCATCTCAAGACTTATCTATTTTCTGTTATTCCAGGACTTTGTTCCATCGCTTCTTTACTAGCGGTAAAGATACCTTCCGTCCTCAATCCAGTTCTTTTGAACTCACATTCTCTAAGGATTCCTTGTTAAAATTTTCCAATTTAAATCATTCCTTTGTTCCGTCCATTCTCACTTATTGATGTTGAATTTGATTGTTGTTAATTAGGTATTAACTTAGGATTTTGGTTTCATTATAGAGTTGATTTCATATCAAGGTAAATTGCAGACTGATTTATGGTATTATTATCTGATAACACATGTCAATGAGGACAGTGAAAATGATTAACATTAGAGCTATTAGGCTACAGAAGGTGGATTTAAATTTTAATTTGAGGATTGAAAATGAATTCCAAATTTTTGAATTTTGAGAAGATTGAGATTGTTATTAAAATATTATTGTGAAGATTTCAATGAATTGCAAAGTTTTGAAATTTGAGGAGTTGAAATAGGGTTATTAAAATTTTATTTTCGAGGAATTCAGATTCAATTTGATGAACCTAGACAAGCTGTAAGGATTTTGGAGTTGATAAAATTTTCATTTCAGTATTTAAATAATTAACCTTGAGGAAAGTGTATGCAATTTACTTAAATTTTATTCGAGGAGTTGTTTTTGAGGAATTCTATTGAGGATGAGATTTTATAATGAGAGAGATATATTATAATATAAGTAGATAAGATGCATGTGTAAGGATCGGTTGGCTTGAGTATGATTGAGAATTCACTGCAAACTGACTTGGGTGATCATCAAGGGTTGTACTAGAAAGTGCAGTACTTAGTATAGTGTATTGAAATTGATATGCACTTGAGTGATCAGATTAACTAGTATTAGCGATTGCAGTAGGTAAGGAAGCTAGCAGTGAGTATGCTTGTAGTAGAGTGTGGTACCTAAGAGATAGAGGTATCAAACTTTACATGCATCATTGATCTATGATTATGTTAGAGATAGAAGATATTGCAAGTGATATGTTAGCAGGTTCTTTCTTTCCTCATGTTCCTTTTTGTCTTTTGATCGATTGATACCTTAGCACCGTAGTTGTATGCATGATTTCTTGTTATAAATGTAGTTAGTAGTACCCCTGATACAGAGACTGCAATACCATGACAAGACACCACGATCATACATATTTCCCTTAGGTTGCACGTTGTAATGGTTGTAGGTAGAATTCTCTTAGACTTTGATTGTTGAGGATTTAACGGTAGTAAAGATTAACGAAGAGGTTATGACTTGACAAAGAGAGGCAAGGTGCCTTAAATTTTGAGGAAAAATATTAAATTAAATAAAGAGTTGGGAATTTAATATGGCATAATTGAAGTTTTGTTAAATCATTGATTTTTAAGAAGATTATGAAATGATTGAATTTATCATTGAATTTGATGAATTTAAGAAGGCCATCGATATATTTATTGGACTGCAAGTTGTGAACTTATATTTTGAATATTGTATTGGAGGTTTCATAAGTAATACATCGTTGCATATTATGTGGAAAAAAAAATCGAGGAATAAGAACACAAATGGATTAGTGTTGAATTCAAATTTTGGGATGAGATTCAATTTTAGAAATATGCACTGATCGGATTTCAATTAGAGGATGAATATTAAATTCTTGTATTTCGTTATAAACTTAAAATTTTGGAGAATATTGTGATAAGAATGTGATTTGATTTATTTTTGAAGATTTTTAGGGATATGCTATTTATAGAATCTTTGAAAAATTTATTATGAAATAACAATATGGAGTAGTTCATGATTATATGATTTGAGGAATTTAATTTTGATGGTAGTAAATACATAAATAAAACAATCGAGGATTGAAAAAAAAAAAAAAAAAAAAAAAATTGAGGATAATTATTGATTTAAATAAATGGTTAAGAAATTAACATGGCACAATTGGTGGTTTATTAATTCCAGGAAAGATTTTGACATGTTTAAGTTGGTTATTAATTTGGAAATTTGGGAGATTTATCAATGTATTTATTTAATTGCGAGTTATGAATTTTGAACTTTATAATTGGATATAACAATTGGAGAATCCTCAAATAGCATATTGTTGAGTACTTTGAGGAGTGGATATTAAATTCCGGACATTGGATTATTAACTCAAAAACTTTCAGGAAATTTTTAAAAAAAAAAAAAAAGGACTTTGATTCTATGTCGAGGATTTTTACAGGAATACAGATAATTTCGGATTTTTTGAAATTGTGAAAAGACCTTGTGGATTATTCGTGGTTGATGAGTTTATTGGAGGGAATAATAATGTGTATGATTAAACACTAGTATGAGGATTTTAATTTCGAGGACGAAATTCTTTTAAGGTGGGTAGACTTGTCACTACCACATTCTGAAAACAGGGGTATTTTCGACTTTTTGCAATATTTAATATTATGTTATTTATAATTAATTAATTGCGTAATAGTATATTGATTTAAATAATTATTATGTGTGATGTGTAATTAAATATATAATTATATGCAGTGTTAATTATTTTATTTTAGCTAGCAGACTAGACCTAGAAGCCCAGTGGACGAACCCCTGTCCGAATTATAGAATTCTAGATTTTATTATTTTATTTAGAATTTAATATTTAGAGATTTCAATTAATTACTGTATTTTATTTAATATTTTGCGCATTGCCTTTGCTTCGATATTTGGAGCACTATCCAGACTTTTGTCTTCCAACAAATTTCACAATCTTGCTCTAGACATGCCCGCCTTCCATTCTGCTATTTTTACAACTCATAATTTTGCTCCCTGTATATTGTTCTGGCCGCACAAAATTCGTCGCGGACGTTTATTTTTAATTTCCTATTTTGTATCGTTGTGCGTTCCAATCGAAAATTGGAGGCCATCTTGACCTATTTTTCGTGCGACCCAAATTAGGGTAATATTCTGTTCTGAGTCTTCTTCAATATTGGTATTGATGACTTGACCTGATTTTGGCCCCAGGTACTCCTAATTAATTGTTGAACACAACTTGCATTTATTTCTATTTAATTTGAGGATACAATTTTATCTGATTTTAAAATCCCAAATTAATTCCAGTGCCCTGCAAATTCAGCCCATACCCATCTTACAGTGCCCCCTGACCCTACAAAATATCGGACCCCGAATCGCCCGCCCAATTTTCGTCATTTTATGTGTTTGTGCAATTTCCCGAATTTAAGGGGGCCAAATTACAAATTGGCATTTTGTGGCCTCACCCAATTATTTTAATCAATGAGGGAACCTAATATTTTAATTAAATCTCTCACCCTCATCCTCCATGAATTATTTTCCTTCATGTTTAATCTGGACCCCTCATTTAGAGGGTCAATCACAACCCTCCATCAAATCCCCTCATCCCTATATAATGTCTACATCAAACCCTAATCCCTAGACTACCTAGGAAACACCTCCCTCATAAGCCTCCTCCTTCCTCAACGTAGGATTCTTCTCCTTCTTCCCTTCTTCTTCTATTTTTTCTTCTCTTCTTCTCCTTCTTTCTTCTTCTTCTTCCTCTCTTCATTGTTTTTGAATTTTTAAAAGAGGAAGAAGGGGGGGGAACACTGTTCATCCCCCCCTATACTGTGCACCCGGCGGCCCAGTGCTCTCGGCCGACTCCCCACAGCCGGCCTACTCCAGCCGCTGGCCTGCTCCTCCCCCATTCTCCCACTGCTCCTTCTCCTCTCCTTGCTCCTACCATCATCAGCCACTCCCCGGCGGTGCTCCTCCCGCCGGCCTCTACCACTCTGGGCTGCTGCTCCCCCTCTTCCCCTCCGGCCGGCGACAGTTCCACCTACATCAATCACCACCACCACCTACACCAATCACCACCACCATCATCAGCCACTCCCCGGCGGTGCTCCTCCCGCCGGCCTCTACCGCTCTGGGCTGCTGCTTCCCCTCTTCCCCTCCGGCCGGCGACAGTTCCACCTACATCAATCACCACCACCACCTACACCAATCACCACCACCATCATCATCACCCATTCAATCACCACCACCCCTTCACCATACATCCGGCGGCCTTGCTCCTCCCTGCTGAAGCTCCAGTCCGGCCAAGCCCCGAGTACTCCAGTCCGGCCCAACCCCGCTGCTCCGATCAACCCGTCCGGCGACGACTGCCCAGTCCGGCGCCCCTGTGAACTCCGGCCGAAGCCACTGCTCTTCCCCTGTCCTTCCACCCGGCCAACCCCGGCGGCCAACCCCGAGATCGGCCGGCCGACCCCCCCTTCAGTGAGTTTCCCATCCCCCTCTCTCCCTCTTCTTCCCTGGTTTTATATATATATATATATATATATATATATATATATATATATATATATATATATATATATATGTATGTATATATATTTATATACATACGTATATACGAATATGTATAATTAGTATAATTAATGTGTATACGTATATGTATGTTTAAATTAATGTCTAATAGTAAATGTATTTGTATGTAAATAAATGTATATATGAATATGTATATACATTGATTTATTTTGTAATATCTATTTAATACCAGTATACTAGTATAATTTAAATTGTATATGTATTTGTTTATTGTTTAATTGATTAATAATTAAACAGAATGTATATATATATATAATGTGTTAATGTATATATATAACTAAGGTATGTGTATTTGTATATATATAATTAATGTAAAGCATCTATATATATTTAATTAATGTATTAGTATGGTTAATGTAATGTATATGATTGGTATATATAATTACGTGTCCTGCTATGTGTATTAACTATGTATGTATTTTTGGCATAATTATATATTGGTAAAGTATATATTAAATTAATACTTTTTGATATATATATGTATAAACATATTTTTGGTATGAAAATATATACAATAGGAAACTGTATTGATATATATACATATGTACTTGTAAAACATATTTTGGGTATATGTAAACAAATGTATATTCTTAAATATAGTCGTTATGAATGTTATATGTGTTATGCATATTTATTTATGTAACTAGCTATTAGGTGACCAGTATCCTACCCAGAGAAGGCCCTGAATTCAGTATTTTAGACTGTGTTAGTGTGGCATCTGATGCAAATACGATTTTGCTTGTGATGTGGTTCTAGGACTGCTACTTCACCCAGGGGATACTCTGGAACAGGACATCCATAAATACCAGCTAAGGACCCGAGGCAAGTACATTCTCTGATAATTTCCAATTCTTGATAATTGCTATAAGTTCAATGATCTTGAAATGTTACAACTGAATCTTTGACACTGTGTTACACGGACTAGTATAGCTTGGATCTGCAGTCATGAGATGTTACATTGATTATCGTATTGACCTTATACACGACATTGACATTGAAATTAGACATTGAAATTAGACATTGATAATTAGACATTGATAATTAGACATTGATATTAAACATTGTACATGATAGACTTGACTTGCTCGTGTATCGTGACGTGTCATGACTGGATCCACAGTGCTAGTTGGGGGCGGGGAAATGGCTAGTGAGAAATGTGATCAAATACCCATTGCATAATTAAATATTATTGGTGTCAATCATACCCCCACGTATGATTAGCCAGACTGTAGCTACTGTACATGTCCCAAGCCGATCACATTTTGAAACTACTATTTCAAACACTTAGAATAGTTACAGTTCTCTATTTTAGATCATATACTACATCACCCGTATATGATACTGTTCCTTGTTCTTCCATTTTTATACATGCACTGACTGTATCATATTGCCTATTGCCTGTCTCTTTACATTGCCTGTCTCTCTTAAACTGTCATTACATTTTCTTCTCAGTAGCTAGCATGACATGTTTTATTGTATTATAGACATTATCAATTAATGGAACTGTTATTTGAGATTGTGCTTTGCTCCTTCCTGACTGGAAATATTTTTCCAGACTATGCCTTAGTGGACCGCTGTCCGACACTTTATGGACCTTATGCTGAGTAGCTGCAGACTTGGTAGTAGTTGATTCTGGGAAGTCTAGTCGGAGTTATTATTTCTTGTTAGTTCTTTTAGTAGACTTTTTGGTACCGGATTTGTCTCCGGCATTTTGATGATTTTTGGATATTGTTAAGTTATTCTTGTGGACTTGTGTTGTGTTTAATTTTAGTTTATTATTCGAAATCTTATCGTGCTGTTAGTCTGTGATTGAGTATATGTTCATCTATTTGTGTCATCCGTGCCTCCTAATGGAGATTGGATATTGCGTGACATTAGTTAGATAGTATCAATACCTAGACAGCGTTCTACCGCCGATGCTGCGGCGTAGGCTGGACGTACCCACGCATTCGTGCCCCTAAACCGGGTGCGGGTCGTGACAATCACCCTAGGGAGCACCAGTGTTGTTTGTACCAAAGAAGGATGGGATGTTCCGGATGTGCATTGATTACAGAGCCCTTAATGCTCTGACTATCAAGAACAAGTACCCTCTACCGCGAATTGACGATCTGTTCGACCAGCTGACAGGAGCAGTGGTGTTCACGAAGATCGACTTGAGATCGGGCTACCATCAGGTGAAGGTGCGAAGGGAGGACATTCCAAAGACAGCATTTAGGACTCGTTATGGTCACTACGAGTTCCTAGTGATGCCTTTCGGATTGACAAATGCGCCTGCTGTGTTTATGAACCTGATGAACCGAGTCTTCCATGAGTATCTGGACCAGTTCGTGGTAGTCTTCATCGACGACATCTTGGTGTATTCGAAGAGCCACGAGGAGCACGTGGAGCACTTGAGGCTAGTGCTAGAGATGCTGAGACGAGAGAGGCTTTATGCCAAGCTGAGCAAGTGCGAGTTTCTCCTAGATCGTGTCGCATTTCTTGGACACGTTATCTCAGGAGATGGCATTTCAGTAGATCCTGTGAAGATTTCATCAGTAGAGACGTGGCCGACCCCTACCAACGTCACGGAGGTGAGGAGTTTCCTAGGAATTGCCGGATATTACCGGAGGTTCGTAGAGAACTTCGCAAGGATCGCAGAGCCGATGACCCGCTTGACCCGCAAGGATCAGGAGTTCACCTGGACAGAGGAGTGTCAGACGGCATTCGATGAGCTGAAGAAGCGTCTGACTACAGCACCCATCTTGACCATACCTTCTGGACCCGGAGGATTCGTGATCTATAGCGATGCATCCGGGAAAGGATTAGGATACGTTTTGATGCAGCATGGAAAGTTTGTGGCCTATGCCTCTAGGCAGTTGAGGACCCATGAGAAGAACTATCCCACCCACGACTTAGAGCTTGCCGCAGTGATCTTTGCTTTGAAGCTTTGGAGGCACTACCTGTACGGAGAGCGCGTGGAGATATTTACCAATCACAAGAGTCTTAAATATGTCTACACCCAGAAGGACCTGAACCACAGGCAGAGACGTTGGCTTGAAGTGATGGCGGACTTCGAGATTGACCTGCAGTACCATCCGGGAAAGGCTAATGTGGTAGCCGATGCTTTAAGCAGGAAGCCCATAGCATTTTTCCTGACTACCCAACAACATCTGTTGAGAGATCTAGAACAGTTGGGTATCGAAGTCATTATGCCCGGAGTAGACGGCCAGATGTCGAGTTTCCAGGTGCAATCGACATTGGTAGAGAGAATCAAGGCTACTTTGCCGACAGACGCCAGATTTCAGAGGCTTCGACAGAGGACAGAGGCTGGAATACAGACGGGACTGCGTATACACGAGGACGGGACTTTGAGATGTGGAAATCGTCTCTATGTTCCGAATGGAGAGCTACGCCAGGAGCTGATGACGGAGGCCCACAGTTTGACCTATTCTATACACCCCGGAGGCACGAAGATGTACCGAGACCTGAGGTAGTACTACTGGTGGCACGGGATGAAGAGAGAGATAGCCCGCTTCGTGGCTAAGTGTCTGGTGTGTCAGCAAGTCAAGGCTGAGCATCAGAGGTCTGCCGGATTACTTCAGCCGCTCCCGATACCGGAGTGGAAATGGGAGCACATCACCATGGACTTCGTCACGGGTTTCCCGAGGAGTCCTAGTGGTCGCAATGCCGTATGGGTAATCGTAGATAAACTCACCAAGTCTGCCCACTTTTTACCCTTCAGGGTTGGGCAATCTACGGAAGTCTTGGCAGACATGTACATGAGGGAGATTGTACGATTGCATGGAGTGCCAGTCAGTATCGTGTCTGACCGGGATACGAGGTTTACATCGTACTTTTGGAGGAGTATGTAAGAGATTCTTGGTACCCGCCTTAAGTTCAGTACTTCGTACCACCCGCAGACAGATGGACAGTCCGAGCGTACTATTCAGACGCTGGAGGATATGTTGAGGGCTTGCATGCTTGACTTCAGCGGTTCATGGGAGGACCACTTGCACTTGGTCGAATTTTCCTACAACAATAGCTATCAGGCGAGCATTCAGATGGCTCCCTATGAGGCATTGTATGGTAGGAAATGTCGTTCCCTAGTATGCTGGAGCGACGTAGGCGAGAGGTAGATTCTAGGGCCAGAGTTGATCGTCCATACAGTGGAGAAGGTGAAGAAGATCCAGGGGCATCTACGAGCAGCACAGGACAGGCAGAAGCATTGGGCTAATGTGCATCGACGACCCTTAGAGTTCCAGGTGGGAGAACATGTGTTCCTGAAGATTTCACCTACCAGAGGAACCATCAGATTTGGAGGCAGAGGGAAGCTGAGTCCGAGGTACATCGGACCCTTCGATGTGCTAGAGCGCGTCAGAGAAGTTGCTTACAGATTGGCCTTGCCGCAGACACTGGAAGGAGTTCACGACATCTTCCATGTATCTCAGCTGAGGAGGTACGTACCGGATCCGAGTCATATGCTTGACCACTCGGAGATCACCGTCGGTCCAAGCTTGTCATACCAGGAGGAGCCGGTAGAGATCCTAGACCGAAGCGAGAAGGTACTGCGAGGCCAGACTATCCCTCTAGTTCGTGTCGCATGGAGGCATCACGCACCGGGTGAATCAACCTGGGAACGAGAGGAAGATATTCGGCAACGTTTTCCCCATCTCTTCGAAGGCTTAGGTGTGTGATAGTATTTATTTCATTCAACAGTTTTCTATATGTCTGTTTTTAATTTCGAGGACGAAATGCTCTAAGGAGGGTATGTTGTAAACCCCCTCGACCAGAAATTAGGGTTAACTAATTTCTTTAGCCTAATTAGGGTTAACTTCTTATAATTAAGATTTATTATATAGTATTAAGTACTTGTGCAATGATTGGTTGTTTTATGATACTACCCTAGCTGTTGCCCTAGAACAACTTCCACATATTTGACCTAGACTTGCCAGACCATCATATTGAACCTAGAACAAACCCCGGACACCGATTTTCGTGCCTGATTTTAGTCGCACAAAAGTCGTTACAAACGTCCGTGCGCAAATTAATTAAAATTGCGTAATTACGTTCGCTGCCCGTTCCAATTTAAATTAAGGCCCAACCTCAACCAGTTTTGACCAACCCAGATTATGATATTATTATACACTGAGCCTACCACACCAATGACCCTTGTCCAACCAAATTTAGACTCCCGGTTTTTAATTAAATTAAATTAGAGACACCGTTACATTAATTACGAATTAATTAATGTGGCTACCTAACCTCAATTAAATTAGACCCAACTCCAACCCAAACCCACATCCACACCCACAAGCCTCATACAAAACACCATACACCATCATAGCCCAATGAGGAACACCAAACATGGTGTTTGGTCACATTAAAACCCCAATTCCAATTATTGTGCAAATACCAAATTGTTCAGGGGCCTAGTTGCAAAATTGCAATGAGGTGTTCCCCTCTCATTGGCCCAAACCATCATGGAGAAAAGAAATGGTCATGACCAATCATATGCATTTGATTTCCCCCCCTTTCCTATGTACCTACATCACTTTATGTAGGGCACATCATGGCCCTACATTTTGAATGACTAAATCCTAGCCCTCCCCTCAACTTGTGGAAGCTTCCCCAACTCCCCAAACCCCACCTACAGCCGGCCCTAATCCCTAGGCAGCCCCCCTCACTCTCTCTCCTATATATACATGCATTAATACTCATTAAAGGAGAAACTAAAACCCTAACTTCCCCAACCGAGCACCCCTTCCAGCCCCAACCCCAACTCGCCACCCCGAGCTCGACGACGGCCACCTACCACCACCAGACTCCACCACACTAACCCGACACCTTCGCCGGACTATTCCCCCCCTGCCACCACCGCCAACTACCCCTACGCCGCCGGCAGCCACCTCCCCAGCCAACCACACTGACTCGGGCCACCCATCCCGCACAGCACAGCCGACCGCCCCTCCGCTTCGTGCTCCGCCACCACCGCACCTCCGACCACCAAACTCCGCCGAGCCCTCCCCCAGCTTGTCCTCCACCACCCCGTAAAATTTTAGCCGACGCCGCCACCCCACCGGAGAGTTCTCGCCCCCGTAGCAAGGAGCTGTACTGAGCCGCTGCTGCTGCCGACCTCTCCCCCCGCGCGACGCCGGAGCGCCGTCCGGCCACCCCCGCCGGCCACGATCCACCACCGGACACCCTCGACCCGAGTGTCGATTAGGTAAAATATTTTATGTATAATTATTAATATTTATGCATGTATTTTCAGTTGCAAGCTTTAATATATATGAATCTCGTATATTCCGTATTTAAATACGTATTCGATACTATTTAATGTATTTTAGTATTTAACAGTAGTTATATTTATAATATTCCTGTATAAATTCCATAATATATATATAATCATTTTAATTTATATTATGTATAATGGAGTTATATATATGTGTATTTGTGTATGTATATAAACGTCTACTTTGTATAAATGTATATTTATATGTAGATATATATATATATAAAAATATATGTATGAATGTTTAATGTATAAAATAGTAAGTTTTTAAAATAAATCAAAATCAGGTAATTTCTGTGATGAAAAATATTATATAAAATATAACACTATTTCCTTAGTATATTTATGTATTAATACTTATACATATGTATGTATGTATGTATTTTTTTTAAAAATACGAAGAATATTGAGTATTTAATATTTATAGTATTAAATACATTTTCTGGAAAATTAAGTATAATTATATGATTATATTATATAGTAAATACTTACGTATTGTCCCCCTAGTATGTATATGCCTATGAATATTTATATATATATATATATGTATATATATAGTTACTTGCAATGTATGTATACATATTTCATATACTTTGGTTATGTTTTATATAAATTGATATATATATTTTCTATCTAAATATACATATGTATATATATATATGTGAATTTATGATATTACCCAATTATGTACAGAGTTTTAATAAGTGTATTATTAGTCTATACTATTTAATACGTAAGCACTGTTTTCATACTATTAAACAATATTATAAATTTTTTTTAATATAATTAAAAATGATTTAGTGTATATGTATATACTAGTGTTAGCTATATATAAATACGGTCCCGACCCTTGACAGCTGTAGATACGAACAGTACGTCTTAGTCGTGCTATTATAGCGACTAATTTGGTCATTACTATATCCTATATAGGATTGCTGGACACTACTGCCGAGGCATCAGGAGCAGGGCTTTGGATTTCGCAGCTAGCCGGGACAGGCAAGTATACCTTGCTGATTTACTGCTTAAAATTAAATGATAAAAATTGCAAATATACATGAACTGTGTGCATCCGAGATTGACTCGGATGCAGTCGACAATGCGTCGATGAGTAGTGTACTTGACCTAGTTGCTAGCTGACTCACCCACTGTGAGGATATTTTGATATCTTTCTAGACCGTGACACCTACACGTATCACCATGGTACTCTCATATTGGGATGCGGGTCCGCGTACCCGATTCGCTATCGGTACGTACGACATGCATCACGGATTAGCCTATTTTCTAGAGTAATATAGTTAGTTAAGACTTGGCATCTAGATACGGTACACTCAAGTCGTGTATTCGACTTGCGTATCTACATCGGGCGGGAAGGACAACTGACAGACGTATGGGATACCCCCATCGGGCTCCGTGGTATCCAGAGGAACCACAGACCCGGTGACTCCCTATATTCAGACACCGCGCTCTTCGGAGTGTTACGGACGTATATACATTGCAGATACCACGTCCCTTAGAGTGTGGACGTTATATATATACAGATACCTCATTCTTCGGAATGATGGACGTTGCAGATACCACACTCTAGAGGATGTTGGACGTTATGCCTACACCTACTTATACGTTCCTAGGTTGTCCTTACATTGCATTCACTTAGATGGTTAGCACACCCCTCTTTACTTTTATTCAGTACTATATCTGGCATGCATTTTGTATCTTGTTACGTCCCTCTGAGGACCTGGTTCTCTTCCAGATCTGGACGAAGCCTATTATCCCACAGTTTACGGGCCAGGTGTGGAGACAAGGTTTGCCCTGGACGAGGAGCTAGAGGTCTTTCCATCAGAGTACCCTGATCAGATTGGTAGGCTTTCTGCCTATGACTGGAGCTCCTTACCTAGTTAGCCGTTGTTCCAGTCACTCTCTTTATCAGTACTCTTATTTCAGACTATCAGTACTTTATCTCCAACATTTGTAGTAGGTTTGTTCCCACCAGACATATTTCAGTTGTACTATGTCAGTCGACTATGTTTCTTATATTCCAGTCTTTCATTTCAGTATTTACTTGTTATCTGTGGATGAGATTAGACATTGCCTGTTGTTGATATTAGTCTTGTTAGATTTAGGACAGCGTAGCACGCTTCGCCAGGATCCATTAAATTGGGATATCCTCGGAGATGTGTCAGCTGGCCAATGCCACGTGGCCTGGTTCCATATATTTTGGGACTGGGGCGTGACAACTACGCCCTGCCATCAATACGCATGTAGTCGTTCATCAGTATCGTACAATGCGTGAAGTCATGAATCACGCCCTATCGTTTGAACCACACTATCCTCACGTTCTTGTCGGCGCTTTGCATACATCCAGTCACAAACGCCAAAGCAATGAGAGAGAAAATACCGCTACAAAGCGTCGAAACAACGGTAGTCCACAAAGAGGGAAACCAGGGTAGCTATGTTACTTCTGTAACAAGCCGGGGTATACGAAGGAAAATTATCGCCTGAAACTTGGGTTATGCCTAGCCTGTGGCGGATCAGACCATTCTGTTCGTGATTGTTCCTTGAGTCATGATCGCCGTCCCGAACGCAATAATCCCTAACGGTAGGTCCCATTCTTAAGTTTCAGGACAAAACTTCCAATTAGTTGGGTAGGATATAGCGCCCCGTTCTTCCGGTGCGGAGAGCGCGGCTAAGAAACACAAGACAGTATTGTTCGATCGGGATAGATTGAATTAAGAACTCGTCCTCGTTATGGATTTGTTTCTTCGGAATCGATTCCCATATTCAGTGGACCGTGCCCCCGGGATCGACTTAGTGGCAGAGTCAGGAGGGACCTCTCCGCTGCTATCTTTTATTGCCTCGGATTTCGATATCGCTTGTTGCTTTCGTTCTTTGAGTTGGTTTTGGGATTTGCTTGTTTTCCTTGAACGGTTTCGATGGTTTTCATTGTTTTCGTTCATTGAACTGCACTTCAATTTCGAGATTGGAAAAGTGGAAGAGGTATTGATCGAGCTGTTCGTAATGCAGGTGAACGAGTTGTAGGAGGCTTGCGAGCGGAGTCGTGAAGTGCCTCTTTCCTTCTCCCTTCCAACAATCTAAGTGAGTGGCTACCAACCCGATTAGCTAGCCCTGCTTCCAATCTTCACAACTAATAACTCTTGCATTTTGTTGCCCCGATCAAACGATACCAAGTAATAACTAAAAGATACCAAGATAAAAAGGGAATAGACTTGGTTCATTATGCTTGTCAATAACTTCATGAACGGATACTAAACTGCATGCTTATTCGTTTGGGAATAAATCATGAATTGTTACTTGTCTTGTACAATTGCTTGTCTTGTACTCTTGTTGCCTCAAAAGCATGAACTGTTAAGTAAGTAAACATATTGTTCGATCACGGATAACTTGTGCACAAGGTCATTGGTTCCTGCGGACGGTCGCTGGGGCATTGGCACCGATCCGGTCTGGACAGAACACTATTGTATAGTCCATTGTGCTGGACGGGGTGGCATGTAGCGCTCCTTGTACTTTCGCTGTATACCATTCCCGCCAGTGACTAGTGTCCATTGTGGCATCACGCCAGTGATCATCTTGTATATGTAAACCTGTTGCAAACTAACTTGTGTCTTCGTGGCAGGGAAGGCATGGTAAGTATTGTGCAGGTAATTCAGATGGTCAGGTAAAATCCACCAAACGGTGGCACGTTTATTTCAGTAAATTCTATATGCTCCTTACTTGTAAATGAACTAAGGCAAGATAAAAACCCACAAATATGCATGGTTCATTAAAACAACAAGTTGATTGGTATAGTTCGGTTAGCTCGCCTTCACCAGTATGTTTCGACATGCTGACCCTCGTTGAAAGAGGTTCTCCGCACTAAGGCGAACCGAGCGAGGAGTCGAAGTCGTCTCCCCGAATCCAGTCCAGCTATAGGCGTATCCTGATCGTGCCGTCCTAGAAGTATTTTGAAGATCGGAGCTTGCAACTCTTCATACACAAATGCAGCTCCGTGGCAAAGCTATCCTCTAGCCTGAAGGTCTATATCTTTTGAAGTTTAGTAAAGGGATATAATGTACAGGACTGCTATCTCATTTTGAGTCAACACTTTTGTAAGCCCGTGCGGCATATTAGCTGACTCGTTCAGGAGTTTGTAATAGATGTTCATTATCAATAAAGAGAACTTTTCCATGTTTCAAATCTGTGTTTTAATTTATCTACGTACTCTGAATATGTGCTCGTTATGCAAAATACTTTAGCCTTGTGCGGGCGCAACTCCAGGCCCGTACGACATCACGATTCGGGGGACGCCCCAACGATTCTACGAAATCGGGTCGTGACAGTTATCCAGCCTATGAAGGTCACCCATCCTAGGGAGGTTACCCATCCTACGAGAGGTTACCTATCCTTAGGGAGGTTACCCATCCTACGATAGGCCACCCAAGATACGAGAGGTCACCCATCCTAGAGAAGTCACCCATCCTATGAAAGGTCACCCATCCTATAGGTCACCCATCCTATGGGAGGTCACCTATCCTTAGGGAGGTCACCCATCCTATGGGAGGTCACCCATCTTAAGGAAGGTCACTGATCCTAGGGAGGTTACCCAACCTACGGGTGGTTACCCATCCTAAGTAACCACCCATAGGTCGGGTAACCTCGCTTAGGATGGGTGAACTCTAGTAGGATGGGTGACCATCATATGATGGGTGACCTCCTTTTGATAGGTGACCTCCTGTAGGATGGGTGACCTCTCCTAGGATGGGTAATCACCCTTAGGATGGGTAACCTCCCTAGGATGGGTGACCTCTCTTAGGATGGGTAACCTCTAGTCGGATGGGTGACCTTCATATGATGGATGACCTCCATTAGGATGGGTGACCTCCCTAGGATGGGGTACCTCCCGTAGGATGGGTGACCAATCGTATGATAGGTGACCTCTCATAGATTGAGTGACCTCCCATAGGATGGGTGATCTATAGGATTGGTGACCCATCCTTGGGATGGGTGACCTCCCAAAAGATGGATGACCTCCAATAGGTTGGGTAACCTCCATTTGAATTGGTTACCAACCGTATGATGGGCGACCTCTCAGAGGTTGGGTAACCTCCCTAATTATGGGTAACGTCCCATAGGATAGCTGTCATCCCATAGTATGGTTGACCTCCCGTAGGATGGGTGGCCTCCCTAGGATGGGTAACCTTCCTTAGGATGGGTGACCTCTCGTATGATGGGTAACCTCCCATATTATGGGTGACCTCTAGTAGGATGGGTAACCTCCCGTAGGATGGGTGACCTCCCGTAGGATGAGTGACCTAACTTAGGATGGGTGACTTTACTTTCCCTAAGATAGGTAACCTCCGGATGGGTGACCTTCCTTTCAATGGGTAACATCTCGTAGGATGGGTAACCTCCCGTAGGATGGGTAACCTCCATTTGAATGGATAATCTCCCTTACGATGGCTGACCTCTCGTAGGATCGGTATCCTCCATTTGGATGGATGACCTCCAGTATGTTTGGTGACCTCCCGTAGGATGGGTGACCTCCCGTAGGATGGGTGACCTCCCGTAGGATGGGTAACCTCCATTAGGATGAGTGGCCTATTTTTCTTAGGATGGGTGACCTCCATTTGGATGGGTGACCTCCCGTAGGATGGGTGATCCCCCGTAGGATGGATAACCTCCATTTGGATGGGTAAATACCCGTATGATGGGTGACTACCGTAGGATGGGTAACTTCCCGTATGATGGGTAACCTTCCTTAGGATGGATGACCTGCCGTAGGATGGGTGACCTCTCTTAGGATGGGTAACCATCATAGGATGGGTAACCTCCCTAGGATGGGTGACCTTCATAGGATGGGTGACCTCACGAATTATAAGTGACCTCCTATAGGACGGGTAACCTCCCTAGGATGGGTGACCTCTCCTCGGATGTGTAACCCATCCTTCAAGGAGGGTGACCTCCCTTAGGATGGTTAACCTCCCTTAGGATGGGTGACCTCTCATTGGATAGTTAACCTTCCGTAGGATGGGTAACCTCCCTTAGGATGCGGGACCTTCCTTAGGATGGGTGACCGACGATAGGACAGGTAACCTCCCGTAGGATGGGTGACCACCCTAGGATGGGTAACCTCCCGTAGGATGGTTAGCCTCCCTTAGGATGGGTGACCACCGATAGGATAGGTAACCTCTCATAGGATGGGTAACTTCCCTAGGATGGGTGACCTCCCTAGGATTGGTAACCTCCCTAAGGATGGGTGACATCACTTATGATGGGTGACCTCCCTATGATGGGTTACCACCCGTAGGATGGGTGACCACCCTAGGATGGGTAACCTCCCGAGGGATGGGTGACTTTACTTTCCCTATGATGGGTGAACTCCCGATGGGTGACCTTCATATGATGGTTAACCTCTCGTAGGATGGGTAACCTTCCTTAGGATGGGTGACCTCACGTAGGAAGGGTAACCAAACGTATGATGGGTAACCTCCCTAGGATGGGTGACCTCCCGTAGGATGGGTAACCTCCATTTGGATGGGTGACCTCTAGTAGGATGGTTGACCTCCCTAGGATGGGTGACCTCCCATAGGATGGGTAACCTCCCTTAGGATGGGTGACCTCCCATATGATAGGTAACCTCCCTTCGGATAGGTAACCTGCCATAGGATGGGTGACCTCCCATAGGATGGGCGACCTCTCTTAGGATGGATAACCTCCTGTAGGATGGGTGACCTCCCATAGGATGAGTGACCTCCCTTAGGATGGGTAACCTACGGATGGGTAACCTCCCTTAGGATGGGTACCTCTCGTAGGATAGCTAACCTCCCTTAGGATGGGTGACCTCCCGTAGGATGAGTGACCTCCCTTAGGATGGGTAACCTCTCTTAAGATGGGTAACCTCTCGTAGGATGGGTGACCTCCATTTGGATGGGTGACCTCCCTAGGATGGGTAACCTCCCTAGGATGGGTAACCTCCCTTAGGATGGGTGACCTCCCGTAGGATGGGTAACCTCCAATTGGATGGGTGACCTCCCTTATGATGGGTGACCTCTCGTAGGATGGGTAACCTCCCTTAGGATTGGTAACCTCCCTAGAATGGGGGACCTCACGTATGATAGGTAACCTCATTTGGTATTGGTAACTACTCGTATGGATGGGTAGCTTCTCTTAGGATGGGTAACCTCCATTAGGATGGGTGACCTACTTTATGATGTGTGACCTCTTATAGGATTGGTAACCTCCATAGATCGGTGGGTAGCCTCCCTAGTATGGGTATCCTCCCTAGGATGGGTAACCTCCCATAGGATGGGTGACCTCCTTAGGATGGGTAACCTCCCTAGAGTGGGTGACCTCACGCATGATAGGTAACCTCCCTTTGGATGGGTGACCTCCTTAGAAAGGATGACCTTCCTAGAATGGGTGACCTCACGTATGATAGGTAACCTCCCTTAGGATGGGACCGGATGGGTCACCTCCTGTAGGATGGGTGATATCCCTTAGAATGTGTAACCTCCCTTAGGATGGGTGATATCCCGTAGGATGGGTAACCTCTTGTAGGATGGGTAACCTCCCTTATGATGGGTGACCTCATGTAGGATGGGTAACCTCTCGTAGGATGGGTAACTTCTCGTAGGATGGGTAACCACCCTAGGATGGGTAACCTCTCTTAGGATGGTTAACCTCTTGTAGCATGGGTAACCTCTCGTAGGATGGTTAACCTCCCTAGGATGGGTAACCTCCCATAGGATGGGTAACCTCCCGTAGGATGGGTTCTCGTAAGATGGGTGACCTCCCTATGAGATTGGGTAACCTCCCTAAGTATGGGTGACCTCCCTTAAGATGGGTGACCTCCCGTAGGATGGCTAACCTCCCTTAGGATGAGTGACCTATTTTTCTTAGGATGGGTGACCTCCATTTGAATGGGTGACCTCTCATAGGATGGGTAACCTCCCTTAGGATGGGTGACCTTGCTTCGGATAGGTAACCTCCCTCTATTTGGATGGGTAACCTATAGGATGGGTAACCTCTCATAGGATGTGTGACCTCCTCTAGGATGGGTAACCTACAGTAGGATGGGTGACCTCCCGTAGGATTGCTAACCTCCCTAGGATGGGTGACCTCCAGTAGGATGGGTGACCTCTCATAGGATGGGTGACCTCCCTAGGATGGGTTATATCCCGTAGGATGGGTAACCTCCCGTAGGATGGGTGACCTCCCATAGGATGGATGACCTCCCTAGGATGGATGATCTCCCGTAGGATAGGTGACCTCCCGTAGGATTGGTAACCTTCCTAGGATGGGTGACCTCCTAAGGATGGGTGACCATAGGATGGGTGACCTCTCGTAGGATGGGTGACCTCTCATAGGTTGAGTAACCTCTATTTGGATGGGTAACCACCCGTATGATGGGTGACCTCTCATAGGTTGGGTAACCTCCCTAAGTATGGGTAACCTCTCGTAGGATGGGTAACCAACCGTATGATGGGTGACCTCTCATAGTTTGGGTAACCTCCATTTGTATGGGTAACCACCCGTATGATGGGTGACCTCTTATAGGTTGTGTAACCTTCCAAAGTATGTGTGACCTCCCGTAGGATGGGTACCTCCCATAGGATGGGTGACCTCCGGATGGGTAACCTCTCTTAGGATGGGTAACCGCTTGTAAGATGGGTGAACTCCCGTAGGATGGGTAACCTCCCTAGGATGGGTGACCTCCCGTAGAATGGGTAACCTCCCTTAGGATGGGTAAACACCCTTAAGATGTGTGACCTCTCGTAGGATGGGTAACCTCCCGTAGGATGAGTGACCTACCGTAGGATCAGTGACCTCCCTTAGGATGGGTAACCTCTCGTAGGATGGATAACCTCCCTTAGGATGGGTGACCTCCCATAGGATGGGTGACCACTCATATGATGAGTGACCTACCGTAGGATAAGTGACCTACCGTAGGATGAGTGACCTCCCTTAGGATGGGTAACCTCCATACGATGCGTAACCATCCTAAGGGAGGTTACCCATCCTAGGGAGGTTACCCAGCCTAGGGAGGTTACCCATCCTATGGGAGGTTACCCATCCTACGAGAGGTCACCGATCCTAAGAGAGATTACCCATCCAAAGAGAGGTTACCAATCCTAAGGGTGGTTACCCATCCAAATAAAGGTCACCCATCCTACGAGAGGTTACCCATCCTAAGAGAGGTTACCCATCCTGAGGGTGGTTACCCATCGTGTAAACCCCCTCGACCAAATTTAGGTTTACTTAGCTTATATAGAGAGATTAGGGTTAATTTGGTGCCAATTAGAATTAATACGCAGTGTTTTATTTTTGAGTAATATTTATATCACTTAGTACACCTTGCCGTTGCTTCGACAATTGGAGCACTACACTAGCTATTACTTGCAAACAAATTCCATACACTTTTTCTAGACAAGCCAGCCTTCTATTATAATATTGGTGTAACTCTTAATTACTCTATCTTGTGCTTCATTTTAGTCGTGCAATATTCGTTGCAAACGTCTAGTTTTAAATCCTAATAAATTCAACCTTGCATAATTGTTCGTTCCAATCAAAATTTAAGACACAGACCCAAACCATTTTCATACAACCCAAATAAGGATATTATTTTATTCTGAGTCGGCCATGTCCATGACGACTGAGTCATACCAAATTTTAGTCCCATATAATTCCAATTAACTAAAAAACATTATTTGCACTAATTCTTATTTACATTAGTGTGAAGACCAACCTCACCCGAAACTAGATCCAACCTAGCCCATCTACACCCTACATTCCTTCATGTGGACATGTTCCACACCCCAAGGAGCCCTGGCAGGCCCAATTCCCGAGGACAACCCCCACTCTCATTCTCTCTCCTATATAAATACATTTCCCTCTCTCTTTAAACCCTAAAAAATTAAAACCCTAGCTGAACCCTAGTTTCACCTCCCCTTCAAAACCCGATCACCCATCTCTCCCTTCCCCGATCACACAGTGCCGCCACCACCTCAAATGCCATAGCTACCACCTCCTCCGCCTGCCCTTCCCCGTCGATGCAGGACCACCGCCCCAGCCCACCTGTACCCGACTGCCACCTCCATCAACCATCATCACCATCATCAACACCAACTCCAACCCGACTCCCCTTCTCCGACTTCCCTACACCACCTCCACCGCCTGACTACTGACTCCCTCCACCACCAGCCTCACCGTCTCCACCACCCCAACACCACTAGCAGCCAACACCTACACCACCGCCAACCACCACTCGCACCACCATCATGAACATCACCATCACCAATCCGCACCTCAACCCGACCCCGATCACCCCCAGCCCGCCTGACCACCGCCTGCCAGCACCGCCAACCACCACTGCCAGCCTGACCGCCGCCTTCCCCAGAACCAGAACCACCGCCGCTGCCACCAACCGCCGCTGCTGCTGCTGCTGCACCTGCTGCCGAGACTGATGTTGCCGCTGCTGCTTCTTCGTACACCGCCGGAGCTCCGCCCCTCACCGGAGAATGAGTACATCGACGAGCACAGACCCCCTCTCGGCCACGACTAGGTAAACATCTTATTGCCCTCTTTTCTTCATGTGTCGTTGTGTCGTTGAATGGTCACGAGTAAAGTAATGTGAAACCCTAAGTGCAATATGTGTATGTGTGTCTGGTTATTTTAGATTAGAAATTGATGTTAAGTAATTACTCAAATAATAATTGATTCATTAATGAGAAAATACTGGGTTGACCTAGAGCTTGGACAACTAGCCTTGTGCACGTATCCTTATAACATGCTAGTTAGGACTCATAATTTAGTATTATACGTCTTTAGTTGCGTAGCATATCCGGACATTTCATTGTCTTGGTGTATACTCCACTTGTGGACAGGACACATGTACGTCTTAGCTGCGTGCACACGCGACTCTGTTAGTTGACCAGTTGTGACCCCTTGCGTCAGTACCTAAGAGCAGCGTAGAGTTTCTGTGCATATCACTTTAGTAACTGATGATCGAATTGCTATATTATTTATATGTATAGGGTCGCTGGACCATTCAGAAGGGACTTCAGGAGTAGGTTATTGGCACTCGCAGCTTGGGGACCCAGGCAAGATACCTTGCCATATTTACTGTTTAAATTAAATTATGCAAATATTTTATGATATCTTGTTGCATTATTTTATACAACTGTGCGCGTCCGAGATTTACTCGGGTGCAGTCGACGAGTACGTCGATGAGTAGTGTAATAGAACTAGTCACTAGCAGACTCACCGTATTGGGAGTATACTCTGATATCTTCCGAGACTTGACAATCTTACACGCATCACGGTGACAAATTTATGTTGGGATGCAGGTTCGCGTACCTGACTACCTATCGGTGCGTGTAACATGCATCACGGTTAGTACGTATCAGGGTTATATAATTAGTAGGGACTTGGCATATAGATATGTGGTATGCACGTCGTGTATTCGACTAGTATATGTACATTTTGGCGGGAAGGACAACTAGTAAGCATATGGGATACACACATTGGACTCCGTAGTATCCGGAGGAACCACGGATCCAATGACTTCCTTTATTCAGATACCGCATTCTTCGAAATGATACAGACGTATATATTTGCAGATACCTCATTCTTCGAAATGATGGACGTTACATGTACAAATACCTCGCTCTTCGGAGTATGGACGTTATGCATACACCTACCCATACGTACCAAGGTTTTCCTCAAATTGCATTCACATAGATGGTTAGCACACCCCTTTATTTTATTCGGTATTTATATATGGCATGCATTTTTGTATCTTGTTACGTCCCTCTGAGGACCTGGTTCCCTTCCAGATTTGGACGAGGCATATTATCCTACAGTGTACAGACCCGAACAGGAGATGAGGTACGCATCCGAGGAGTAGCTAGAGGTGCTACCACCCAGAGAGAGGAGATATCCCGGGGACCATCTGGAGAGCAACCACCCCCACAGGCCCTGATGATTCTACTGGCCCTGCTGATACATTGGCGCGAGACTTCTCAGAGCGATCCTACGCAGCAACACGAGGGACAGACTTCACACACGATCCCCACGCAGCATTTTGAGGGCCAGACTTCGGGGGCTACGTCGATGCCACAAACCGAGAGGCCGATATCTGAAGAGACACCTATAGCACAGCCGGAGGTTCTTTCGCTGCCACCACCTCCACCCTTCCAACCACAGATGCCACATCCGGATGGACAACCACAGATGCTTTAGTTTTCTAGGCTATGATACAGGCACAGTGGCGTCAGACCGAGACGTTGAGACAGAGCTTGATGGCAGTCCTGGAGAGGTTACCTATCCTATGTTAGGTCACCCATCCTATAGGAGGTTACCTATCCTATGTTACGTCACCCATGCTATAGGTCACCCATCCTATGGGAGGTCACCCATCCTACGGGATGTCACCCATACTATGTTAGGTCACCCATCCTACGGGAGGTTACACATCTTAAGGGAGGTTACCTATCCTACAGGAGATCACCCATCCTAAGTGAGGTTACCCATCCTAAATGTGGTCACCCATCCTAATTGAGGATACCCATCCTACCTTAGATCACCCATCCTACGCGAGGTCACCCATCCTTAGGGAGGTTACCCATCCTAAGGGAGGTCACCCTTCCGGAGTTAACCCATCCTAAGGGAGGTCACCCATCCTAGGAAAGTCACCCATCCTAAGGGAGGTTTCCCATCCTAAGGGAGGTCACCCATCTTAAGGGAGGTTACCCATCCTACGAGAGGTCACCCATCCTATGGGAGGTCACCCATCCTAAGGGAGGTCACCCATCCTACGGGAGGTCACCCATCCTAGGGGGGTCACCCATCTTAAGGGAGGTTACCAATCATATGAAGGTCACTCATCCTACAGGAGGTCACCCATCCAAATGGAGGTCACCCATCCAAATGGCGGTCACCCATCCTACGGAAGGTCACCCATCCGGAGGTTACCCATCCTAAGGGAGTTTACCCATCGTAAGGGTGGTCACCTATCCTAGGGAAGTCACCCATCCAATAGAAGGTCACCCATCCTACGAGAGGTCACCCATCCTATAGGTCACCCATCCTACGGGATGTTACCTATCCTAATGGAGGTTACCCATCCTAGAAAGGTTATCTATCCTAATGGAGGTTACTCATCCTTGGGAGGTTACCCATCCTATGGGATATCACCCATCCTATGAAGGTAACCACCCTTAGGATAGGTAACCTCCCTAGGATGGGTAACCTCTCGTAGGATGGGTAACCTCCATACGATGGATGTCCTTCATATGATGGGTAACCTCCCTTAGGATGGGTGACCTCCCGTAGGATGGGTGACCTCATGTACGATAGATAACCTCCCTTAGGATGGGTAACCTCTTGAAGGATGGGGGACCTCCCATAAGATGGGTGACCTCTGGATGGGTAACCTCCATTCGATGGGTGACCTTTATATGAGGGTTAACCTAGATTAGGATGGATAACCTCCCTTAGTATGGGTAACCATCCTAGGATGGGTAACCTTCCATAGGATGGGTGACCTCCCTTAGGATGGGTCACCTCCCATAGGTATGGGTGACCTCCCGTAGGATAGGTGACCTCTCGTATGATGGATAACCTTCCTAAGGATGGGTGACCTCCCATAGGATGAGTAACCTCTCGTAGGATGGGTAGCCTCTCATAGGATGGGTGACATCTCTTAGGTTGGGTAACCTCCCTAAGTATGGGTGGCCTCCCGTAGGATGGGTGACCTCCCGTAGGATGGGTGACCTCACGTAGGACGGGTAACCTCCCTAAGGATGGGTAACCTCTCGTAGGATGGGTAACCTTTCGTAGGATGGGTGACCTCTTATAGGTTGGGTATCCTCCCTAAGTATGGGTGACCTCCCGTAGGATGGGTGACCTCTCGTAGGATGGGTAACCTCCCTAAGGATGGGTGACCTCCCATCGGATGGGTAACCTCTCGTCGGATGGGTGACCTCGCGTAGGATGGGCAACCTCTCATCGGATGGGTGACCTATCGTAGGATGGGTAACCTCTCATAGGATTGGTGACCTCTCATTGGTAGGGTAACCACCCTAAGTATGGGTGACCTCCCGTAGGATGGGTGACCTCTCGTAGGATGGGTAACTTCCTTAAGGATGGGTGACCTCCATAGGATGGGTAACCTCTCCTACCCTCTCATATGATGGGTAACCTCTCGTAGGATGGGTGACCTCTCATAGGTTGGGTAACCTACCTAAGTATGGGTGACCTCCCGTAGGATGGGTGATCTCCCTAGGATGGGTGACCTCCCTTGGGATGGGTGACCTTCATAGGATGGGTGACCTGTATAGTGGGTAACCTCCCTTAGGATGGGTAAAATCCCCTAGGATGGGTAACCTCCCGTAGGATGGGTGACCTCCCGTAAGATGGATAACCTCCCATAGGATGGGTGACCTCTCGTAGGATGGGTAACCTCCCTTAGGATGGGTGACCTTCATATGATGGGTAACCTCCCTTAAGATGGGTAACCTTCCATAGGATGGATAACCTCCCTAGGATGGGTGACCTTCATATGATGGGTAACCTCTCTAAGGATGGGTGACCCCCCTTAGGATGGGTGACCTCCCTTTGGATGGGTGACTTCCCTAGGATGGGTGACCTCCCTTAGGATGGGTAAACTCCCTTAGGATGGGTAACCTCCGGATGGGTGACCTTTCTTAGGATGGGTGACCTCCATTTGGATGGGTGACCTCCCATAGAATGGGTGACCTATAGGATGGGTGACCTCTCGTAGGATGGGTGATCTCTCGTAGGATAGGTGACCTCCCTCGGATGGGTGACCTCCGGTACGATGGGTAACCTCCCTACGATTGGTGATCTCTCATAGGTTGGGTAACCTCCATTTGGATGGGTAACCACCCATATGATAGGTAACCTCCCTAGGATGGGTAACCTCCCGTAGGATTGGTAACCTCCCTTAGGATTGGTAACCTCCGTAGGATGGGTAACCTCCCTTAGGATGGGTGACCTCCCGTATGATGGGTAACCTCCATTTCGATGAGTGACCTTGCTTATGATGGGTGACCTCTCGTAGGATGGGTAACCTCCCTTAGGATGGGTAACCTCCCTAGAATGGGTGACCTCATGTATGATAGGTAACCTCCCTTAGGATGGGTAACCACACGTACGGATGGGTAAGTTCTCTTAGGATGGGTAACCTACATAGATGAGTGGGTAATCTCCCTAGGATGGGTGACCTCCCGTAGGATGGGTGACCTCCCTAGGATGGGTAACCTCCCTAGAATGGGTGACCTCACGTATGATAGGTAACCTCCCTTAGGATGTGTGACCTCCTTAGGATGGATGACCTCCCTAGAATGGGTGACCTCAAGTATGATAGGTAACCTCCCTTAAGATGGGACCGGATGGGTGACCTCCTGTAGGATGGGTGATTTCCCTTAGGATGGGTAACCTCCCTTAGGATGGGTGATATCCCATAGGATGGGTAACCTCTCGTAGGATGGGTAACCTCCCGTATGATGGGTGAACTCCTGTAGGATGGGTAACCTCCCTTAGGATGGGTGAACTCCCGTAGGACGGGTAACCTCTCTTAGGATAGGTAACCTCTCGTAGGATGGGTAACCTCCCTGGGTTGGGTAACCTCACTTAGGATGGTTAACCTCTCGTAGGATGGGTAACCTCTCGTAGGATGGGTAACCTCCATAGGATGGGTAACCTCCCTTAGGATGGGTAACCTCCCGTAGGATGGGTTCTCGTAGGATGGGTGACATCCCTATGTGATTGGGTAACCTCCATAAGTATGGGTGACCTCCCGTAGGATAGGTGACCTCCCGTAGGATGGATAACCTCTCTTAAGATGAGTGACCTCTCGTAGGATGGGTAACCTCCCTTAGGATGGGTGACCTCACTTAAGATGGGTAACCTCCCTCCATTTTGATGGGTAATCTATTGGACGGGTAACCCCTCGTAGGATGGGTGACCTCCCGTAGGATGGGTAACCTCCCTAGGATGGTTGACCTCCCGTAGGATGGGTGACCTATAGGATAGGTGACCTCTCATAGGATGCTTGACCTCCCTAGGATGGGTGACCTCCCGTAGGATGGGTAACCTCCCAAGGATGGGTGACCTCTAGTAGGATGGGTGACCTCCCGTAGGATGGGTAACCTTCCTAGGATGGGTGACCTCTCGAAGGATGGGTGACCTCTCATAGGTTGGGTAACCTCCATTTGGATGGGTAACCACCCGTATGATGGGTGACCTCTCATAGGTTGGGTAACCTCCCTAAGTATGGGTAACCTCTCGTAGGATGGGTAACCACCCGTATGATGGGTGACCTCTCATAGTTTGGGTAACCTCCATTTGGATGGGTAACCACCCGTATAATGGGTGACCTCTCATAGGTTATGTAACCTCCCTAAGTATGAGTGACCTCCCGTAGGATGGGTGACCTCCCGTAGGACGGGTGACCTCCGGATGGGCTACGGAGCAGTACTTTCTAAAAGTCACGGTCAGCCATTCTAATACTTCTCCTTTATTGTCCATATACTATTCTATTTCTAACTCATCTACACTACCCAACTTACAAGAATTCTACTAGTAGTCAAAGTCTCTTGAGGCTATTGTCTAGTTTGTAGGATGAATTTTTTATTGGGTCGAGTATCTTGGAATACTTGTCTGGAATCTCATAACCATAATTTTTCCCCATAACCGTCAAGTATCGTATTCTAATACTACCATGCCACCTGACCAATATGTCTGCAAATACTTCGACTACTCTACTACAACGGTCTAGCTGTAGTTGTTGCTACTTTGCCAGCGATTTATCATAGTTGTCAGTTCGTAACAAGTGCCTTCAACTCTTTCCTAGGCTTAGTCTAGGTTTTAGGGTAACAATTAAGGTCTTGACTAAATTTATAAATCTATGAGGAGTATGAACTATTTTAACAATCCAACTAATTCCTATTAGACTAAGGGATGTTATACATGGTTTTTAAAATGATGAAAGGATACGGATATTGCTATAGTGCATATACATAAGGGTTATTATTAAGAACTCATCCTTTTAGTTATTAATCATTTACTAAACCATTTTATGTTTTAACTAACAAAATAAGGGTGAGGTTGAAGTAATTCAAACAGTTCATAATGGCGCGAAAAGATACGACTATGATAGGAAGAGTTAAGCACGAGATAAGGAATGGATATAGAAGAGAATATGAGCCTTCCCAAGGGCGAGATAGTGATAGGAAAGGAATACTACTACTGCAACTCGCGTCATCTATTAGCATCCCGTGTATGCCATCTGGATAGAATATCAATATATCCTCATAACTGCTAAGCTACCTTATATATAATTCTACGGCTATTATGCACCTAAGATCTCGTGTCACAATGCGGTCATGAGTATGAAATGACACATATAACTAAGGTCGTACCTATATCTGTGACTTCCTGTGCCTGCGCTCTCTTGTTTGTCATCATGAGTGCTTGGCCTACGGGGTATATCTAGTACTCTCCGTGTATCAAACTTATAAAAAGAACGAACGTTCGTCTTTCCGAAATAGGGGAAGACGGGAAACAACAATAAAGAATTCAAGGAGGAGGTGATAGAATACAAGTACGGGATTTAAAGGTGTCACTACCACGTTCCGAAAACAGGGGTATTTTCGACTTTTTATAATATTTAATATTATTGTGGTTACCATTAATTAATTGCATGATAGTATATTTGATTTTAAATAAATGATTATGTGATGTGTAATTAAATATAGTATTAGACGCAGTGCTCATTTATTTTGAGCTAGCAGACTGGACCTAGATGCCCAGTAGAAGAACGCCTGTCGGAATTATGGAATTCGGTATTTAATTATTTTATCTAGAATTTATTTATTGGAGATTTTTAATTAATTACCGTATTTTTATTAATTAGTGCGCATTGCCTTTGCTTCGATATTTGGAGCGCTACCCTGACTTTTGTCTTCCAACAAAATTCACTATCTTGCCCTAGACATGCCCGCCTTCAATTCTGCTATTTTGCAACTCATAATTATGCTCTCTGTGCATTATTTCTAGCCGCACAAAAATTGTCGCGGACGTTTATTTTAAAAATTCCTATTTTGTATCGTTGTGCGTTCCAATCGAAAATTGGAGGCAATCTTGACCTATTTTTCGTGCGGCCCAAATTAGGGAAATATTCTGTTCTGAGTCTTCTTCATTATTGGTATTGATGACCTGACCTGATTTTGGCCCCATGTACTCCTAATTAATTTTAGAACTCAACTTGCATTTATTTCTAATTAAATTGAGGATACTAATTTAACCGATTCTGAAGATCCCAATTTAATTCTAGTGCCCTGCAAATTGAGCCCATACCGATCACACAGCGCCCCCTGACCCTACAAAGCACCGGACATCGAATCGCCCGCCAAATTTTCGTCATTTCATGCGTCTGTGCAAATACCCAAATTTAAGGAGGTTAATTTGCAAATATGCATTTTTGGTGTCAACACCTCATTTGTTTAAACCAATGAGGGAGCCTAATAATTATTTAATTAAAACCTCACCCTCATCCCTACATCAATTATTTTCCCTCATGACAAATCTGGACCACTCATTCATTGAGTGCATCCTCACCCTTCATCAAAACCCTCTCTCCCTATTTAATGATTTGTCACATCAACCCTAATCCCTAGAAAACCTAGGTAACCACCCTCCTCACAAGCCTCCACCTCCCTCTCTCCTACGTATGTAATCCTTCTCCCCTTCATTTTCCTTTTCTTCTTCTTTTCTTCTTCTCTTCCTTCTCCTTCTTCTTTATTTTTGAATTCAAAGGAAGAAGAAGGGGGGGGAACACTGTTCACCCCCCATATACTGTTCACCGAGTCTGCGCTGCACCCGGCCAGCGCTGCCCACGCGTCCGGCGGCCCGGCCTATCCCACGAGTCCCTCCGCCGGCTGCTCCTCCCATTCCTTCTATTGTACTCCGGCCCGAGTCCCCCCCCCCCACGCGACCGGAGCAGCAGCAGCAGCTCCCTGCTGCTCCTCCCTCTGCGGTGTGCTCCGGCGGCCAACCCGCTGGCTGCTCCGACTGCCTGCCGGTTCTCCAAGCTCCGACCCCTTGCTCCGGCTGCTCTTCCTCCCACCTTCTCCATATATCACCACCACCATCTCCATCTATCATCATCATCAGCGACTCCACCACCATTAATCCCGTCGACGAGAACCCAACACCACCAGTACGATCCCCCTCCGGCCTCCTCCAGTACGAGATCCCCCTCCCGGCGGCCACCGACTGCTGCACTCCACCCGCCGACTCCCTCCGGCGGCCAGCCAAGTCCAGCCCCCTTTCCTCCCTGCTGCTCCTCCCCCTGTGTACACCCTCCGGCGGACCAGGAGCTCCACCACCATCATCGAGCCCCTGCAGTAAGTCCCTCTCTCCCTCCTTCTTTATATACATATATATATATATATATATATATATGTATATATATATATATATAATGTATGTATATTAGTATAATGTATTTGTATATATTAATGTGTAGGTATATGTGTATAGTATTATTTTAAATTAATGTTTAATAGTATATATAATTTTGGTATACGTATAAATATATACTTTGCCTATACTTAAAATATATTTTAATTGTATGGGTATACATGTATATACGTATATATATTTAGTATATGTATGTAATCAATAATTGGTATATATGTATGTATTATTAAATGGTACATGTATATATTGTATATATATTTAAGTTAGTAAATATATATATTTGGTATATAAATGCATATATATATATATTAGTATATGTTAATTGATATATGTTTAATAAAAACATATTTGGCATATGTAAATAAATGTAGCATAATATATAAACGTATTTTGTTGTATATGTATATGTATATATATATTTAATGTGATTTATATATATATACGTATTTAAATGAATATGTATATGTGTATTTCATTTAATATATATGTGTATGTAAATTGGTATAAAAATATACAATGTTTGGTATATGTATATATATTTTGTATATATATACTTAATATATTTTCAAATATGTATATTAGTATAAATGTATATGTATATATTTTTGTACATACAATTAATATATTGTATATGTATTTAATGTGATGTATTAGTATTAGTATTAGTATATATTTTAATAATGATGTTAACAATATATATATAGTAAATTGTATTTTGACATATATATATGGTACATAAATAATTGTTCAACTAATATATATATTATACATGAATTAAATGGTATATATATATCTTGTATATGTATTTATTTTGGTGCATGTATAAAATATTGTAAGTATTAATAAGTGTAATGTGTTTTATGTATTCCTACTAGATGACCCTAGCTGACTAGTGCCCTGCCTGGCATGGCCCTGAGGCCAGTGTTTATAGACTGTGTTAGTGTAGCATCTGATGCAAATATGGTTTTGCTTTGTGTTATGTCTATAGGACTGTTGGTTTACCCAGGGGATACTCTGGAACAGGACATCCAATAAATACCAGCTAAGGACCCAAGGCAAGTACATTCTCTGATAATTTCCAATTTTTGATAATTCCTATAAAGTTCAATAATCTAGAAATGTTACATCTGAATCCTTGACACTGTGCTACACGGACTAGTATAGCTTGGATCTGCAGTCATGAGATGTTACCTTGATTATCGTATTGACATTGTACACGACATGTATATTAGACATCGTACATGATAGACTGGACTTGCTCGTGTATCGTGACGTGTCATGGTTGGATCCACAGTACTAGTTGGGGGCGGGGAAGTAGTTAGTAAGAAATGTGATCATAACCTCTTATTGCAGTGTAGAACAATTGTAAGTGTTAATCATGCTCTTCACCCATGATTAGCCAGGCCCTGTAGCTATCGTACATGTTCCCAAGCCGATCACATTTCGAAACTACTATTTCAAACACTTAGAATAGATTGCAGTTCCCTATTTTAAATCATATACTACATCACCCGTATATGATACTGTACCTTGTTCTTTCCATTTCTTTTATGCACTGACTATATCACATTGCCTATTTTGTATGTCTCTTTACATTGCCTGTCTCTCTAATTGCCATTGCATTTTTTTCACTGTCTTCTCAGTATCTAGCATCATCTGTTTATTGCTTTATAGTCCTTGTCAATTATATGGAACTGTTATTTGAGATTTGTACTTTGCTCCTTCCTGACTGGAAATATTTTTCCAGACTATGCCTTAGAGGACCGCTGTCCGACACTTTATGGACCATATGGTGAGTAGCTGCAGACTTGGTAGTTAGTTGTGATTCCGGGAGGTCTAGCCGGAATCACTAATTCTTCTAGTTTTCTGATTAGTTCTTTTAGCAGACTATTGGTACCGGATTTGTCTCCGGCATTTTATTGAGACTTGGATATTTGTTGAGTTAGACTATTACTTCTTGACTTGTGTTGTATTTAATTTTGTTGGATATCTTATCGTGCTGTCATCCTGTGATTAAGTATGTGTTCATTTTTTTGTGTCATCCGTGGCTCCTTATGGAGATTGGATGTTTGCGTGAGATTGGCTAGATAGTATCAAGACCTTGACAGCGTTCTACCGCCGATGCTGCGGCGTAGGCTGGACGTACCCACGCACTCGTGCCCCTAAACCGGGTGCGGGTCGTGACACGTTTTTAGTGGTGGCCCATGCAGGTCAGACTTCGCGAGTTGTGCGATGTCGTAGTAGTGTGGCATCCTTATTATACTACTGCGTGCCTACGATAGGATCTAGGACATAGGATACTAGGATGAGAGAGGATACTCAATCACAATTTATTTGAAAGATTTCCTGGGATGACCCCATGAGAATCTTATTATAATTTCCAATTTAATTCCTTCGCCTTTGTTTCCGTCCGTCCTCACTCATTGATATTGAGTAGATTCTTGTTTACCAGTTGTTAACTTTAATTCTTGGTATCATTGTTGAGTTGATTTCATATTGAGATGAATCTTACGGACTAGAATTTATGGTATCATCTGATGACATATTGATGAGGACAGTGAGAAATGTAAAACGTCTACTTTGGTTATGGAACCTAGAGTTTATCGCAGCCATATTAGCTGTCGTGACAAGAACGCAGGAACCTAACTTGGATGTACATACTTTAGTTATGAGATTTAGAGTCTCTCGCAGCCATACCGGTTGGCGTGGCGAAGATTCTAGATGACGTGATTATGGAGTTGCATACCTTAGTTACGGAACCTGTCGTTTATCGCGTCTATGCTTACTGGCGTGGCGAGGATTCTGAGTGTCATGATTTAGGATAGACGTGTATGATTATCAGGTTGTATCTTAAATCGGTTCTTAAAGTATCATCTCAAGACTTATCTATTTATGTTATTCCAGGACTTTGTTCCATCGCTTCTTTTCTTTACTAGCAGTAAAGATACCTTCCGTCCTTGATCCAGTTCCTTTTGAGCTCCTATTCTCTAAGGATTCCTTGTTAAGTATGATGATTAGTGACTTGTAATTATGTCTGTGTCTTGAGTATTAGTATTGACTGAGTGTTGCTTGTGAGTTGTAAGTGCTTCCTAGTTGGACATGTGAGCAGTAGGCATTAATCTAGAGTTAACCCATAGCGTAGTGCCTTGTAGCAATAGTTCTATGATAGGTGTGTTATAGTTAGTATTGGCACTATAGATAGAGGAGAAAGAGTATCAGTGATGATGATCATTTGGAAGCAATAGTGCAAATAATTCGGGCAGTACAATTTTCGTACACAGTTGAGGTTGTAAATAATTGGTGTATTAGTGTGCATCTTGAGTATTAGAGACTGTGAGTATTTATATGTATACTTGTGGATTCAATTTTTATTGTTTGAAGAGTGGAATGAATTGCAATTTTTAAGAATTTTAAGGAGTTGAGATTTTTATGTTATTAAAATGTTTGAGGATTCAAATTGATTCAATGAGCCTAGACAAAGCTGTAAGGATTTTTGGAAGTGATTGAATTTTTGTTTCAGCTTCTGAACATCTGACTTTGAGGAAAGTATATGCATTTTACTTTAAATTGTTCAAGGAGTTAGTTAGAGGACCTTATTATGAGGATAAAATTTTATAATGGAAGAGATATAAATTAGTATATGAGTGGATGAGGTGCATGTGTAAGGATCTGTGACTTGGGCATGATTGAGATGGCACCGCAAATAGACTTGGGTGTCCATTTAGAGCTGTATTAGAGAAAACAGTACTTAGTATGGTGTGTTATATTTGATATGCACTTGAGTGATAAGGATAGCTAGTATCAACAATTATAGTAGGCAAGAGAGCTAGCAGTGAGTGTGCTGGTAGTAAAAACTAGAGTACTAAAGAGATAGATGTATCAAACCTTGGATGCATTATTGAATCATGGTTATATTAGAGATTCTTGGCATCAGATTTAAGTGTTTATAGACATGTGTGTGCAATATGGATATATTCATGGATCTTGTGGATAAATGACTAGTTGATATGGGTACCAGTGTACAGGAATAGGAATTAGCTAGTGAATATGCTAGAGTTAAGTGTATGTTAGAGATAGGAGATACTGCAGGTAATGTGTTAGCAGGTTCTGTTCTTCCTTCATTCTGTTCCTATCTATTTGATTGATTGACTGATACCTTAGTACCGTAGCTTGTATGCATGATTCTTGTTATAATATAGTTAGTAGTACCCCTGATACAGAGACTGCAATACCATGACAAAAGACACCATGACCGTACATATCCCCTTAGGTTGCATGTTGTATGATTGTAGGAAGATTTTCTTAGACCATGATTATCGGGGTTTGTCCATGACGAAGATTCATGAAGGGGTTATGACTTGACAAGAGAGACGAGATGATTAAAATTCGAGGATAACCATTGATTTAAATAGAGGGTTAATAAATTAACATTTCATAATTGGTGGTTTAATTAATTCCAGGAAGATTATGACATGAATAAATTGGTTATAAAAGTTTGGAAATTTTGGGAGATTATCAATATATTTATTTAAATTGCAAGTTATGAATTTTATAATTTTATATGGGATGTTGCAATTAGAGTATCGCATTGTTGAGTATTTTGAGGAAGAGAAAATCGAGGAATAAAATTTTTGATGGATTAATGTTTGAATTCAATTTTGGGACGAGATTTAAATTTTATATGTGCATTGATAAAAAAAAATCAAATTTGAGGAGTGGATATTAAATTTCGAGTATTGAATTATTAACTAAAAAAAAAAAAATTCGGGAAATTTTTGATAAAAATGGACTTTAATTTTATTTCGAGGATTTTTCAGGAGTGCAATAATTTCAGAAAATTTTAAATTATGAAAGGACATTGTGGATTATTACCTGATTTCGTAGTTGATGAATTTAAAATTGAGGGAAATAATAATATGTATGATAAAGCACTACTAGGAGGATTTGAATTTCGAGGACGAAATTCTTTTAAGGAGGGTAGACTTGTCACTACCACGTTCCGAAAACAGGGGTATTTTCGACTTTTTATAATATTTAATATTATTGTGGTTACCATTAATTAATTGCATGATAGTATATTTGATTTTAAATAAATGATTATGTGATGTGTAATTAAATATAGTATTAGACGCAGTGCTCATTTATTTTGAGCTAGCAGACTGGACCTAGAAGCCCAGTAGAAGAACGCCTGTCGGAATTATGGAATTCGGTATTTAATTATTTTATCTAGAATTTATTTATTGGAGATTTTTAATTAATTACCGTATTTTTATTAATTAGTGCGCATTGCCTTTGCTTCGATATTTGGAGCGCTACCCTGACTTTTGTCTTCCAACAAAATTCACTATCTTGCCCTAGACATGCCCGCCTTCCATTCTGCTATTTTTGCAACTCATAATTATGCTCTCTGTGCATTATTTCTAGCCGCACAAAAATCATCGCGGACGTTTATTTTAAAAATTCCTATTTTATATCGTTGTGCGTTCCAATCAAAAATTGGAGGCAATCTTGACCTATTTTTCGTGCGGCCCAAATTAGGGAAATATTCTGTTCTGAGTTTTCTTCATTATTGGTATTGATGACCTGACCTGATTTTGGCCCCATGTACTCCTAATTAATTTTAGAACTCAACTTGCATTTATTTCTAATTAAATTGAGGATACTAATTTAACCGATTCTGAAGATCCCAATTTAATTCCAGTGCCCTGCAAATTGAGCCCATACCGATCACACAGCGCCCCCTGACCCTACAAAGCACCGGACACCGAATCGCCAGCCAAATTTTTGTCATTTCATGCGTCTGTGCAAATACCCAAATTTAAGGAGGTTAATTTGCAAATATGCATTTTTGGTGTCAACACCTCATTTGTTTAAACCAATGAGGGAGCCTAATAATTATTTAATTAAAACCTCACCCTCATCCCTACATCAATTATTTTCCCTCATAACAAATCTGGACCACTCATTCATTGAGTGCATCCTAACCCTTCATCAAAACCCTCTCTCCCTATTTAATGATTTGTCACATCAACCCTAATCCCTAGAAAACCTAGGTAACCACTCTCCTCACAAGCCTCCACCTCCCTCTCTCCTACGTATGTTATCCTTCTCCCCTTCATTTTCCTTTTCTTCTTCTTTTCTTCTTCTCTTCCTTCTCCTTCTTCTTTATTTTTGAATTCAAAGGAAGAAGAAGGGGGGAACACTGTTCACCCCCCATATACTGTTCACCGAGTCTGCGCTGCACCCGGCCGGCGCTGCCCACGCGTCCGGCGGCCCGGCCTAGCCCACGAGTCCCTCCGCCGGCTGCTCCTCCCATTCCTCCTGCTGTACTCCGGCCCGAGTCCCCCCCCCCCCCCCACGCGACCGGAGCAGCAGCAGCAGCTCCCTGCTGCTCCTCCCTCTGCGGTGTGCTCCGGCGGCCAACCCGCTGGCTGCTCCGACTGCCTGCCGGTTCTCCAAGCTCTGACCCCTTGCTCCGGCTGCTCTTCCTCCCACCTTCTCCATATATCACCACCACCATCTCCATCTATCATTATCATCAGCGACTCCACTACCATTAATCCCGTCGACGAAAACCCAACACCACCAGTACGATCCCCCTCCGGCCTCCTCCAGTACGAGATCCCCCTCCCGGCGGCCACCGACTGCTGCACTCCACCCGCCGACTCCCTCCGGCGGCCAGCCAAGTCCAGCCCCCTTTCCTCCCTGCTGCTCCTCCCCCTGTGTACACCCTCCGGCGGACCAGGAGCTCCACCACCATCATCGAGCCCCTGCAGTAAGTCCCTCTCTCCCTCCTTCTTTATATACATATATATATATATATATATATATGTATATATATATATATAATGTATGTATATTAGTATAATGTATTTGTATATATTAATGTGTAGGTATATGTGTATAGTATTATTTTAAATTAATGTTTAATAGTATATATAATTTTGGTATACGTATAAATATATACTTCGCCTATACTTAAAATATATTTTAATTGTATGGGTATACATGTATATACGTATATATATTTAGTATATGTATGTAATCAATAATTGGTATATATGTATGTATTATTAAATGGTACATGTATATATTGTATATATATTTAAGTTAGTAAATATATATATTTGGTATATAAATGCATATATATATATTAGTATATGTTAATTGATATATGTTTAATAAAAACATATTTGGCATATGTAAATAAATGTAGCATAATATATAAACGTATTTTGTTGTATATGTATATGTATATATATATTTAATGTGATTTATATATATATATACGTATTTAAATGAATATGTATATGTGTATTTCATTTAATATATATGTGTATGTAAATTGGTATAAAAATATACAATGTTTGGTATATGTATATATATTTTGTATATATATACTTAATATATTTTCAAATATGTATATTAGTATAAATGTATATGTATATATTTTTGTACATACAATTAATATATTGTATATGTATTTAATGTGATGTATTAGTATTAGTATTAGTATATATTTTAATAATGATGTTAACAATATATATATAGTAAATTGTATTTTGACATATATATATGGTACATAAATAATTGTTCAACTAATATATATATTATACATGAATTAAATGGTATATATATATCTTGTATATGTATTTATTTTGGTGCATGTATAAAATATTGTAAGTATTAATAAGTGTAATGTGTTTTACGTATTCCTACTAGATGACCCTACCTGACTAGTGCCCTGCCTGGCATGGCCCTGAGGCTAGTGTTTATAGACTGTGTTAGTGTAGCATCTGATGCAAATATGGTTTTGCTTTGTGTTATGTCTATAGGACTGTTGGTTTACCCAGGGGATACTCTGGAACAGGACATCCAATAAATACCAGCTAAGGACCCAAGGCAAGTACATTCTCTGATAATTTCCAATTTTTGATAATTCCTATAAAGTTCAATAATCTAGAAATGTTACATCTGAATCCTTGACACTGTGCTACACGGACTAGTATAGCTTGGATCTGCAGTCATGAGATGTTACCTTGATTATCGTATTGACATTGTACACGACATGTATATTAGACATCGTACATGATAGACTGGACTTGCTCGTGTATCGTGACGTGTCATGGTTGGATCCACAGTACTAGTTGGGGGCGGGGAAGTAGTTAGTAAGAAATGTGATCATAACCTCTTATTGCAGTGTAGAACAATTGTAAGTGTTAATCATGCTCTTCACCCATGATTAGCCAGGCCCTGTAGCTATCGTACATGTTCCCAAGCCGATCACATTTCGAAACTACTATTTCAAACACTTAGAATAGATTGCAGTTCCCTATTTTAAATCATATACTACATCACCCGTATATGATACTGTACCTTGTTCTTTCTATTTCTTTTATGCACTGACTATATCACATTGCCTATTTTGCATGTCTCTTTACATTGCCTGTCTCTCTAATTGCCATTGCATTTTTTTCACTGTCTTCTCAGTATCTAGCATCATCTGTTTATTGCTTTATAGTCCTTGTCAATTATATGGAACTGTTATTTGAGATTTGTACTTTGCTCCTTCCTGACTGGAAACATTTTTCCAGACTATGCCTTAGAGGACCGCTGTCCGACACTTTATGGACCATATGGTGAGTAGCTGCAGACTTGGTAGTTAGTTGTGATTCCGGGAGGTCTAGCCGGAATCACTAATTCTTCTAGTTTTCTGATTAGTTCTTTTAGCAGACTATTGGTACCGGATTTGTCTCCAACATTTTATTGAGACTTGGATATTTGTTGAGTTAGACTATTACTTCTTGACTTGTGTTGTATTTAATTTTGTTGGATATCTTATCGTGCTGTCATCCTGTGATTGAGTATGTGTTCATTTTTTGTGTCATCCGTGGCTCCTTATGGAGATTGGATGTTTGCGTGAGATTGGCTAGATAGTATCAAGACCTTGACAGCGTTCTACCGCCGATGCTGCGGCGTAGGCTGGACGTACCCACGCACTCGTGCCCCTAAACCGGGTGCGGGTCGTGTCAAAAGGGATTATAGAATTTAAAAGGAATTGCCAAGGCGATTGTGGATTGAAATCTTATTTTGGGTAAATTTCTATTCGCATGTTCACATCAGAACAGTTATGTACCTGACATGATATGCTCTGACCAGTCTAGAGGGAAAGTATATTCGTCTAACAAGTTGAGTCAACTATATCTCAATCCACATAAAGTAGTGATACGAAGAGCGAACCAAGCGCACTAAGGTTGATCAGACCATAATGCACTAATTCTGATTTAGACCATGTATTAGTGTGGGCCCCCAATAATACATGTGTCATGAACAAGCTCAATAAAAGAATAAGCTTGCAAAACTAGACTATAATAGCAGCATAAGTCAAGATAGTAAAAAAATATAAGTACGCTTGATTATGATGGAGGAAGCTACAGAATAATTTAAGTTCACCAAGAAGACCGGTGTTGCCTTTACAGTTGCCGTACTAATTTCTTGTCTAAGTCTAAAGTAAACCAAATGGGTGTATGGGCCTCTAATTTCTACAGTATAGATAAACGCAAAAGTTCTATAGTCTAGATAAATACTATCTTTTTATGCAAGCCTATAGTTGGTGTCATTCATTTATATTTCATTATTGGGTCAAAAGACTATGTGATACTAGGTTATGAGGCATACTTCCAAACTTATAAAATTTAACTAATAGTGTTATTGAATACTAGAGTGTATATACCTAGTACAAGACACATTCCTAATCCCTATCAAGCACGAAGGAAAGATTGACGTTCAGAAGGGATCAAGCAAGATTCAATTCAAGCAATCAAATGAGAATGCGAAATAAAATCAAGGATGATGATTAAATAAGTGGATGAGATCCTATAATCTAATCCTATACGCAGGCTTGCTCGGTACAGTAATGTAACCGAGACAATATGCTCTCGACCTGCATGGGCCACCACAAAAATATGTCACGCCCCAGTCCCAAAATACGTAGGACTAGGAACACGTAAGCATGCCAGCCGTATGTATATGGCAACTACAATATATGGATACCATAATACACACGTACGCTGTAATATGAATATAAACTCACATGTAGTATAAATATTGTCACAAGACACCGATATACTAAATCTCATCCACACAACAAGTCACAAAAAGAAAATAACTAAACTAGAATAATGAGTCTGAATAATCCAAAACTAATAGTCGGGTGGAGACAAATCCACTACCAATAACTATAACAATACTAAAATGAGGAAGAAGGGTAAATCTCCAATATAAAATAAGGTGATGATAGAAGTGTATCAGCGAAGCGATCCCTCGCTAGAGATAATCAATGATACTCGGAAGGTAAGACCTCATCGGGAGTGATAAGTAGTAAGTCCTGATCCGTGCTCCTGCGAATAGTCATGAATATCTACACTTGGAAAGGGACCAGGTCCTCAGAGGGACGTAACAAGATACATAGAAGCAAGCCAATTTGAATACAGTAAACATGTATAATGTTTGAAAATATATAAGTACGCTGTACAAGACAATCTATATGAAAGCAAATAAGGACAACTTTTCGACGTATGGGCAAGGGTAGGCTACTCGATCTAAGCCTCACAACTCATACACCCGTCTAGAACATCAGAAATCGTCATACCTCGGGGGTAGCGACCAGCGCGACTCTACAGAAATTGACATACCTCGGGGGTAGCGACCAGCTTGACATACTACCGTAGTGCGAGCTATATACTACGGTTTACCAGAGTGGTTATAGCCCATACGCCTACTGATTATCCTCTCATGATACTAAGTGTCATTTGTGTGTCAACATATCTAAATATATAGTAATGACTGAAAGAAACTACACATGCAATGAATATACAGAAATGCAATAAATATACAGAAATATAGTAAGAATGTAAATTACTGTAAGCAATTTGGCAAGGTATCTTGCCTGATCTGAAAAAGAATGAAGTCCCAACTCAAGACGTCGTCCGATTTACCCGTCACATAAATTAAACAAGTTAGGTTACAAAAATGGGTAAATAGGTTCCTCCAATTAATCTATTTTAATTCTGAATAAAATATCCTAAAATATTATTTTAATCTTATTATAATCTGATTTTATTGTTAAGCTCTAATTTTGGTCCAAAGAAAGTCAACTTAAGGATTTGTGATCCGTGGCACGCAAATCGAGGCAATCCGTTGACCAAAAAGTCAACTGACTCAAATCCTAGATTTGTGTGTGGAATCCTATATATTTCAATGCTATATGAACACTGGAATCGACATTTTCATAAAATCACAAGTCGGTAAAGAGTTATGGCCACAAGGACGTACAGATGACAGTTTTTGGTAGTTTCCTATTTACGTATACGTTGTACAAATTTTACAGTAAATTAAACTTACATGGTAAATTCTAAAAATATTATTTTATTTAAGTTCATCATGTCAACTTTCTAAAACTTCAAACGGTTCGTAATTTCGAATTCGGGATCTCCCGAAATCTCGAAAATACGAAAACGCGTCTGATTTCGGACAGCTGGCACTTTCAGAATATTCTGGAAAAATAGATTCTAAAATTATTAAAATAATTTATATATTCAGAAAACTAACCTTGATATAGTTCTAACAAAAAAACTGGAGCACGTTTGGAGTCCGGAGCTAGGAGATATCATCTTTTTAATTCGTCATAACTAGTAGAAAATGAGGCTGAATTTATGACGAATTTTAACTATTTTTGGACGAAAAAGAGAGAAATTTGGGGAAGAAAAATATGAAGGACGAGGTATTTATAATGGTGTACAGTACTTAATTAAATACGACTATGATTGGTTAATTTGGATAGGATTATGATGAATTTAAATAAGGATAGGATATGCATGAAGTTGTTTTCCTAGTAGGTTCAGGATTTGAATTAATTTAAAATAAAGTTTAAATTTATCTCAATAACTTATAATTTTAAATAGAATTAAATATAATATAAATAATTTATATATAATTTTATTAATATCTATTAACACTAAATTAGCATCTATCTAATATTAAGACTATATATAAACAAATAAATTCGAAATAAATTACAAAAAAATATAATTAAATATTTTAAACTAAAATAAATATTTGGTAGGAACAACATGCAAGTATGGTCTCATAGTAAATCATAAAAGTCCTAAAAATTTATGTTCCCTATATTTTAATTACCTAAAAATTTTAAAAAATCTCCAAAAATCTAAAATAGCCTAAAAATGATTCTAAATAAATATTTATATAAGTAAATATATCAAGAAATTTATTTTTTTAATTAACTAAGAGAATACTCTAAAGAAATTCAATATTTAAAATAATCTATAATAAATATAATAATATAAAATACACACAAATTGTATATTTTGGGTGAGGGAGTTTACAATGTACCCAACTTACAAAAATTTTGTCCTCGAAATTGACACTAACCCATATTCATAATATTCACTATAGCTATTCCACTTCATTGCTACCTAGCAGTACTTTCTAAAAGTCATGGTCAGCCATTCTAATACTTCTCCTTCATTGTCCATACACAATTCTATTTCTAACTCATCTACACTACCCAACTTACAAGAATTCTACTAGAAGTCAAAGTCTCTTGAGGCTATTGTCTAGTTTGTAGGACGAATTTATTTATTGGGTCGAGTATCTTGGAATACCTGTCTGGAATCTCATAACCATGATTTTTTCCCATAACCGTCAAGTATCGTAGTCTAATACTACCATGCACCTGACCAATATGTCTGCAAATACTACGACTACTCTACTACAACGATCTAGCTATAGCTGTTGCTACTTTTCCAGCGATTTGTCATAGTTGTCAGTTCGTAACAAGTGCCTTCAACTCTTTCCTAGGCTTAGTCTAGGTTTTAGGGTAACAATTAAGGTCTTGACTAACTTTATAAATCTATGAGGAGTATGAACTATTTCAACAATCCAACTAATTCCTATTAGACTAAGGGATGTTAAACATGGTTTTTAAAATGATAAAAGGATACGGATATTGCTATAGTGCATATACATAAGGGTTATTATTAAGAACTCATCCTTTTAGTTATTAATCATTTACTAAACCATTTTATGTTTTAACTAACAAAATAAGGGTGAGGTTGAAGTAATTCAAACAGTTCATAATGGTGCAAAAAGATACGACTATGATAGGAAGAGTTAAGCACGAGATAAGGAATGGATATAGAAGAGAAGATGAGCCTTCCCAAGGGTGAGATAGTGATAGGAAAGGAATACTACTACTGCTACTCGCGCCATCTATTAGCATCGCGTGTATGCCATCTGGATAGAATATCAATAGATCCTCATAACTGCTAAGCTACCTTATATATAATTCTATGGCTATTATGCACCTAAGATCTCGTGTCACAATGGGGTCATGAGTATGAAATGACACATATAACTAAGGTCGTACCTATATCTATGACTTCCTATGCCTGCGCTCTCTTGTTTGTCATCATGAGTGCTTGGCCTAGGGGGTATATCTAGTACTCTCCGTGTATCAAACTTATAATAAGCATGAACGTTCGTCTTTCCGAAATAGGGGAAGACGGAAAACAACAATAAATAATTCAAGAAGGAGGTGATAGAATACAAGTATGGGATTCAAAGGGATTAGAGAATTTAAAGGGAATTGCCAAGGCAGTTGTGGATTAAAATCTTATTTTGGGTAAATTCCTATTCGCATGTTCACATCAGAACAGTTATGTACCTGACATGATATGCTCTGACCAGTCTAGAGGGAAAGTATATTCGTCTAACAAGTTGAGTCAACTATATCTCAATCCACATAAAGTAGTGATACGAAGAGCGAACCAAGCGCACTAAGGTTGATCAGACCATAATGCACTGATTTTGATTTAGACCATGTATTAGTGTGGGCCCCCAATAATATATGTGTCATGAACAAGCTCAATAAAAGAATAAGCTTGCAAAACTAGACTATAATAGCAGCATAAGTCAAGGTAGTAAAAAAATATAAGTACGCTTGATTATGATAGAGGAAGGTACAGAATAATTTAAGTTCACCAAGAAGAGCGGTGTTGCCTTTACAGTTGCCATACTAATTTCTTGTTTAAGTCTAAAGTCAACCAAATGGGTGTATGGGCCTCTAAGTTCTACATTATAGATAAACGCTAAAGTTCTATAGTCTAGATAAACACTATCTTCTTATGCAAGCCTATAGTTGGTGTCATTCATTTATATTTCATTAATGGGTCAAAAGACTATGTGATACTAGGTTATGAAGCATACTACCAAACTTATAAAAATTTAAGTAATAGTGTTATTAAATACTAGAGTGTATATACATAGTACAAGGCACCTTCCTAACCCCTATCAAGCACGAAGGAAAGATTGACGTTGAGAAGGGATCAAGCAAGATGCCATGCAAGCAATCAAATGAGAATGTGAAATAAAATCAAGGATGATGATTAAATAAGTGGATGAGATCCTATAATCTAATCCTATACCCAGGCTTGCTCGGTACAGTAATGTAACCGAGACAATATGCTCTCGACCTGCATGGGCCACCACAAAAATATGTCACGCCCCAGTCCCAAAATACGTAGGACTAGGAACACGTAAGCATGACAGCCGTATGTATATGGCAACTCCAATATATGGATACCATAATACACACGTACGCTGTAATATGAACATAAACTCACATGTGGTATAAATATTGTCACAAGTCACCGATATACTAAATCTCATCCACACAACAAGTCACAAAAAGAAAATAACTAAACTAGAATAATGAGTCTGAATAATCCAAAACTAATAGTCGGGTGGAGACAAATCCACTACCAATGACTATAACAATACTAAAATGAGAAAGAAGGGTAAATCTCCAATATAAAATAAGGTGATGATGGAAGTGTATCAGCGAAGCGATCCCTCGCTAGAGATAATCAATGATGCTCGAAAGGTAAGACCTCCTCGGGAGTGATAAGTAGTAAGACCTGATCCGTGCTCCTGCGAATAGTCATGAATATCTACACCTGGAAAGGGACCAGGTCCTCAGAGGGACGTAACAAGATACATAGAAGCAAGCTAATTTGAATACAGTAAACATGCATAATGTTTGAAAATATATAAGTACGCTATATATGACAATCTATATGAATGCAAATGAGGACAACTTTTCGACGTATGGTCAAGGGTAGGCTACTCGATCTAAGCCTCACAACTCACACACCCGTCTAGAACATCAGAAATCGTCAAACCTAGGGGGTAGCGACCAGCGCGACTCTACAGAAATCGACATACCTCGGGGGGTAGCGACCAGCACGATACACTATCGTAGTGCGAGCTATATACTATGGTTTACCAGAGTGGTTATAGCCCATACGCCTATTGATTATCCTCTCATGATACTAAGTGTCATGTGTGTGTCAACATATCTAATATATAGTAATGACTGAAAGAAACTACACATACAATAAATATACAGAAATACAATAAATATACTAAAATATAGTAAGCATGCAAAGTACTGTAAGCAATTTGGCAAGGTATCTTGCTTGATCTGAAAAAGAATGAAGTCCCAACTCAAGGCATCGTCCGATCTATCCGTCACATAAATTAAACAAGTTAGGTTACAAAAATGGGTAAATTGGTTCCACCATTTAATCTATTTTAATTCTGAATAAAATATCCTAAAATATTATTTTAATCTTATTATAATCTGATTTTATTGTTAAGCTCTAATTTTGGTCAAAAGAAAGTCAACTTTAAGGATTTGTGATCCGTGACACGCAAATGGAGGCAATCCGTTGACCAAAAAGTCAACTGACTCAAATCCTAGATTTGTGTATGGAATCCTATATATTTTAATGCTATATGAATACTGGAATCGACAGTTTCATAAAATCACAAGTCGGTAATGAGTTATGGCCACAAGGACGCACAGATGACAATTTTCGGTAGTTTTCTATTTACGTATACGTTGCACGAATTTTATAGTAAATTAAACTTGCATGTTAAATTCTAAAAATATTATTTTATTTAAATTCATCATGTCCACTTTTTGAAACTTCAAACGGTTCATAATTCCGAATTCGGGATCTCCCGAAATCTCGAAAATAAGGAAACGCATCTTATTTTGGACAGCTGGCACTTTCAAAATATTCTAGAAAAATAGGTTCTAAAATTATTAAAATAATTAATATATTCAGAAAACTAACCTTGATATAGTTATAACAAAAAAAATTGGAGCGCGTTTGGAGTCCGGAGTTAGGAGATATCGTCTTTTTAATTCGTCATAACTAGTAGAAAATGAGGCTAAATTTATGACGAATTTTGACTATTTTTGGACGAAAAAGAGAGGAATTTGGGGAAGAAAAATATGAAGGATGAGGTATTTATAATGGTGTACACTACTTAATTAAATACGATTATGATTGGTTAATTTGGATAAGATTATGATGAATTTAAATAAGGATGGGATATGCATGAAGTTGCTTTCCTAGTAGGTTCAGGATTTAAATTAATTTAAAATAGAGTTTCAATTTATCTCAAAAATTTATAATCTTAAATAGAATTAAATATAATATAAATAATTTATATATAATCTTATTAATATCCATTAACACTAAATTAACATCTATCTAATATTAAGACTATATATAAACAAATAAATTCTAAATAAATTACAAAAAAAATATAATTAAATATTTTAAACTAAAATAAATATTTGGTAGGAACAACATGCAAGTATGGTCTCATAGTAAATCATAAAAGTCCTAAAAATTTACGTTCCCTATATTTTAATTACCTAAAAATTTTAGAAAAATCTCCAAAAATCTAAAATAGCCTAAAAATGATTCTAAATAAGTATTTATATAAGTAAATATATCAAGAAATTTATTTTTTTAATTAACTAAGAGAATACTCTAAAGAAATTCAATATTTAAAATAATCTATAATAAATATAATAATATAACATACACACAAAATGTCTATTTTTGGTGAGGGAGTTTACAAGGTTACCCATCCTACAGGACATCCCCCATCCTAAGGGAGGTTACCCATCCTAAAGGAGGTCACCCATCCTAATTGAGGATACCCATCCTACGGGAGGTCACCCTTTCTACGCGTGGTCACCCATCCAAAGGGAGGTTACCCATCCTAAGGGAGGTCACCATTCCGGAGTTTATCCATCCTAAGGGAGGTCATCCATCCTAAAAAAGTCCCCATCAAAAGGGAGGTCACCCATCCTACGGGAGGTAACCCATCATAAGGGAGGTTACCCATCCTACGAGAGGTCACCCATCCTAAGAGAGGTTACCCATCCTAAGGGAGGTCACCCATCCTACAGGAGGTCACCCATCCAAATAGAGGTTACCCATCCAAATGGAGGTCATCCATCCTACGGGTGGTCACCCATCCAAATGGAGGTTACACATCCAAATGGAGGTCACCCATCCTACGGGAGGTCACCCAACCTAGGGAGGTCACCCATCCTAAGGGAGGTTACCCATCATATGATGGTCAATCATCCTACAAGAGGTCACCCATCCGATTGGAGGTCACCCATCCGAATGGAGGTCACCCATCTTACGGAAAGTTACCCATCCGCAGGTTACCCATCCTAAGGGTGTTTACCCATCCTAAGGGAGGTCACCCATCCTAGGGAAGTCACCCATCCAAAGGGAGGTTACCCATCCTACGAGAGGTCACCCATCCTATAGGTCACCCATCCTACGGGAGGTTACCCATCCTAAGGGAGGTTACCGATCCTAATGGAGGTTACCCATCCTAGAGAGGTTACCCATCCTAAGGGAGGTCACTAATCCTAGGGAGGTTACCCATCCTACGGGATATCACCCATCATATGAAGGAAACCTCCCTTAGGATGGGTAACCTCCCTAGGATGGGTAACCTCACTTAGGATGGGTAACCTCCCGTAGGATGGGTAACCTCCATACGATGGGTGACCTTCATATGATGGGTAACCTCTCTTAGGATGGGTGACCTCCCGTAGGATGGGTAACCTCCATTAGGATGGGTAACCTCTTGTAGGATGGGTGACCTCTTGTAAGATGGGTGACCTCCGGATGGGTAACCTCTATATGATGTGTGACCTTCATATGATGGGTAACCTCCCTAGGATGGGTAACCTTCCATAGGATGGGTGACCTCCCTAAGTATGGGTAACCTCCCATAGGTTTGGGTGACCTCCCGTAGGATTGGTGACCTCTCGTAGGATGGGTAACCTCCCTAAGGATGGGTGACCTCCCATAGGATGGGTAATATCTCATAGGATGGGTAACCTCTCGTAGGATGGGTAACCTCTCGTAGGATGGGTGACCTCTCATAGGTTGGGTAACCTCCCTAAGTATGGGTTACCTACCGTAGGATGGGGGACCTCTCATAGGATGGGTAACCTCCCTAAGGATGGGTGACCTCCCGTCGGATGGGTAACCTCTCGTAGGATGAATGACCTCTCGTAGGATGGGTAACCTCTTGTAGGATGGGTGACCTCTCATAGGTTGGGTAACCTCCCTAATTATGGGTGACCTCCCGTAGGATGGGTGACCTCTCGTATGATGGGTAACCTCCCTAAGGATGGGTGACCTCCCATAGGATGGATAACCTCTCGTAGGATGGGTGACCTCTCGTAGGATGGGTAACCTCTCATAGGATTGGTGACCTCTCATAGGTTGGGTAACCTCCCTAAGTATGGGTGACCTCCCATAGGATGGGTGACCTCTCGTAGGATGGGTAACCTCTCCTACCCTCTCGTAGGTTGGGTAACCTCTCGTAGGATGGGTGACCTCTCATAGATTGGGTAACCTCCCTAAGTATGGGTGACCTCCCATAGGATGGGTGACCTCCCTAGGATGGGTGACCTCCCTTGGGATGGGTGACTTTCATAGGATGGGTGACCAGTATGGTGGGTAACCTCCTTTAGAATGGGTAACCTCCCTAGGATGGGTGACCTCCCGTAAGATGGGTAACCTCTCTAGGATGAGTAACTTCCCGCAGGATGGGTGACCTCCCTAGGATGATGACCTCCCGTGGGATGGGGGACCTCCGTAGTATGAGTGACCTCTCTTAGGTTGGGTGACCTCCCGTAGGATGGGTGACCTCCCTTAGGATGGCTAACCTCTCGTAGGATGGGTGACCTCTCGCAGGATGGGACCTCCGTCCTATGAGAGGTTAACCATCCTATGAAGGTCACACATCCTACGTAAGGTTACCCATCATATGAAGGTCACCCATCCTACGGGAGGTCACCCATCCTAGGGAGGTTACCCATTCTAAGGGAGGTTACCTAACCTACGGGAGGTTACCCTTCCTAAGGTAGGTCACCCGTCCTATTGGAGGTCACCCATCCTATGGAAGGTAACCCGTCCAAAGGTTGGTTACCCATCCTACGAAAGGTCACCAATCATACGAGAGATCACCCATCCAAATGGAGGTCAGCCATATAACGGAGGTTACCCATCCTAAGGGAGGACACCCATCCTAGGGAGGTCACCCATCCTAAGGGAGGTTACCCATCCTAGGGAGGTTACCCATCCTAAGGGTGGTTACCAATCCTACGGGAGGTTACCCATCCTAGGGAGGTTACCCATCATACGGGTGGTTACCCATCCAAATGGAGGTTACCCAACCTATGAGAGGTCACCCATCCTAGGGAGGTTACCCATCCTATGGAAGGTCACCCATCCTACGAGAGGTCACCCATCCTATAGGTCACCCATCCTATAGGTCACCCATCCTATAGGTCACCCATCCTACGGGAGGTCACCCATCCGGAGGTCACCCATCCGGAGGTTGCCCATTTAAATGGAGGTCACCTATACTAAGGGAGGTCACCCATCCTAGGGAAGTCACCCGTCCAAAGGGAGGTTATCCATCATATGACGGTCACCCATCCTTGGGAGGTAACCCATCCTAAGGGAGGTTACCCATCATATGAAGGTCACCCATCCTAAGAGTTGTTACCCATCCTACGAGAGGTCACCCATCCTACGGGAGGTTACCCATCCTAGGGGATTTTACCCATCCTAAGGGAGGTTACCCACCATACTTGTCACCCATCTTATGAAAGTCACCCATCCCAAGGGAGGTCACCCATCCTAGGGAGGTCACCCATCCTATGGGAGGTCACCCATACTTAGGGAGGTTACCAAATCTATGAGAGGTTACCCAACCTACGAGAGGTTACCCAACCTACGAGAGGGTAGGAGAGGTTACCCATCCTACGAGAGGTCACCCATCCTATGGGAGGTCACCCATACTTAGGGAGGTTACCCAACCTATGAGAGGTCACCAATCCTACGAGAGGTTTGTCACGACCCGCACCTGGAAATTCGGGCACGAGTACGTGGGTACGTCCAGCCCACGCCGCAGAGTCGGCGGTAGTACGCTGTCTAAGTCATATCCACAGTTAAAACATCTAGCTCATTCACAAATAATGAAATAGGCAAAGATAATAACAGGAAAAAGAATGCTGAGATTTCAAATGAAATAAATGTGACAACAGATCAAATGTTTAATACAGAATCCAGAAATGAAATCGGGGACAAACCCGATTACTAAGATAAAAGAGCATAAATAAATACCTACTGCTAACTACTCTGCAGAAGTAGTCTCCTGGGTGGGAACTGGCTCCTTATATGTGTCATCTGTTCCCTCATAGGGGCCATAATAGGTAGGGGCAAAGTCCTCAACATCGCCTAAATCAACGAATCCAGTCAGGAAAGGAGCAAAGTACACAATGCACAACAAGATTAAACTAAATATTTATAACAATTAGAAAAGAAACTGACTGAGTATCATATTGAGAATATGCATAAAAGAAACAACAATAACTAAGAGTTAATATTATAGACAGGAATATGAGTAAACAGGAATAAAATGAAACAGGAAATGACACTACAACAAGCCAACAGGAATTATAACAAGATAAGAAGCTATGTGTGTGAACTTGTGTTTATTTTAGAATACATAGTTGGCATGTAGGGGTTTATAAGGCTAATCCGGCCGTCATAGACGGCTATTAAACAGGAATAATCGAGATCCGGCTGATGGTACAGTCGCGTACCAACAGCTATTAGACAGGAACAGGGGGAAGGGTAAACTACATGCCTCCTAGTATTCTCCCACCCGACACGAAAAGCAAGACATGAAATCCAGTACTCAAGACATGAAATCCAGTGTTCTAACACTACGTGTAATCATCAATGGTACTAGTAGAGCAAGGAATTAATCGTCACAATATAAAGATTAAACTGGAAGTGCAGGTACTTGCCTGATGTTTGGATCCCAACTACAGTTTTATCCTCGGGGAGATTTCCAGAAATGTCTCCGGATGCTGAAATAAACATTACCATCATGCTCAGAAGATATCAAATAACTAGAAACGCCTGTCCTTGAGTACAATTTGGAGACAAGGGCAAAAACGACAATTTCGGATAAAAAATGGGGTCCGCATGTGGGCCCGCTTTGCACCGAAAAATGTGTCAGGGTCAAAGGTCTCCAAATTCACCAAACTTAGTGTCAACAGGTCAGGAACGATGATACGAACCCAACGGAACTTCCAGAATTGGATTCCGATGAGCCGATCACAAAATCGCCCGTCGAGCGGGGTGAATCGGGTCGTTGTTTTTCCTGTTTTTGGATCGCGGTGTGCGATCACCACAGGATGCGATGCCCCGAGCGGTTTGTCCGGGCACCGAGAGGGTCATACAGGCTTCGTAACGTAATTTACAGAATTGAAAACCGGGCAGCGAGGAGAAAGATATGAGTACCTGAACAGGACCCGAAACTCAGGAAAAAACCGTGTCCGTGTCGTATCCGACACGACACGAAGAATTGGAATTAGGGTTAGGGTTTTGGCCGTAGACGGCGGGGGCCGGCCGGAGGCGCGCCGGAGAGGGCCGGGGAGGGTTCGCCGGGGCGAGGCAGAGGCGAGTGGAGCCGACCGGAGGCTCGCCGGAGCCGGGTCGAGGGTTGCTGCTCCTGTCCGCTGCTGCCGGAGTCGGGGACGCCGGAGACGGTGGAGGAGGGAGGAGGAGACGGCGTGGCGGGCTGCGGCGGAGGTCTGGGCGGGGCTGGGGCGAGACGGCCGGTGGCGGTGAGCTCGGCTAGGGTGGTGGGGGTCAGGTGTGATGGCCGGAGGGGGTTAAATAGGAAGGGGGGAGAAGAGGGAGTGGCCGAGGCGGGCGGAGAAGGCGGAGGAGGAACCGGGGGTCGTGGAGGGCGTGGCGCGGGCGGGGCGCCGCGTGGCCGGCCGGAGCGGCGGGAAACCCGGGCAGCCGGGTCGTGGGGAGGGGGTGAGGGTAGCGGGTCGGAGGCGGCGGGTCGGGTTTGTTCGACCCGACCCGACCCGAAAGGCAACGCGGGCTGGGCCGGTTGGCGGGCCGCGGGTCAGCCCAGTGGGCTGGGCTTTGGGAATGGGCCGGAAAAAACAGAAAAATAATAATAATAATAATAATAATAATAATAATAAATCAGTTAATTAATTAATAAATAGTTTTTAGGTGTTTTAAATTAGGTCCGGGGCCCAATAAATTCCAGAAAAATTATCCTAAGTCCAGTTTTCCATTTTACACCCAAAAATATTATTTCCATAATATTTTAATATTATTTATTTACAGTTAAAAATCATTTAATAATTAGAATCCTGATTTTAATTACAGAAAAAATTTCCCAGAAAATTCCAGAAAATTGCGAAAAAATCCAAGTTTAATATTTTTTTGAAAAACAGGGTCTTACAATCTACCCAACTTATAAATTTTCGTCCTCGAAATTAAAATATGGTAGGGTTCTCTCTATCCAATCTCACTTGATTACAGTCTAACGGGTTTCTCTCAGGTGAACATTGCGGTCGCTACCCAACTTAGAATTTACCCATCTATCCTCTAAGGCTATACAACTAGTAAAGCTATGTCCCAACTTATTTAATCATGGTATTGAATCTTTAAGTCTTTAACACAAATACACCACCTATGCTATTCCCTTAGTCATAAAGGGTTATCATCAATTCGACCGGTCTGAGGGGTATATCTAGTACTATCTATATATCAACTTATACCAAGCACAGTATTTTGTCTTTCCGAAATAAGGGAAGACAAGGGTCAATAATAAGAGTTCAAGGGCGAGGTGGTAGAACAGAGGTATAGGGATCAAGGCATTTTAAGGAATTCTAATAGGAATTGTCAGGCGGTTATGGATTGAAATTCTATTCTGGTAATGCTCGTATTAGCACAGTTATGTAACTGATACGATATGCCCGGACATATTTAGGGGGCAAGTATACTAGTCAACTATATATCTCAATCCACGTAAAGTAGTCGTGCGAAGTGCGAATCAAAATGCACTAAGGTTGATCAGACCGTAATACACTGATTCTGAATAGACACTTGTATTAGTGGGGTTGATCAGGCCTCACTAACACATATGTCATGAACAATCCTGATAAAGAGTAAGCTTACAAAACTAGGCTATAGAATAGCAGCATAAGTCAAGTACAGCAAAATTAAGTGCGCTAGATGATGATGAAAGGAGGTACAAATTATTTAAGTTCACGAAACAACACATAATAAGCACAACAGCAAAAGACTCTAAAATCTCTATAGTTATAAAAGCATACCAGGTTATTAGCAAGTTCAAAATTATTAGGTTGGGGCTGAGGTCACGAACCAATAAGCACGAGCTAAACAATACTAAAAAAGGTATCTACGAATCACTTACGCGCATTAGCTACTCCACGAGTCTGCGCGTTCTCCACGGTCATCGCGTAAGCTTGTCCGCGTTATTGTGGTGGTGCCCTCTACTGTTGCTGGGCTAGCTGGGAGAGTGCTGCTTGTGGCACCATGGGTGGTCTCGGTTTGGGTGCTGGTAGAGCTTGCTGGTAGATCCTTTACTCTGCATCCAAAATAAACGATAAGAGGCGCACAGGAATCAAGGCAGGATGCAAGTCAATAAAATAATTCGAAGTCGATATGGATATCAAGAACGATTCAATCAAGTGGATGAGCTTTTCCTAAAATCCTCAATCTTATTGCAGGCCTGTTCGGTCCCTAAGTTGAAACCGAACAATTTAGTCGTTGACCTGCATGGACCACCATAAAAACGTGTCACGACCCGCACCCGGAAATTCGGGCACGAGTACGTGGGTACGTCCAGCCTACGCCGCAGACTCGGCGGTAGTATGCTGTCTAGGTCATATCCACAGTTAAAACATCTAGCTCATTCACAAATAATAAAATAGGCAAAGATAATAACAGGAAAAAGAATGCTGAGATTTCAAATGAAATAAATGTGACAACAGATCAAATATTTAATACAGAATCCAGAAATGAAATCGGGGACAAACCCGATTACTAAGATAAAAGAGCATAAATAAATACCTACTGCTAACTACTCTGCAGAAGTAGTCTCCTGGGTGGGAACTGGCTCCTCATATGTGTCATCTGTTCCCTCATAGGGGCCATAATAGGTAGGGGCAAAGTCCTCAACATCGCCTAAATCAACGGATCCAGTCAGGAAAGGAGCAAAGTACACAATGCACAACAAGATTAAACTAAATATTTATAACAATTAGAAAAGAAACTGACTGAGTATCATATTGAGAATATGCATAAAAGAAACAACAATAACTAAGAGTTAATATTATAGACAGGAATATGAGTAAACAGGAATAAAATGAAACAGGAAATGACACTACAACAAGCCAACAGGAATTATAACAAGACAAGAAGCTATGTGTGTGAACTTGTGTTTATTTTAGAATACATAGTTGGAATGTAGGGGTTTATAAGGCTAATCCGGCCGTCATAGACGGCTATTAAACAGGAATAATCGAGATCCGGCTGATGGTACAGTCGCGTACCAACAGCTATTAGACAGGAACAGGGGGAAGGGTAAACTACATGCCTCCTAGTATTCTCCCACCCGACACGAAAAGCAAGACATGAAATCCAGTACTCAAGACATGAAATCCAGTGTTCTAACACTACGTGTAATCATCAATGGTACTAGTAGAGCAAGGAATTAATCATCACAATATAAAGATTAAACTTGAAGTGCAGGTACTTGCCTGATGTTTGGATCCCAACTACAGTTTTATCCTCGGGAAAATTTCCAGAAATGTCTCTGGATGCTGAAATAAATATTACCATCATGCTCAGAAGATATCAAATAGCTAGAAACGCCTGTCTTTGAGTCCAATTTGGAGACAAGGGCAAAAACGACAATTTTGGGTCAAAAACGGGGTCCGCATGTGGGCCCGCTTTGCACCGAAAAATGTGTCAGGTTCAAAGGTCTCCAAATTCACCAAACTTAGTGTCAACAGGTCAGGAACGATGATACGAACCCAACGGAACTTCCAGAATTGGATTCCGATGAGCCGATCACAAAATCGCCCGTCGAGCGGGGTGAATCGGGTCGTTGTTTTTCCTGTTTTTGGATCTCGGTGTGCGATCACCACAGGACGCGATGCCCCGAGCGGTTTATCCGGGCATCGAGAGGGTCATACAGGCTTCGCAACGCAATTTACAGAATTGAAAACCGGGCAGCGAGGAGAAAGATATGAGTACCTGAACAGGACCCGAAAATCGGGAAAAAACCGTGTCCGTGTCGTGTCCGACACGACACGAAGAATTGGAATTAGGGTTAGGGTTTTGGCCGTAGACGGCGGGGGCCGGCCGGAGGCGCGCCGGAGAGGGCCAGGGAGGGTTCGCCGGGGCGAGGCGGAGGCGAGCGGAGCCGACCGGAGGCTCTCCGGAGCCGGGTCGAGGGTTGCTGCTCCTGTCCGCTGCTGCCGGAGTCGGGGACGCCGGAGACGGTGGAGGAGGGAGGAGGAGACGGCGTGGCGGGCTGCGGCGGAGGTCTGGGTGGGGCTGGGGCGAGGCGGCCGGTGGCGGTGAGCTCGGCTAGGGTGGTGGGGGTCAGGTGTGATGGCCGGAGGGGGTTAAATAGGAAGGGGGGAGAAGAGGGAGTGGCCGAGGCGGGCGGAGAAGGCGGAGGAGGAACCGGGGGTCGTGGAGGGCGTGGCGCCGCGTGGCCGGCCGGAGCGGCGGGAAACCCGGGCAGCCGGGTCGTGGGGAGGGGGTGAGGGTAGCGGGTCGGAGGCGGCGGGTCGGGTTTGTTCGACCCGACCCGACCCGAAAGGCAACGCGGGCTGGGCCGGTTGGCGGGCCGCGGGTCAGCCCAGTGGGCCGGGCTTTGGGAATGGGCCGGAAAAAACAGAAAAATAATAATAATAATAATAATAAATCAGTTAATTAATTAATAAATAGTTTTTAGGTGTTTTAAATTAGGTCCGGGGCCCAATAAATTCTAGAAAAATTATCCTAAGTCCAGTTTTCCATTTTACACCCAAAAATATTATTTCCATAATATTTTAATATTATTTATTGACTGTTAAAAATCATTTAATAATTAGAATCCTGATTTTAATTACAGAAAAAATTTCCCAGAAAATTCCAGAAAATTGCGAAAAAATCCAAGTTTAATATTTTTTTGAAAAACAGGGGCTTACAAGGTTACCCATCCTACGAGAGGTCACCAATCCTATGAGAGGTTACCCATCCTAAGAGAGGTCACCCATCCTATGAGAGGTTACCCATCCTATGGGAGGTCACCAATCCTTAGGGAGGTTACCCATCATACGAGAGGTCACCCATCCTACGGGAGGTCACCCATACTTAGAGAGGTTACCCAACCTATGAGAGGTCACCCATCCTACAAGAGTTTACCCATCCTACGAGAGGTCATTCATCCTACGAGAGGTTACCCATCCGACGGGAGGTTACCCATCCTAAGGGAGGTCACCCATCCTACGGGAGGTCATCCAACCTAAGAGAGGTCACTCATACTACGGAGGTCCCCCATCCCACGAGAGGTCATCCATCCTCGGGAGGTCACCCATCCAGCAGGAAGTTACTCATCCTAGGGAGGTTACCCATATTACTGGAGGTCACCAATCCTACGGGATATCACCCATCCAAATGGAGGTTACCCATCCTACGGGGGGTCACCCATCCTAAGAGAGGTTACCAATCACTAGGATGGGTAACCTCCCTTAGGATGGTTAACCTCCCTCTATTTGGATGGGTGACATTCCATAGGATGGGTGTCCTCCCTAGGATGGGTAACCTCCTGTAGGATGGGTAACCTCCCAAAGGATTGGTGACCTCCTCACCAGCTTAGGATGGGTAATCTCCTGTAGGTTGGGTGACCTCTCTTAGGATGGATTTTCTCCCTAGGATGGGTGACCTAACATAGGATGGGTGACCTCCCATAGGATGGGTGATATCTCGTAGGATAGGTAACCTCCCTAAGGATGGGTATCCTCCAGATGGGTGACCTTCCTTAGGATAGAAAACCTTCATAGGATGGGTGACCTCCCTTAGGATGGGTGTCCTCCGGATGGGTGATCTACCTTAGGATGGGTGACCTTCCTTAAATGGGTGACCTTCCTAAGGATGGGTAATCTCTCTTAGGATGGGTGACCTAAATTTGCATGGATAACCTCCCTAGGATGGGTGACCTCCCTAGAATCGGTGACCACCCTTCGAATATGTGACCTCTCTTAGGATGGGTGATATCCCATAGGATGGGTAACCTCCCTAGGAGGGGTAACCACCCTAGGATATGTGACATTTATAAGATGGGTAACCTCTATAAGATGGGTGACCTTCATAAGATGGGTAACCTCCCATAGGATGGGTAACCTCCCTAAGTATAGGTGATCTCCTGAGGATGGGTAACCTCCCGTAGGATGGGTGACCTCCCTAGGATGGGTAACTACCCGTAGGATGGGTAACCTCCCTTAGGATGGGTAACCTCTCGTAGGATGGGTGACCTCCCTAAGGATGGGTAACTTCTCTTAGGATGGGTGACCTCCAATAAGATGGGTGACCTCCCTAGGATGGGTAACCTCCCTTAGGATATGTGACCCAAAGGATGGGTAACCTCCCTAGGATGGGTAACCTTTCTTTGGATGGATGACATCCTGTAGGATGGGTGACCTCTCTTAGGATGGGTACCCTCCCTAGCATGGGTAACCTCCCTAGGATAGGTGACCTCCCTAGGATGAATGACTTCCCTAGGATGGGTAACCTACCTAGGATGGGTGACCTCCAGTAGGATGGGTAACCTCCCATAGGATGGGTGACCTCCCTTGGATGGGTGTCCTCCCTTTCGATGGGTAACCTCCCTTGGGATGTCTGACCTCCCTTTCGATGGGTAACCTCCCAAGGATGGGTAACCTCCGATAGGTTGGGTAATCTCCCTAGGATGGGTAACTTACCTAGGATGGGTACTCATCCTAGGGAGGTCACCCATCCTACGGCAGGTCAGCCATCCTACGGAGGTCACCTATCCTACGTGATGTCACCCATCCAAATATAGGTCACCCATCCTAGGGGAGATCACCCATCCTACCGGAGGTTACCCATCCTAGGGAATTCGCCCATCCTACGGGAGGTCACCCATCCTACGAGAGGTTACCCATCCTATGAGAGGTTACCCATCCTAAGAGAGGTTACCCATCCAAAGGGTGGTTACGCATCCTTAGGGAGGTCACCCATACAAATGGAGGTTACCCATCCTACGAGAGGTTACCCATCCTATAGGTCACCCATCCTATGGGAGATTACCCATCCTTGGGAGGTCATCCATCCTATTGGAGGTCACCCATTCAAATGGAGGTTAGCCATCCTAGGGAGGTCAGCCATCCTATGGGTCACCCATCCTATGGGACGTCACCCATCCTTTGGGAGGTCACCCATCCTAAGGGAGATTACTAAACCTACGAGAGGTCACCCATCCTAGGAAGGTCACCCATCCTACGGGATATCACCCAACCTATGAGAGGTCACCCATCATACGGGTGGTTACCAATTCAAATGGAGGTTACCCATCCTATGGGAGGTCACCCATCCTACTGAAGGTCACCCATTTGGATGGGTGACCTCCCGTAGGATGGTTGACCTCCCAAAGGATGGGTAACCTCCCTTAGGATGGGTGACCTCTCGTAGGATGGGTCACCTCTTGTAGGATGGGTAACCTCACTTAGGATGGGTGACCTCCCTAAGGATGGGTGACCTCACATTGGTTGGGTGACCCATAGGATGGGTGACCTCCCTAGGATGGGTATCCTCCATTTGGATGATTGACCTCCCGTAGGATGGGTGACCTCCGTAGGATGGGTAACCTCCCGTAGGATGGGTGACCTCTCGTAGGATGGGTAACTCCATTTGGATGGGTGACCTCCTTTAGGATGGGTAGCCACCCTTAGGATGGGTTACCTCTCTTAGGATGGGTAACCTCTCCTAAGATGGGTAACCTCTATTTGGATGGGTTACCACTAAGATGGGTAACCTCCATTTGGATGGGTTACCACTCCTAGGATGGATAACCTCTCATTGGATGGGTGACCTCCCGTAGGTTGGGTAACCTCTCGTAGGATGGATAACCTCCCAAGGATCGGTAACCTCCCTTAGGATGGATGACCTCCCTAGGATGGGTAACCTCCTTAGGATGGGTGACCTATAGGAGGATGGGTGACCTCCCGTAGGATGGGTAACCTCCCGTAGAATGGGTAAAAACCCATATGATGGGTGACCTCTCATAGGATGGGTAACCTCCATAGGATAGGTAACCTCCCGTCGGATGGGTAAACTCCATAGGATGGGTGACCTCCCTCAGATGGGTGACCTTCATAAGATGGGTAACCTCCCTAATTATGGGTGACCTCTAATAGGATGGCTAACCTCCCTTAGGATTGGTGACCTCCCGTAGGATGGGTAACCTCCATAGGATGGGTGACCTCCCTAGGATGGGTAACCTCCTGTTGGATGGGTGACCTTCATTTGGATGGGTAACCTCTCTTAGGATGGGTAACCTCTCCTAGAATGGGTGCCCTCCATTTCGATGGATAACTTCTCGTAGGATGGGTAACCTCCCTTATGATGGGTTACCCATCCTACGAGAGGTTACCCATTTTAATGGAGGCACCCATCCTAAGGGAGGTTACCCATCCATAGAGAGGTCACCCATCCTAAGAGAGGTTACCCATCCAAATGGAGGTCAACCATCCGACGAGAGGTTACCATTCCTCAGAGAGGTTACCCATCCAAATGGAGGTCATCCATCCTACGGGAGGTTACCCATACTTGGAAGTCACCCATCCTATGGAGGTTACCCATACTACGGAGGTTTCCCATCCTACGGGAGGTCACCCATCCAAAGGGAGGTCACCGATCCTAAGGGAGATCACCCATCTTAAGGAAGGTTACCCATCCTAGGGGAGATCACCTATCCTAAGGGAGGTCACCCATCCTACGGGAGGTCACTCATCCTAAGAGAGGTTACCCATCCTAGGGAGGTCACCCATCCTAAGAGAGGTTACCCATCATACTGAGGACACCTATCCTAGGGAGGTTACCCATCCTAAGGGAGGTCACCCATCCTAGTGAGGTTACCCATCCTATAGGTCACCTATCCTGTAAACACCCTAAATTTCAGAAATAAAGTTTAATACAATTTTTCCCGTATTTTTGGTGTTCTTCCGGAATTTACAGCTAAGGTGATTTGGGTTAAATAATTTTTAGTGTGACTTAATGGAGTCAAAATATTCTGGAAGTAAAAATTTATTGTGTATAATGGAAAACCGGACGCATGGCATTTTTTCGGTGAATTTATTGGACACCGGAGCAACGTATCGAGGACCTTTAGCTATTTAGATTGGGAACCAACCCGAACCAATCTAAACCCAGATTAAACCAACCGTTGACCGAACCAAACCGCGGCTAAGCTGAGCCAAGCCAACCCCTTGTAGTGGGTCGGGTCGGGTCGGATCCAGCAACCCGACCCGAAACCCTAATCGAAACCCTAAGTGAAGCCCCCATCGGAATCACTGTGCATGCCTATTTATACCTCGGCTTCCGTGCTGCCGCCGCCGCCGCAAAACTCTGCAGACCCTCATCACCGGAACCCTAGTCAGCCGACGACTCCTCCACCTTCCATCCGTTCCCCTAGGCGTCGACCATCCTCGACTCCAACTCCGGCGCTAACTTCCCCAGCGGCTGATCCCGCTCCGACGGAGAGCAGCCACCCGCTCCATCAGACACCTACCCCCCCCGCTCGCTGCTGGATACTCCTCCCAGCCGAGCGTGCAACTCCCGACCCTGCCGACCTGATCAGACACCGACTCCCCCGCGGCCGTGTTTCCGACCGGCCGTAAACCAAAACAGGAAGCGGCCGACTTGGACAGAGCAGCCACCCCAGCGCTGCTCCGCCGCACAAGGCCGTACCCCGACGACGAGCTGACCCCGACTACACCATTCTCCGGGAAAGTAGACACCGGACACACCGCGAGGACACGACCAGGACTCAGCTCGAGTCATTTTGGCTTTCGGACACGCAGAATTCAGCATTCACGGAGCCCTGTACAGGTACTGATTTCTCTCACCTCGCAACTCCGATTTTAATTCCGTCAGTTGCTACGTGTAGACTGTGTAACCCTCTCGGTGCCCGTGCAATTCGCTCGGAGCATCGCGTCCTGTGGTGATCGCACCCCGCGATCCAAAAACAGGAAAAACGATGACCCGATTCGCCCCGGAACTGGGTACGCCCCGCCAAACGGGAAGACTTGGTCGCACGCGGTCTTTACCGAACTGTGCGCGACGTTGATACGGTCGTGTGGGATTTCGCAGAAGTCGATTCGGAGGTGCGTGCACCCCGGAATCAACGCGTATCCGCCGACGACACCCCGTATCCGTTGATCCTGGAACACGCTGTAACTTCGTGTATACACGTCGGATCGAGACGAAACTTGCGCCATCGGATCCGTAGTAATACGCTGGTCCTGTGAGCCAAGTTTGGTTCGATTCTGAGGACGTTGACAAAATCACGTATCGTGGGCCCCACCGGCTCCACTTGACGGGTGATTTTGTGACCGGCTCATCGGAATCCAATTCTGGAAGTTCCGTTGGGTTCGTATCATCGTTCCTGACTTGTAGACACTGAGTTTGCGGAATTTGGAGACCTTTGACCCTGGCGCGCTTTTCGGTGCAAAGTGGGCCCACATATGGAACCCGCTTTGGCCCGAAAATGACCTTTTTGCCCCTGTGTCCAAATTGGACGTAAGGACAGGCATTTCCAGCTATTTGACATCCTCTGAGACTGTTGGTGATATTTATTACAGCTTTTGGAGTAGTTCCCACCGGATCCACAGATACCAGGACAGTTGTTGATACTCGGACATCAGGCAAGTGTACCTTGCCAATCTATGCAGTTTAGTTATCTATTTTTCCTTGCTTTATATATAATGCTGTGCATGCTTAACCTAGGACCGTGTGACGTACTTAGCGTCCGATTATCAGTCGGGTGCCGACACTGTACGCAGTGTTGGGTACGGTCATCTAGAGATGGACATCCGTGACACTTTATATTCTCGTACTTGTCTTATCAAGTACCATATGACCCAGGACACTTGACACTATTCATGAGACAGGATTTTCCCGAGATATTCGTGGTGATTCTGTATAGGATACAGGACATTATACTATTAGATACCTTATGACTGGTTGCATTTAGCTATGATCGCGCTTGACATGGGCATGAGACGTTGTGGTCATGATATGCGTGGTTACATTGGGTGGGGAGAGACACACAGGCTACAGGCTGTATTTATGTATATCTTCTATTATTGAGAGGTCGCAGGTTCTCGTAGCAGAGCCTGACCCACTACCGGTTATTACCGCTACCGGCTCCCCGACACAGAGCTTGTAGTGGCTCAGCCTGAGACTAGTGATGCTCTCACTTGCATTCACACTTAGATGGTTACATATTTACCCCATTGTTCATTTAGTTATTTATTTGCTGCACTGCTTATCTGTATTTATTGGCATGTTCTTTCTTGTACCTTGCTATGTCCCCTGAGGACCTGGATCCGGATTTTGTTCCCCAGATTTTGCAGACGTGGTTTATCCCGAGATCTACGGGACTGGAGCAGGAGCTGATCCAGGAGTCGTACCACCATCTGAGGACGAGGTCTTAGCTGAAGATTTCTCTTGAGCATCCATGTTCATGCTCAGCTTCCATTATTTATTTCAGTCATTTACTTTCTGGTCTGTTGAACCATTGTACTAGATATTTATCGGGTTGTTCCCCGAAGTACTTTGTGAGACTTGCTGATGATTTACATTCATTATTATTCTGTGGATCATATTTTATATCTTGTGTGGATGAGATTAGTTGTGCCATGATTGTCGTAGACTTGTTTTACAGCTTAAGTATGCCCTGATGGATCCATTATATTGAGTTGGTCCATCGGTGCGTACTGCTGGCCGTTGCCACGCGTCTGGTCCCTCGGTATTTTGGGACTGGGGCGTGACATGGTTTTTGTGGTGGCCCATGCAGGTCTACGACTAAATAGTTCGGTTTCAACTTAGGGACCGGACCAGCCTGCCCTAAGGATAGTATCAATCATAGGATCTCATCCATCATTTAAGCAGTTGTTGAACTCTATATCGATCTCGAAATTTGTTACTTGAACTGCATCCTGTATTGATTCCTCTGAGCGTTCTCATAGTTTATCTTTTGATTGCAGAGCAATGGATTCCGGGAACAGAGATGATATCCCTTTGGAGACACCACACGACGCTGTGGTTACTTATGGAGACGAAGTGACACCAGGGGATGGTGGACAAGCACCGCAGAGTGATCAAACCGGGCAGCCTAATCCAAGGTTCCGGAGAGATGATATTCCACCACCACCTCAGTTCACTCCCCAGATGCCAGTATTCCCGTCAGGACAAGCCATGGACGGACAGCAAATGTTCCAGATGATGTATGCTATGATGCAAGCACAGCAGCAAGTTCAGCAAGAGGCCCATCGGCAGGAGGCCGAGTATCTGAGGACCAGCCTGGTATCCGCATTGGAGCAGGCAAATCCACCAGCGAGGAGAACATCGACGGGATCTATCACTGATTTCCGTCACCTCAAGCCTCGCACATTTTCTGGTAAAGAAGGGCCAACGGAAGTTCATGAGTGGCTCACAAACATACAGCATCAGTTGGAAGCCGCTGAACTTCCAAGAGAGAAGTGGATGACTGCCGTTAGAATGCAGTTAACTGATAACGCACATCACTGGTGGTTAGCAGAAGATGAAGAGGATTCTTACGGGAGGTGGAATTATTCCGGTTAGTGATGTCTGTAGATCATGTTCTGTAGTAGTTTGTGGCCGAGAGATGCGAGCGCAGTTTCTAATCTTTTCCATGCCGGATTATGATGTCGTACTTGGTATGGACTGGTTAAGTCAGTACCATGCAACTCTTGATTGCCGACTTGGGCGGGTTATATTTAGACCGCCAGGACACCCAGAATTCGAGTTTCTCCGCGGAGCAGTAGAGCAAGGAGTTCAGCCTACTCTTAGGGTATTATCTGTAGAAGAGGAGACAGGTTACCCGAGAGTCATATCAGAATTTGTGGATGTATTTCCTGATGATCTTCCAGGTTTACCGCCTGATCGGGAAATAGAATTCACAATAGACTTAACTCCAGGAGCAGAGCCAATCACTTCATCGGTTTATCGGCTAGCACCTAAGGAGTTAGTGGAGTTGAAGGTACAGGTAGATGATCTTTTGGAGAAGGGTTTCATTCGCCCCAGTGTTTCACCTTGGGGAGCACCCATCTTATTTGTGCCAAAGAAGGATGGGACAGTACGGTTGTGTATTGATTACAGGGCACTGAATGCCGTGACCATCAAGAACAGGTATCCCTTACCACGCATTGATGATCTATTCGATCAATTGAGTGGTGCAAGGGTATTCTCGAAGATTGACCTTAGATCCGGCTATCATCAGATCAAGGTGAGGAAGGAAGACATCCCGAAGACAGCTTTCAGGACGAAGTATGGGCATTATGAGTTCTTGGTAATGCCGTTTGGTTTAACCAACGCGCCAGCAGTATTTATGAGCTTAATGAACAGAGTCTTTCATCAGTTCTTGGATAAATTCGTAGTAGTGTTCATTGATGACATTCTCATATATTCCAAGAGCCCTGAAGAGCACGAGGAGCATCTCAGAATCGTGTTAGAGACCTTGAGGCAAGAGGAGTTATATGCCAAGCTCAGTAAGTGTGAGTTCTGTATGGACAGAGTGCCTTTCTTGGGACACATCATATCAGGAGAAGGACTTTCAGTGGATCCAGAGAAAGTTGCGGCGATAGAGACTTGGCCTACACCTACATCAGTTGCAGAGGTAAGAAGTTTTCTAGGACTTGCGGGATATTACCGAAGGTTCGTAGAAAATTTCTCAAGGATTGCAGAACCAATGACAAAGCTAACACGAAAGGATCAGGAGTTTGTATGGACAGAAGACTGCCAGAAGGCTTTTGAAGAACTGAAGAGAAGATTAACAACAGCACCTGTCTTGACTCTTCCTTCAGGGTCAGGAGGTTTTGTTGTTTACGGTGATGCATCCGGCAGTGGACTAGGATGTGTTTTGATGCAACATGGCAAAGTCATTGCTTATGCGTCGAGACAGTTGAAGGACCACGAGAAGAACTACCCCACGCATGATCTGGAGCTAGCAGCAGTGATATTTGCATTGAAGATATGGAGGCACTACCTTTATGGAGAGAGGGTAGAAATTTTTACTGATCACAAGAGTCTGAAGTATGTGTATACTCAGAAGGAGCTTAACATGAGACAGAGACGCTGGCTAGAACTAATGGTGGATTTTGACATAGATCTGCAGTATCATCCGGGAAAGGCGAATGTTGTTGCAGATGCACTCAGCAGGAAGCCTACGGCTTATTTCTTGACAATGCAGCCCGAGCTATTGAGAGACTTACAGGAGTTACAGATAGAGGTTATCGTACCGGGACAGAATGGCTTGATGGCTAACCTTGAGGTTCAGTCATCACTAGTGGAGAAGATTAAGGAAGCATTGCCCACCGATGCTAGATTCCGAAGACTCAAAGAAAGGACAGAAGCAGGTATTCAGACAGGACTTCGCATTCACGAAGACGGGACATTGAGATTTGGAAACCGCTTGTATGTTCCAAATGGAGAATTGAGACAGGAGTTAATGACTGAAGCACATAGCTCTATGTATTCTGTTCACCCAGGAGGAACCAAGATGTATCGAGACTTGAGACAGTATTACTGGTGGCATGGAATGAAGAGAGAGATCGCGAGATTTGTGGCCAAATGCTTAGTATGTCAACAAGTAAAGGCGGAGCACCAGAGGACTGCAGGTATGTTACAGCCGCTTCCGATACCGAAATGGAAGTGGGAGCATATCACGATGGACTTTGTCACAGGATTTCCGAAGAGCCCCAGCGGAAGAGATGCAGTTTGGGTTATCGTGGATAGACTCACTAAATCGGCACACTTCTTGCCATTTAGAGTTGGACAGTCCACAGAGGTACTAGCTGACATGTATATGCGACAAATCGTCAAATTACATGGAGTACCTGTTAGCATTGTATCGGATCGAGATTCGAGATTTACATCTCATTTCTGGAGAAGCATGCAAGAGAGTCTGGGCACCAGACTCAAGTTCAGCACGGCATACCACCCGCAGACAGATGGACAATCGGAGCGCACCATTCAGATCTTAGAGGACATGTTGAGATCATGTATGCTCGATTTCGGAGGATCGTGGGAGGATCATTTGCACTTAGTAGAGTTCTCCTACAATAACAGTTATCAGGCCAGCATCCAGATGGCGCCATTTGAAGCTTTATACGGAAGGAAGTGCAGATCGCCAGTATGTTGGAGTGACGTTGGTGAACGTCAAATACTGGGACCAGAATTGGTAACACAGACAGTGGAGAAGGTAAAGCAGATACAGAATCATCTACGAGCAGCTCAGGACAGACAGAAACATTGGGCAGATACACACAGACGTCCCCTAGAGTTCAAGGAAGGAGATCACGTATTCTTGAGGATTTCGCCCACTCGTGGTACTATCAGATTCGGGAGCAGAGGCAAGCTGAGCCCAAGGTATGTTGGGCCATTTGACATTCTAGAGCGCGTTGGTGAGGTGGCTTATCGCCTTGCATTACCTCCATCCTTAGAGGGAGTGCATGACGTATTCCACGTCTCACAGTTGCGAAGGTACGTGACCGACCCAAGTCACGTAGTCGACCATTCAGAGATCGCAGTAGGCCCGAGCTTGAGATATGAGGAACAACCAGTTGGCATCCTCGACGTCAGTGAGAAGACATTGCGGGGACAGACAATCAGACTAGTCCGAGTAGCATGGAAACATCATTCACCAGGCGAATCAACTTGGGAACGAGAAGATAGTATGCGTCAGCGTTACCCCCACTTGTTCGAGGAGGCAGTTGTAAACTAACCAACCTTGTATTTCCATAACTCTTTCTTTAAAGGCTTATTCTTTGATTGCGAGGACGCAATCCTTTTAAGGAGGGAAGATTGTAAACACCCTAAATTTCAGAAATAAAGTTTAATACAATTTTTCCCGTATTTTTGGTGTTCTTCCGGAATTTACAGCTAAGGTGATTTGGGTTAAATAATTTTTAGTGTGACTTAATGGAGTCAAAATATTCTGGAAGTAAAAATTTATTGTGTATAATGGAAAACCGGACGCATGGCATTTTTTCGGTGAATTTATTGGACACCGGAGCAACGTATCGAGGACCTTTAGCTATTTAGATTGGGAACCAACCCGAACCAATCTAAACCCAGATTAAACCAACCGTTGACCGAACCAAACCGCGGCTAAGCTGAGCCAAGCCAACCCCTTGTAGTGGGTCGGGTCGGGTCGGATCCAGCAACCCGACCCGAAACCCTAATCGAAACCCTAAGTGAAGCCCCCATCGGAATCACTGTGCATGCCTATTTATACCTCGGCTTCCGTGCTGCCGCCGCCGCCGCAAAACTCTGCAGACCCTCATCACCGGAACCCTAGTCAGCCGACGACTCCTCCACCTTCCATCCGTTCCCCTAGGCGTCGACCATCCTCGACTCCAACTCCGGCGCTAACTTCCCCAGCGGCTGATCCTGCTCCGACGGAGAGCAGCCACCCGCTCCATCAGACACCTACCCCCCCCCGCTCGCTGCTGGATACTCCTCCCAGCCGAGCGTGCAACTCCCGACCCTGCCGACCTGATCAGACACCGACTCCCCCGCGGCCGTGTTTCCGACCGGCCGTAAACCAAAACAGGAAGCGGCCGACTTGGACAGAGCAGCCACCCCAGCGCTGCTCCGCCGCACAAGGCCGTACCCCGACGACGAGCTGACCCCGACTACACCATTCTCCGGGAAAGTAGACACCGGACACACCGCGAGGACACGACCAGGACTCAGCTCGAGTCATTTTGGCTTTCGGACACGCAGAATTCAGCATTCACGGAGCCCTGTACAGGTACTGATTTCTCTCACCTCGCAACTCCGATTTTAATTCCGTCAGTTGCTACGTGTAGACTGTGTAACCCTCTCGGTGCCCGTGCAATTCGCTCGGAGCATCGCGTCCTGTGGTGATCGCACCCCGCGATCCAAAAACAGGAAAAACGATGACCCGATTCGCCCCGGAACTGGGTACGCCCCGCCAAACGGGACGACTTGGTCGCACGCGGTCTTTACCGAACTGTGCGCGACGTTGATACGGTCGTGTGGGATTTCGCAGAAGTCGATTCGGAGGTGCGTGCACCCCGGAATCAACGCGTATCCGCCGACGACACCCCGTATCCGTTGATCCTGGAACACGCTGTAACTTCGTGTATACACGTCGGATCGAGACGAAACTTGCGCCATCGGATCCGTAGTAATACGCTGGTCCTGTGAGCCAAGTTTGGTTCGATTCTGAGGACGTTGACAAAATCACGTATCGTGGGCCCCACCGGCTCCACTTGACGGGTGATTTTGTGACCGGCTCATCGGAATCCAATTCTGGAAGTTCCGTTGGGTTCGTATCATCGTTCCTGACTTGTAGACACTGAGTTTGCGGAATTTGGAGACCTTTGACCCTGGCGCGCTTTTCGGTGCAAAGTGGGCCCACATATGGAACCCGCTTTGGCCCGAAAATGACCTTTTTGCCCCTGTGTCCAAATTGGACGTAAGGACAGGCATTTCCAGCTATTTGACATCCTCTGAGACTGTTGGTGATATTTATTACAGCTTTTGGAGTAGTTCCCACCGGATCCACAGATACCAGGACAGTTGTTGATACTCGGACATCAGGCAAGTGTACCTTGCCAATCTATGCAGTTTAGTTATCTATTTTTCCTTGCTTTATATATAATGCTGTGCATGCTTAACCTAGGACCGTGTGACGTACTTAGCGTCCGATTATCAGTCGGGTGCCGACACTGTACGCAGTGTTGGGTACGGTCATCTAGAGATGGACATCCGTGACACTTTATATTCTCGTACTTGTCTTATCAAGTACCATATGACCCAGGACACTTGACACTATTCATGAGACAGGATTTTTCCGAGATATTCGTGGTGATTCTGTATAGGATACAGGACATTATACTATTAGATACCTTATGACTGGTTGCATTTAGCTATGATCGCGCTTGACATGGGCATGAGACGTTGTGGTCATGATATGCGTGGTTACATTGGGTGGGGAGAGACACACAGGCTACAGGCTGTATTTATGTATATCTTCTATTATTGAGAGGTCGCAGGTTCTCGTAGCAGAGCCTGACCCACTACCGGTTATTACCGCTACCGGCTCCCCGACACAGAGCTTGTAGTGGCTCAGCCTGAGACTAGTGATGCTCTCACTTGCATTTACACTTAGATGGTTACATATTTACCCCATTGTTCATTTAGTTATTTATTTGCTGCACTGCTTATCTGTATTTATTGGCATGTTCTTTCTTGTACCTTGCTATGTCCCCTGAGGACCTGGATCCGGATTTTGTTCCCCAGATTTTGCAGACGTGGTTTATCCCGAGATCTACGGGACTGGAGCAGGAGCTGATCCAGGAGTCGTACCACCATCTGAGGACGAGGTCTTAGCTGAAGATTTCTCTTGAGCATCCATGTTCATGCTCAGCTTCCATTATTTATTTCAGTCATTTACTTTCTGGTCTGTTGAACCATTGTACTAGATATTTATCGGGTTGTTCCCCGAAGTACTTTGTGGGACTTGCTGATGATTTACATTCATTATTATTCTGTGGATCATATTTTATATCTTGTGTGGATGAGATTAGTTGTGCCATGATTGTCGTAGACTTGTTTTACAGCTTAAGTATGCCCTGATGGATCCATTATATTGAGTTGGTCCATCGGTGCGTACTGCTGGCCGTTGCCACGCGTCTGGTCCCTCGGTATTTTGGGACTGGGGCGTGACATATCCTAAGGGAGGTTACCCATCCTAGCGAGGTAACCCTAGGATGGGTGACCTCCCGCAGGATGGGTGACCTCCCAAGGATGGGCGACCTCTCTTAGGATCGGTAACCTCCCGTAGGATGGGTGACCTCTCTTAGGATGGGTAACCTCCCATAGGATGGTGACCTATAGGATGGGTGACCTTCATAGTATGGATAACCTCCCTAAAGATGGGTGATCTCCCTTTGGATGGTTGACCTCCCTTGGGATGGGTGACCTCCATAGGATGGGTAACCTCTTTTTGGATGTGTGACCTCCAGTAGAATGGGTGACCTCCTATTGGATGTGTGATCTCCCGTAGAATAGGTAACCTCCCGTAGGATGGGTGACCTCCCTTAGGATCGGTGACCTCTCGTAGGATGGGTAACCTCCCTCAGGATGGGTGACCTCCCGTAGGATGGGTAACCTCTCTAGGATGGGTAACCTCTATTTAGATGAGTGACCTCCCATAGGATGGGTGACCTCCATTTGGTTGGGTAACCTCCCTAAGTATGGGTGACCTCCCGTCCGATGGGTAATCTTTCTAAGGATGGGTGACCTTCCGTAGGATGGGTAACCTCTCTAGGATGGGTATCCTCCATTTGTATGGATGACCTCCCGTAGGATGGGTGACCTCCATTTGGTTGGGTAACCTTCCTACATGAGGTCACCCATTCTATGGAGGTCCTCCATCCTACGGGATGTTACCCATCCTACGGGTGGTCACCCGTCCTCCGGGAGGTTACCCAACCTATGAGAGGTTACCCATCCTAATAGAGGTTACACATACTACGAGTGGTCATCCATCCTACGAGAGGTCACCCATCCTAAGGGAGGTTACCAATCCTATGAGAGGTCACCCATCCTACGGGAGGTTACCCATCCTAGGAAGGTCACCCATCCTACTGGAGGTCACCCATCCTACGGGATATCACTTAACCTATGAGAGGTCACCCATCATACGGGTGGTTTCTAATCCAAATGGAGGTTACCCATCCTATGGGAGGTCACCCATCCTACGGAAGGTCACCCATTTGGTTGGGTGACCTCCCGTAGGATGGGTAACCTTACTTAGGATGGGTGACCTCCCTAAGGATTGGTGACCTATCATAGGATGGGTGACCTCCCATAGGTTGGGAGACCTCCCATAGGTTGGGAGACCTCCCATAGGATTGGAGACCTCCCTAGGATAAGTATCCTCTATTTGGATGATTGACCTCCCATAGGATGGGTGACCTCAATAGGATGGGTAACCTCCCGTAGGATGGGTGACCTATAGGATGGGTAACATCTATTTGGATGGGTGACCTCCCTTAGGATGGGTAACCTCTCCTAGGATGGGTAACCTCTCCTAGGATGGGTGACCTCCATTTGGATGGGTAACCTCTCTTAGGATGGGTAACCTCTCGTAGGATGGGTGACGTCCCTTAGGATGGGTAACCTCTCGTAGGATGGATAACCTCCCAAGGATGGGTAACCTCCCTTAGGATGGATGACCTCCCTAGGATGGATAACCTCCCTAGGATGGGTGACCAATAGGAGGATGGGTGACCCTCCCGTAGGATGGATAACCTCCCGTAGAATGGGTGAAAACCCGTATGATGGGTGACCTCTCATAGGATGGGTAACCTCCCTAGTATTGGTGCGAGTGACCTCCCTAGGATGGGTAACCTCCCGTCGGATGGGTAGCCTCCATAGGATGGGTGACCCCCCTCGGATGGGTGACCTTCATAAGATGGGTAACCTCCCTAAGTATGGGTGACCTCTCGTAGGATGGCTAACCTCCCTAAGGATGGGTAACCTCCCGTAGGATGGGTAACCTCCATTTGGATGGATGACCTCCCGTATGATGGGTGACCTCCATTAGGTTGGGTAACCTTCCTATATGAGGTCACCCATTCTATGGAGGTCCTCCATCCTACGGGATGTTACATATCCTACGGGTGGTCACCCGTCCTCCGGGAGGTCGCCCAACCTATGAGAGGTTACCCATCCTAAGAGAGGTTACACATACTACGAGAGGTCATCCATCCTGCAGGAGGTCACCCATTCTATGAAAGTCACCCATCATAATGGAGGTCACCCATCCTAGGGAGGTTCCCATCCTATGAAGGCCACCCATCGTATGGAGGTTACCTCACGAAGGATGGGTAACCTCCCTTAGGATGGGTAACCTACTTTAGGATGGGTAACCTCCTTTAGGATGGGTACCCTCTCTTAGGATGGGTGACCTAACATAGGATGGGTAACCTCCCTTAGGGTGGGTGACCTCCCGTAGGATAGGTGACCTCTCGTAGGATGGGTAACCTTACTTAGGATGGGTGACCTCCCTAAGGATGGTTGACCTCCCATAGGATGGGTGACCTCCCTAAGGATGGTGACCTCCCATAGGATGGGTGACCTCCCTAGGATGGATATCCTCCATTTGGATGATTGACCTCCCGTAGGATGGGTGACCTCCCTAGGATGGATAACCTCCCGTAGGATGGGTGACCTATAGGATGGGTAACCTCCCTTAGGATGGGTAACCCACTTTAGGATGGGTAACCTCCTTTAGTATGGGTACCCTCTCTTAGGATGGGTGACCTAACATAGGATGGGTAACCTCCCTTAGGATGGGTGACCTCCCGTAGGATGGGTGACCTCCCGTAGGATGGGTGACCTCTCGTCGGATGGGTAACCTTACTTAGGATGGGTGACCTCCCATAGGATGGGTGACCTCCCATAGGATGGGTGACCTCCCTAGGATGGATATCCTCCATTTGGATGATTGACCTCCCGTAGGATGGGTGACCTCCCTAGGATGGGTAACGTCCCGTAGGATGGGTGAGCTATAGGATGGGTAACCTCCATTTGGATGGGTGACCTCCCTTAGGATGGGTAACCACCCTTAGGATGGGTAACCTCTCTTAGGATGGGTAACCTCTCCTAGGATGGGTGACCTCCATTTGGATGGGTAACATCTCTTAGGATGGTTAACCTCTCGTAGGATGGGTGATATCCCGTAGGATGGGTAACCTCTCGTAGGATGGATAACCTCCCAAGGATGGGTAACTTCCCATAGGATGGATGACCTCCCTAGGATGGATAACCTCCCTAGGATGGGTGACCTATAGGAGGATGGGTGACCTCCCGTAGGATGGGTAACCTCCCGTAGAATGGGTGAAAACCCGTATGATGGGTGACCTCTCATAGGGTGGGTAACCTCCATAGGATGGGTAACCTCCCTAGGATTGGTGCGAGTGACCTCCCTAGGATGGGTAACCTCCCATCGGATGGGTAACCTCCATGGGAGGTTACCCATCCTATGGGAGGTCACCTGTCCACCGGGAGGTTACCCATCCTATGAGAGGTTACCCATCCTAAGAGAGGTTACCCATCCTACGAGAGGTCATCCATCCTACATGAGGTCACCCATCCTATGAAAGTCACTCATCCTAAGGGAGGTCACCTATCCTAGAGAGGTTACCCATCCTATGAAGGTCACCCATCGTATGGAGGTTACCTCACGAAGGATGGGTAACCTCCCTTAGGATGGGTAACCTCCTTTAGGATGGGTAACCACCTTTAGGATAGGTACCCTCCCTTAGGATGGGTGACCTCGTGTATGATGGGTAACCTCCCTTAGGATGGGTGACCTCCTTTAGGAAGGGCAACCTTCCTTAGGATGGGTGACCTTCCTTAGGATGGGTGACCTTCCTTAGGATGGGTAACCTCTCTTAAGATGGGTAACCTCTCGTATAATAGGTAATCTCTAGCAGGATGGGTAACCTCCATAGGATGGGTGAACTCCATTAGGATGGGTAACCTCCATAGGATGGATGAACCTCCAATAAGATGGGTAACCTCCCTAGGTTGGGTGACCTCCAGTAGGATGGTAAACCTCCCTAGGATGGGTAACCTCCCATAGGATGGGTAACCTACCTAGGATGGGTGACCTCCATTTCAATGGGTAACCTCCCTTGGTGTCACTACCACATTCCGAAACCAGGGGTATTTTCGACTTTTTATAATTATTGTAGTTATAATTAATTAATTGCATGAATATTATATATTTAAATTAAATAACTGTGTGATGTGTACTTTAATATATTATATTATAGACAGTGTTCATTTGTGTGGTGATGGTAGACTTGACCTAGAAGTCAGTAGATGAGCACCTGTCGGAATTTTGGAATTTTGAGGTTAATTGTTTTATTTTAGAATTAATTTATTGGAGGTGTAATTAATTACTGTATTTTATTTAATACTTTGCGCATTTGCCTTTGCTTCGATATTTGGAGCGCTACCCTGACTTTTGTCTTCCAACAAATTTTACAATCTTGTCCTAGACATGCCCGCCTTCCATTCTGCTATTTTTGCAACTCATAATTATGCTCCTTGTGCATTATTTCTGGCCGCACAAAAATCGTCGCGGACGTTATTTAATAAAATTCCTATTTTGTATCGTTGTGCGTTCCAATCGAAAATTGGAGGCAATCTTGACCTATTTTTCGTGCGGCCCAAATTAGGGTAATATTATGTTCTGAGTCTTCTTCATTATTGGTATTGATGACCTGACCTGATTTTGGTCCCATGTACTGCTAATTATTTTTAGAACACAGCTCACATTTTTCTAATTAATTTGAGGATAACATTTTGACTGATTTCATAAATCCTAATTTAATTCTAATACCGATTAATTAAACCCGTGCCTAACGCACAACACCCTTTTACCATAAAAATTTTTAACATATTTTTCCACAATTTTTGTGTCATTTTATGTGTCCGTGCAATTTTCCAAATTTAAGGGGCTAAGTTGCAATTAATGAATTATGTGCCCTCACCCCATTAGCCAAACCAAATGGAAGGGAGGTCACAAACTTGGGTCCAATTTACACTCATCCTTTCACCACTCCTCATGAAGAAACTATTTCTCTTCATGACAAATCCTATCCCTCCATTTAAGATGGAGCCATCCCCACCACACAACACCCCTATAAATCCCTCAACACTCTTCCCAAAGCAACTCTACATGCAATGCTTGGCCGGCCCTAATTTTTTGGTAGCCACATCATCCTCTCCATACAAAAGAAGAACCACCGTCTCCTTTAATTTTCTTCACACAAAACCATCCAACACCATCACCAGAATCATCACCAACACCAAAACGTTCACCACCATCATCACTGTTACCACTCCGGTCCGGCCGACCGCCGGAGTTCGACTAGCAGTGGGACTGCATCCCCACCACGGCTCCGATCCTCCCTGCACTGTCCGGCCAGGCTGTACTCCGACCCCCGGCCTGCCGTCAGCCGCTGCTGCTCAATCGCTGCTCGGCCGCGGCTGCCGCCGGCTGCTGCTGCTCGGCCGCCGCTGCTGTTCGGTGCTGCACCGGCCGGCTACCCCTAGAACCACCACCACCATCAATCCCGTCACCATCTCTTCCCGCAACTCCCCTGCCCGCTCCAACGGCCAAGCTCCACCCCGCAGCGGCCAGCTTCACCCGCACGGCCTCCTCCGACCGCCCCACTCTTGCTCTCCTCCTGCGGATTGATTCTGTACGTTCGTTCTCCACGAGACGGGCGATCAAATCACCATTATTGCTCCTCGTCTTCAATACTCTCCATCTCCAGATCTTGATCCGATCTTCCGCCGGTGTCGACTTCTCTTCTGCTGGTGGCTTGAGGAGATCATATTTGATTAATTTTTGTTTTACTCCTTGTTTGCTGATAAAATGGTGAAGCTGACAACGATAGCTCATGTTACTGATGGTCTTCCACTAGCAGAGGGACTTGATGATAGTCGTGATCAGAAAGATGCTGAATTTTATAAGCAGCAAGCAAAATTGTTGTTTAAGAACTTGTCCAGAGGACAAAATGAGGCTTTAAGAATGTCCATTGAGACTGGTCCTTACTTTTTCCATTATATCATTGAAGGCCGTGTCTGTTACTTGACAATGTGTGATCGGTCTTATCCAAAGAAACTTGCTTTTTCAATACCTTGAAGACCTCAAAAAATTGAGTTTGAGAGAGAGTCAATGGAAGTCAAATAGAGACTGCTGCAAGACCATATGCTTTTATCAAATTTGATACATTTATACAGAAGACAAAGAAACTTTACTTGGATACACGCACCCAACGTAACCTTGCAAAGTTGAATGATGAACTGTATGAAGTCCACCAGATAATGACTCGGAACGTCCAAGAGGTGCTTGGTGTTGGGGAAAAGTTAGACCAGGTCAGTGAAATGTCAAGTCGGTTGACATCTGAGTCTCGCATTTATGCAGACAAGGCAAAAGCTGGAGAATGGAAGAACCAAACAGATACTCAATGTTAAAACTAGAGTGTTGCCTCACAAATCAAACCAGGATCAGCCGGAGGTACAGACATGTTTTCTTCATCTGTGAGTTCTCTCCCTCTCCTCCTTCCCTCTTTCATTTGTTAATTAATGTATAGTATGTTGATATACAATGTATGTATAGTATGTTGATATATAATGTATGTATAGTATGTATATTAGTATAATGTATATGTATTTAATAGTATATGTATGTATTTAATTATGTATCATATAGTGTTAATATGTATATACGTATTGTATATTGTATATGTATATATTTAATAACTGATATACATGTAAATACGTATATATAGTATATATAATTAATTTGGTATATGTATATATGCATATTTTGTATACTTAATATATTCTCAATATTTCTAATTGGTTTGTATATATGTATATATATTGATTTATTTTATATATTATCTATTTAATAAAAAGTATATGCTAGTATAAATTTAATTTGGTGTATTAGTATTAGTATATTTAAATGATAATGTTGACAATATGTATATATTCTAAAATGTATTTTTGGCATATATATGAATATATATATATAATGTTCAACTAGTATAAATCGAATATGTATTTAAAAGGCAGATATATATATATATATATATTGTAAATACATTTAAATTGGAGCATGTATAAATATTGTAAGTATTAATAAGTGTAATGTGTATTATATACGTATCCCTACTAGATGACCCTAGTTAACTAGTGCCATACCTGGCACAGCCCTGAGTTCGATGTTTTGTGTTGTGTTAGTGTAGCACCTGATGCAAATGTTGTATTGATATATTTTAGGACTGTTGGATCCTCCAGACGATACTCTGGGACAGGACATTGACATTACCAGCTAAGGACCCAAGGCGAGTACATTCTCTGATTAGTTTCTAATTTATGATATCTCCTATGTTCACTGTATCTAGTGTAAATATCCATGCTCTTGACACGCTGGTTACACGGATTGGTATACACGGATCTCGTCATGAGATGTTATTCCTTATTCATGGTGTAGCTTGTACAAGACTTGTTTTCCTTGTTATCTTGTGCATGTACAGACACTGATTTCCGGGGAGATTTGCTACCTTCCTAGGGAATCCCGTGCCATAGCGTACCATGATTGGATCTACTATACCAGTCGGGGGTGGGGAGTATTTTAGTGTAGATATGTGATCATACCCAACTTTTCATGCATCATAGCTCACCCCACATCTCACGTCGGGTGCGGCCTGACCATCTCCGTGCCTCATAGCTGTTACGTGTGATTAGCCTGACCTCTACATGCATCATAGCTAACCAACGGTTAGCCTGACCTTCGTGAATCATAGCTAATCACATGTAACCAGCCTGATCAAGTTCCCAATTCGATCACATGTTAAAGCTAGTACTCACACACTTAGTCATAGGATTCTTGCTCAGTGACATATTGTTCTTTTCCTGCATTTACTTACAGTATTCCAGTATTTCTCTCATTGTACATTTCTCGTACCTATACATGCATCTGGTATGTTTCCATCTAGAACTGCTACATAGTTTATGTCATTTATATAGAACTGCTATTTAGAGATGTACTTTGCTCCTTCCTGACTGGAAAATATTTTTCCAGACTGTGACCTTAGTAGACTGGTTTCCGACACACTTGGGGAATTGGATGTTACTGATTGCAGGTATGATTATTGTGTCATTAGACTTATGTTGTATTCTTTTATTCTTCATTTCCTATCGTGCTGTAGTTGTGATTGAGTATTTCTAGATTTATTTTATGATATCCACGTCTCCTTATGGAGTTGGATACTAGCGTGAGATTGTTTAGATAGTACTTGACCTAGACAGCGTTCTACCGCCGGTGCTGCGGCGTAGGCTGGACGTACCCACGCTCTCGTGCCCCTAAACCGGGTGCGGGTCGTGACACTTGGGATGGTTGACCTCCCTTTCGATGGATAACCTCCCTAGGATGGGAAACCTCCCATAGGTTGGGTAACCTACCTAGGATGGGTAACTTTCCTAGGATGGGTATTCATCCTAAGGAGGTCACCCATCCTACGGGAGGTCAGCCATCCTAGGGAGGTCCCCCATCTTACGTGATGTCACCCATCCAAATGTAGGTCACCCATCCTAAGGGAGATCACCCATCCTACGTGTGGTTACCCATCCTAGGGAAGTCACCCATCCTACGGGAGGTCATCCATCCTACAAGAGGTCACCCATCCTATGAGATGTTACCCATCCTAATAGAGGTTACCCATCGAAATGGAGGTCATCCATCATAGGGGAGATTACCAATCCTACGGGAGGTTACCCATCTTAGGAAAGTCACCCATCCCACGGGAGGTCACCCATCCTACGAGATGTTACCCATCCTAAGAGAGGTCACCCCTCCAACGAGAGGTTACCCATCCAATGAGAGGTTACCCATCCTAAGAGAGGTTACCCATCCTAAGGGAGGTCACCTCGTGTATGATGGGTAACCTCATTTAGGATGGGTGACCTCCTTTAGGATGGGTGACCTCCCTTAGGATGGGTAACCTCTCTTAGGATGGGTAATCTCCCGTTGGATGGGTAACCTCCCATAGGATGTGTGACCTTCCAAGGATGGGTAACCTCCCGTAAGATGGGTAACCTCTCTTAGGATGGGTAACCTCTCGTAGGATGGGTAACCCCTCATAGGATAGGTAACCTCCATATGATGGGTGAACTCCATTAGGATGGGTAACCTCCATGGGATGGGTAAACTCCCTTAGGATGGGTAACCTCCATAGTATGGGTGAACTCCGTTAGGATGGGTGACCATCCTAAGGGAGTGGTTACCTTTCGTAGGATGGGTAACCACCCTTAGGATGGGTGACCCCCCGTAGGATGGGTGACCTCCCTAGTATGGGTAAACTCTATTTGGTTGGTTGACCTCCCGCAGGATGGGTGACCCCCCGTAGGATGGGTAACCTCCATTTGGATGGGTTACCTCCCTAGGATGGGTAACCTCCCGTAGGATGGGTAACCTCCCTTAGGATGGGTGACCTCCCGTAGGATGGGTAACCTCCTGTAGGATGGGTGTCCTCCCTAGGATGGGTAACCTCCATTTGGTTGGGTAACCTCCCTAAGTATGGGTGACCTCCCGTAGGATGAGTGACTTCCGTTAGGATGGGTAACCTCTATTTGGATGGGTTATATCCGTAGGATGGGTAACCTCCCCAGGATCGGTGATCTCTCGAAGGATGGGTGACCTCTCGTAGGATTGGTGACCTCCCTTAGGATGGGTAACCTCCTTTAGGATGGGTAACCTCCCTTAGGATGGGTGACCTAACATAGGATGGGTGACCTCCCTTAGGATGGGTGACCTCTCGTAGGATGGGTAACCTACCTTAGGATGGGTGACTTGACTTTCCCTAGGATGGGTGACCCCCCGTAGGATGGATAACCTCTCTTTGGATGGGTGACCTCCCTTAGGATGGGTGACCTCCCGTAGGTTGGGTAACCTCTCGTAGGATGGGTGACCGCTCGTAGGATGGGTAACCTACCTAGGAAGGGTGACCTCCCTTAGGATGGGTAACCTCCATACGATGGGTGACCTTCATAGGATGGGTAACCTACCTTAGGATGGGTAACCTCTATATGATGGGTAACCTCCCTTAGGATAGGTGACCTCTCGAAGGATGGGTAACCTCCCGTTGGGTGACCTCCCTTAGGATGGGTGACCTTCATAGGATGGTTTACCTCTCTAAGGATGGGTGACCTCTCATAGTATGGGTAACCTCTCTTAGGATGTGTGACCTCCCTAAGGATGGATGACCACTCATAGGATGGGTAACCTCCCGTAGGATGGGTAACCTTTTGTACGATGAGAGACCAAACTTAGGATGGGTAACCTTCCGTAGGATGGATAACCTCCCAAAGGAAGGGCAAACTCCCGTAGGATGGGTAACCTCCCGTAGGATGAGTGACCTAACTTAGGATGGGTAACCTCCATAGGATGGGTGACCTCCATAGGATGGGTACTCTCTTTTAGGATGGAAGACCTCCCATAGGTTTGGTAACCTCCCTTAGGATGGATGACCTCTCGTAGGATGGGTGACCTCACGTAGGATGGGTGACCTCCCTAGGATGGGTGACCTCCTTTAGGATGGGAGACCTCCCATAGGTTTGGTAACCTCCCTTAGGATAGGTAACCTCTCGTAGTATAGGTGATCTCTCGTAAGATGGGTGACCTCCCTTAGGATGGGTGACCTATAGGATAGGTGACCTCTCGTAGGATGGGTGACCTCCCATAGGATGGGCAACCTCCCTTAGGATGGGTGACCTCTATTAGGATGGGTAACCTCCATTTGGATGGGTAACCTCTCGTAGGATGGGTAACCTCCCTAGGATGGGTAACCTCCCTTAGGATAGGTGACCTCCCGTAGGATGGGTTCTCGTAGGATGGGTGACCTCCCTATGAGATTGGGTAACCTTCCTAAGTATGGGAGACCTCCCTTAGGATGAGTGACCTCCCGTAGGATGAGTGACCTCTATTAGGATGGGCAACCTCTCTTAGGATGGGTAGTGTAACACCCAGTTCCGCTCAAGCGGACTGCCATCTCAAACGACAATATTGCAGCTGTCCCGACCCGCTTTGCCTCAAACAAAAAAAAGCAAAGGATATCCAGACTTGTCCCTACAGGAAATCAACTTCGGCTTCAGAGGCTCGCTTGACGTATCGCTCTACCGAGGCGAATCATCGCTAAGGTGGGTGGCTACGGTGAACTTGTCTTTGCTTAGCCAGCACACATAAAATCTGGAATATTCATGCTAGCCGCTAGGTGATTCACCCCCTGCATGCTAATAAATCCAACGCACCTAGCTAAGGGAATAATCCCAACATGTATTGCTTATGCTAGAACATGGAAATGAAACACTGCTTTTATGTACATATGTTCAGACCCTTGCATGCTGCCCTAGAACGTGTTACTCGGGAAAGTCCCTAACGATCTCGCTTCTCGGCTTACCTTCGGGCCCGAGCAACGTAAATATTGTATTTATACAATGCATGCTTGTCTGCTTGAATGTTACCTTGTTTTCATACAAACCCCGGAAGACTACTAAGTAGTCGTTCCGTGCCCGATTGATCTTGGAAAGTTATTCACTGTACAGAAATCAAGATCCAAGTATCTCGTGTACTCATGTACTCGTGTTCCAATGCACTCGTGATCTCGTGTACTTGTGCACTCGTGTTCTCGTGTATCTCGTGATAATTGAAAGACCCGAAAGAAAGTGCATGTCGCGGACAACTCGGAAACGAGGTATAGTTCCACGGACGGTCACCGGGGCACTGGGGCCGATCCGATCCGGATGGAACTTCACGTGTGGTCCCTCGTGTTCGAGCGAGTGGTTTGTAGCGCCTCGTGTACTTACGTTGCATTCCACTTTCCCGGGACCACATCACGTGTGTAGTCCATCGTGTGCGGGCAAGATGGTTTGTAGCGCATCGTGTACTTTGTTGCATTCCATCTTGGCCTTGGACTACTTCATGTGCAATCCATCGTGTACGGGCGAGATGGTTCGTAGCGCATTGTGTGCTCTCGCTGCGTCCCATTCTCATCTGGGATTAGTCCTTTATGGCTATGCCAGCGACTCATGTTCATATAGATAAGTCATCCTCGCTTAGCGGCTATCCGCATGCGAGTCATTGCATCGCATCAAAGAACAACTGAGCACACCGAATATTGTCCCATTCAACGACCCTCGTGTTTGCATATGCTATGCTCCTGATTGCTTATACTTGTCCATGCTTGAATTAACAATGTTTGCCTCAATGTTTGCCTTGGACAGGGAAGGAAATGGTAAGTTGGTAAGTCTCGCCGTTTTCCTCTCATGTTGCACGGCGCACTGCCCGACACGTTAGGCTATTCAATATGTGCATGAAACTGATTCTAAGGCAACTAGAAAGACAACTTAATAGTTGGTGCACGGAACTTATATTACGTGTTTGGATTTGTCGAGCGGGCGAGTAGCTTCCCCACCAGTGCATTCAATGTACTGATAATCCACCAGTTTGTGTGCAGGGTGCGGGAGAACCTCGTTCGGTGCGGATGCCTCCTTCGTACGTGCTAAGGCCAGGAGTTCCCTCTGAAGCCTTGCAACGGTGCGTCCGGAACAGAAGCACATATACAAGACATAATGTTGGAACATATCCCAAACTCGCCTGAACATCGCATGTACAATCATTCCACAGTTGTAGCCACTTGGCACGCTTTTACTGTTTCAGAGAGAGAGGCTTGAGCGACTTGTAATCCCGGCTATACGCCGCCTGTAACACATGTTTATATCAATAAAGAGCTTGCTTTACTTCAACTTGTGTTTCAATGCTTCCGCTATATTGTCAACTCAGAGAACTTGTTACCGATCGCTATGCGTTCATGACTCCGCTGCATTGGACAATCTGTACGACTCACTGGCTTAGAACTCTTATCGCCAGCCAATGAATCACGGCCTTGCATGGGCGCGGTTCACGCTCGTGCGGCATCACGCCCGGATGGGTCAAGCGATCGTTCCGCGGGAGCGCTGGCGAGGGTGATTCCCGCCTAGCGGGAACGGCCGATTGCCTGCGGGAGATCGGGGCGTGACATAGTGGTATCAGAGCCTGGCTTCTACGCCTTTGGACTTTGATTCGATATCTCTGTTTCAAAAGCTCGTTCGTGGGTTATGTGCACGCTCTCTCTCAATGCCTCGATGGGATATTCCAACAAAAAGTCTAAATACTTTCAAAATGCGTTTTGAATAATATAATTGCTTGTCTGGTTGTATGCTGTGAGTGGCCTTTGTGCCAACCTGTGCGAACCCTTGAGAGTATCGCTAGTAACTTGTCCGATTTTCACTAATTCTAAGTTTGGTTGAATGCATCTATTCGAGGGACGTCTTGAACTAGTGCACCATCCACGACTTAAGAAAAGGTGAAACTCGAGTGTTGAGACTTCGCTATCACTAAGCTGGTTGACGTGCTCATACTAGAAATGCATGTCGAAGGTGCGCACGATCCAGTCTAAGCGATATGCTGATTTCAACGCTTGTGCAAGTGAATATCCAAATGAACAAGTACAACGACTTATCTATGATTGCCTCAACCCTAGATTACTGCTTGTCCTCAGTAAGTCTCGAGGACGAGACTTTTTCTGAGTTGGGTAGGATGTAACACCCCGTTCCGCTCAAGCGGACTGCCGTCTCAAACGGCAATAGTGCAGCTGTCCCGACCCGCTTTGCCTCAAACAAAAAAAAGCAAAGAATATCCAGACTTGTCCCTACAGGAAATCAACTTCGGCTTCAGAGGCTCGCTTGACGTATCGCTCTACCGAGGCGAATCATCGCTAAGGTGGGTGGCTACGGTGAACTTGTCTTTGCTTAGCCAGCACACATAAAATCTGGAATATTCATGCTAGCCGCTAGGTGATTCACCCCCTGCATGCTAATAAATCCAACACACCTAGCTAAGGGAATAATCCCAACTTGTATTGCTTATGCTAGAACATGGAAATGAAATACTGCTTTTATGTACATATGTTCAGACCCTTGCATGCTGCCCTAGAACGTGTTACGCGGGAAAGTCCCTAACGATCTCGCTTCTCGGCTTACCTTCGGGCCTGAGCAACGTAAATATTGTATTTATACAATGCATGCTTGTCTGCTTGAATGTTACCTTGTTTTCATACAAACCCCGGAAGACTACTAAGTAGTCGTTCCGTGCCCGATTGATCTTGGCAAGTTATTCACTATACAAAAATCAAGATCCAAGTATCTCGTGTACTCGTGTACTCGTGTTCCAGTGCACTCGTGTTCTCGTGTTCTTGTGCACTCGTGTTCTCGTGTTCTCGTGTATCTCGTGATAATTGAAAGACCCAAAAGAAAGTGCATGTCGCGGACAACTCAGAAATGAGGTATAGTTCCACGGACGGTCACCGGGGCACTGGGGCCGATCCGATCCGGATGGAACTTCACGTGTGGTCCCTCGTGTTCGGGCGAGTGGTTTGTAGCTCCTCGTGTACTTACATTGCATTCCACTTTCCCGGGACCACATCACGTGTGTAGTCCATCGTGTGCGGGCAAGATGGTTTGTAGCGCATCGTGTACTTTATTGCATTCCATCTTGGCCTTGGACTACTTCATGTGCAATCCATCGTGTACGGGCGAGATGGTTCGTAGCGCATTGTGTGCTCTCGCTGTGTCCCATTCTCGTCTAGGATTAGTCCTTTATGGCTATGCTAGCGATTCATGTTCATATAGATAAGTCATCCTCGCTTAGCAGCTATCCGCATGTGAGTCATTACATCGCATCAAAGAACAACTGAGCACACCGAATATTGTCCCATTCAACGACCCTCGTGTTTGCATATGCTATGCTCCTGATTACTTATACTTGTCCGTGCTTGAATTAACAATGTTTGCCTCAATGTTTGCCTTGGACGGGGAAGGAAATGGTAAGTTGGTAAGTATTGCCGTGTTTTCTCTCATGTTGCATGGCGCACTGCCCGACACGTTAGGCTATTCAATATGTGCATGAAACTGATTCTAAGGCAACTAGAAAGACAACTTAATAGTTGGTGCATGGATCTTATATTACGTGTTTGGATTTGTCGAGCGGGCGAGTAGCTTCCCCACCAGTGCATTCAATGTACTGATAATCCACCAGTTTGTGTGCAGGGTGCGGGAGAACCTCGTTCGGTGCGGATGCCTCCTTCGTACGTGCTAAGGCCAGGAGTTCCCTCTGAAGCCTTGTAACGGTGCGTCCGGAACAGAAGCACATATACAAGACATAATATTGGAACATAGCCCGAACTCGCCTGAACATCGCATGTACAATCATTCCACAGTTGTAGCCACTTGGCACGCTTTTACTGTTTCAGAGAGAGAGCTTGAGCGACTTGTAATCCCGACTATACGCCGCCTGTAACACATGTTTATATCAATAAAGAGCTTGCTTTACTTCAACTTGTGTTTCAATGCTTCCGCTATATTGTCAACTCAGAGAACTTGTTACCGATCGCTATGCGTTCATGACTCCGCTGCACTCGGACAATCTGTGCGACTCTGTAGCTTAGAACTCTTATCGCCAGCCAATGAATCACGGTCTTGCACGGGCACGGTTCACGATCGTGCGGCATCACGCCCGGATGGGTCAAGCGATCGTTCCGCGGGAGCGTTGGCGAGGATGATTCCCGCCTAGCGGGAACGGCCGATTGCCTGCGGGAGATCGGGGCGTGACAGGTAGCCTCTCGTAAGATGGGTGACCTCCCGTTAGATGAGTGACCTCCCTTAGGATGGGTGACCTCTATTAGGATAGGTAACCTCCATTTGGATGGGTAACCTCTCGTAGGATGGGTAACCTCCCTTAGGATGGGTAACCTCCCGTAGGATGGGTTCTCGTAGGATGGGTGACCTCCCTATGAGATTGGGTAACCTCCCTAAGTATGGGAGACCTCCCTTAGGATGGGTAACCTCCCGTAGGATGAGTGACCTCTATTGGGATGGGCAACCTCTCTTAGGATGGGTAGCCTCTCGTAGGATGGGTGACCTCCCGTAGGATGAGTGACCTCCCTTAGGATGGGTGACCTCCCATAATATGGGTGACCTCCCTAGGATGGGTAACCTCCCTTAGGATGGGTAACCACCCTTAAAATGGGTGACATCCCATAGGATGGGTAACCTCTCGTAGGATGGGTAACCTCCCTTAGGATGGGTGACCTTTCGTAGGATGGGTAACCTCCCGTAGGATGAGTGACCTATTTCCATTAGGATGGGTGACCTCCCGTAGGATGGGTAACCTCCATTTGGATGGGTTACCACCCTAGGCTGGATAACCTCCCTTAGGATGGGTAACGACCCTTAAGACGGGTGACATCACATAGGATGGGTAACCTCCCTTAGGATGGGTAACTACCCTTAAGATGAGTGACCTCCTGTAGGATAGGTAACCTCTCGTAGGATGGGTAACCTCCATTTTGTTGGGTATCCACCCGTAGGTTGGGTAACCTCTCCTAGGATGGGTAACCTCCCTTAGGATGGGAGACCTCCCGTAGGATGGGTGATATCCCGTAGGATGGGTGACCTCTCGTAGGATGGGTGACCTCCCTAGGATGGGTAACCTCCCTAGGATGGGTGACCTCCCTTAGGATGGGTGACCTCCTTTTTATGGGTGACCTCCCTAGGATAGGTGACCTCCCTTAGGATGGGTGACCTACCCTAGGATAAGTGACCTCCCTTAGGATGGCTGACCTCCCTGGGTAACCTCCATTTGGATGGGTAACCTCTCTTAGGATAGGTAACCTCCCTTAGGATGGGTGACCTTCATAGGATGGGTAACCTCCCTTAGGATGGGTGACCTTCATAGGATGGGTAACCTCCATACGATGGGTGATCTTCATAGGATGGGTAACCTCCCTTAGGGTGAGTGACCTTCATAGGATGGGTAACCTCCCTTAGGATGGGTAACCTCCATTTGGATGGGTAACCAACCGTATGATGGGTAACCTCCATTTGGATGGGTTACCACCCGTATGATGGGTGACCTCTCGTAGGATGGGTAACCTCCGTTATGATGGGTAACCTCCATTAGGATGGGTTACCCATCCTAAGGGAGGTTACCTATCATATGAAGGTCACCCATCATATTTAGGTTACCCATCCTATGGGAGGTTACCCATCCTATGAAGGTCACCCATCCTAAGGGAGGTTACCCATCCTCTGGGAGGTCACCCATCCTAGGGATGTTACCTATCCTAGGGAGGTTACTCATCCTACGGGAGGTTACCCATCCTAAGGAGGTTATCCATCCTACGGGAGATCACTCATCCTAAGGGAGGTTACCCATCATATGAAGGTCACCCATCGTATGGAGGTTACCCATCCGGAGGTCACCCATCCTACGGGAGGTCATCCATCTTAAGGGAGGTTACCCATCATATGAAGGTCACCCATAGTATGGAGGTTACCCATCCTATGGGAGGTTACCCATCCTAAGGGAGGTTAACCAACCTAAGGGAGGTAATCCATCCTAGGAAGGTTAACCATCCTAAGGGAGGTTACCTTCATATGATGGGTGATATCCCATAGGATGGGTAACCGCCCTAGGATGAGTGGCCTCTTTTAGGAGGCATAACCTCTATAGGATGGGTAACCTTTCTTAGGATGGGTGACCTCCCTTAGGATGGGTAACCTCCCATAAGATGGGTGACATATAGGATGGATGACCTATCGTAGGATTGGTGACCTCCCTTTGGATGGATGACTTTCCTAGGATGGTTGACCTCCCTTAGGATGGGTAAACTCCCTTAGGATGGGTAACCTCCGGATGGGTGACCTCACGTAGGATGGTTGACCTCCATTTGGATGGGTGACCTTCCGTAGGATGAGTGAACTTCATATGATAGGTAACCTCCCTTTGGATGGGTGACCTCCCTAGGATGGGTGACCTTTCGTAGGATGGGTGACCTCCATTTGGATGGGTAACATCAATTTGGATGGGTGACCTCCCGTAGGATGGGTGAACTCCATTTGGATGGGTAACCTCCATTTGGATGGGTGACCTCCCGTAGGATAGGTGACCTCCCATAGGATGGGTAACCTCCCTTAGGATGGGTGATCTCCCTTAGGATTGGTAACCTTGCGTAGGATGGGTGACCTCCCGTAGGATGGTTATACTCAATTAGGATGGGTGACCTCCTTTAATATGGGTAACCTCCATTAGGATGGGTAATCTCCTGTAGGATTGGTAACCTCCTTTAAGATGGTTAACCTCCCGTAGGATGGGTAACCTAACATAGGATGGGTGACCTCCCGTAGGATGGGTGACCTCCGATAGAATGGGTGACCTCCCATAAGATGGGTGACCTAACATAGGATTGGTAACCTCCCTAGGATGGGTGTCCTCCCGTAGGATGGGTGTCCTCCCTAGTATGGGTAACCTCCCAAAGAGAGGTCCCCCATCCTCACCTCCCTAGGATGGGTAACCTCCCAGTGACCTCCCGTAGGATGGGTGACCTCCCTAGGATGGGTAACCTCCATACGATGGGTAACCTTCATAGGATAGGTAATTTCCCATAGGATGGGTAACCTCTATATGATGGGTAACCTCCCTTAGGATAGGTGACCTCTCGAAGGATGGGTAACCTCCTGTTGGGTGACCTCCCTTAGGATGGGCGACCTTCATAGGATGGTTTACCTCCCTAAGGATGGGTGACCTCTCATTGTATGGGTAACCTCTCTTAGGATGGGTGACCTCCCTAAGGATGGGTGACCACTCGTAGGATGGGTAACCTTCCGTAGGATGGGTAATCTCTTGTACGATGAGTGACCAAACTTAGGATGGGTAACCTCCCGTAGGATGGATAACCTCCCAAAGGAAGGGCAAACTCCCGTAGGATGAGTGACCTAACTTAGGATGGGTAACCTTCCGTAGGATGGGTAACCTCCCTAGGATGGGTGACCTCCTGTCACTACCACGTTCCGAAAACAGGGGTATTTTTGACTTTTTATATTATTTAATATTATGGTCGTTACAATTAAATAATTGCATGATAGTATATTTTAAATTTAAATAAATATGTGAGATGTGTAATTAAATATATTAATATATATAGTGTTCATTTATTTTGAGCTAGCAGACTTGACCTAGAAGCCAGTAGACGAACACCTGTCCTAATTATGGAATTCTGTATTTAATTGTTTTATCTAGAATTTATTTATTGGAGATTGTAATTAATTACCGTATTTTATTTAATTATTGCGTATTGCCTTTGCTTCGATATTTGGAGCGCTACCCTGACTTTTGTCTTCCAACAAATTTCACAATCTTGCCCTAGACATGCCCGCCTTCCATTCTGCTATTTTTGCAACTCATAATTATGCTCTCTGTACCTTATTTCTAGCCGCACAAAAATCGTCGCGGACGTTATTTAATAAAATTCCTATTTTTGTATCGTTGTGCGTTCCAATCGAAATTGGAGGCAATCTTGACCTATTTTTCGTGCGGCCCAAATTAGGGAAATATTCTGTTCTGAGTCTTCTTCATTATTGGTATTGATGACCTGACCTGATTTTGGCCCCTTGTACTCCTAATTAATTTTAGAACACAACTTGCATTTATTTCTAATTAAATTGAGGATACTATTTTAACCGATTCTAAAAATCCTAATTTAATTCCGGTGCCCTGCTATTTGAGTCCATACCGATCTTACAGCGCCCCCTGACCCTACAAAACACCGGACACCGAATCGCCCGCCAAATTTTTGTCATTTCATGTGTCTGTGCAAATACCCAAATTTAAGGGGGCTAATTTGCACATTTGCATTTTTGGTGTCAACCCCCATTTGTTTAAACCAATGAGGGCGCCCTATTAATTTTTAATTAAACCTCACCCTCATTCCTCCATGAATTATTTTTCTCCACGACCAATCTGGACCACACAGTTAAAGGGGGTCAATCACCACCCTTGATTTCACCCACACTATTCCCTATTTAATGTCATGTCCCATCAAACCCTAATCCCTAGAAAACCTAGGTTTCCCCACCTACTCACAAGCCCCCATCTCCCTCAACCAAACCGTAGCTTCTCCTTCTCCTCTTCCTCTTCCCATTTTCATTTTTCTTCTTCCCTTCTTCTTCTCTTTTCTTCTTCTTCTTCCTTCTTCTACTTCCCTTTGTTTTTTTTACTTGCAAAGGGGGGGGAACCTCACCCTCATCTCCTGTTCTTTTCCACACCAGGCCAAGCCCATCCCCCCGGCGGCCCTCGGTCTACTCCGGCGGCCAAGCTCGGCCCGCTGGCAGCAGCTCCCCGCTGCTCAGCCCCGTCGGCCACTCCCCCTCCATTCCTCCCCGACCTACTCCGACGGCCAACTCGACGGCAACCACTGCTCAACTCCGGCTGCTCCCCCTTTCCATCGAGTCGAGCCACCTCTCCACCACCGAGCCCCTGACTTCCCCCTCCGATTTCGCTGCACTTCAGCCCTCCGGTCGAGCTCGACCCGGCGTTCAGCCCGGCCATCAGTCCGGCTGCATCCCCTCCTCGGCTGTGCTATCATCCACCACCTCCACCTCCATATACAACCACCACCTCGACCACCGCCTGAAGACCGGCCGGCCAGCCACCCCGACAGCCCCCTGTGAGCCTCTCTACCCCTTCCTCCTTCATGTTTATATATATATATATATATATATATATATATAGATGTATATATATATACGTATATACGTTTATGTATATACTAATATATGTATAGTATATATATTTAGTATATGTATGTATTAATGTATATGTTTTTGTATATATTATTAATGTGTAGATTTATATATATAAATATAAATACGTATACGTGTATTGGTGTGTGTATTAGAATAATACTTAGTGTATATGTATTCATATACATACAAGTATTATTTTGGTATATTTTCATATGGAATATATGTAATAAAAATACGTATTTTGGTATAAATGTATAAATATGTAAATACGTATTTTTGGTAATTGGTATATATATATATATGCACATATATATATGTATATGGTAAATGTATTAAGACTTGGTAATGTATAATTAATGTGTAGACATATACGTATATACGTATGAGTATATATTAATATATATATATGTATAGCAATTATTTAATTAATGTTAATACGCATATATGTATTTTGGTAATGTAGGTATTTAAAATATGAATATGTATATTATTTATTTTTATTAAATTGTATGAGTATAGTATGTATTTAATTAATGCATATGTATATGTATGTATATTGGGTATTTTTATATGGTATAAATTTAATTTGGTGAATTAATATTAGTATGTTAAAGATGATGTTGACAATATATATGTATATTCTAAAAATGTACTTTTGCACATATATGATATATATGTATTTTGGTATATGAATATAGATTTATATACATCTATTTAGTGTATATATATTATATACGTATTTTGTACAATTACTGATAAGTTTCTATATATATATTATATACGTATTATTGGTATACCCATAAATACGTATTAATTTAATTGTGATGATTATAGGACTGTTGATTTTTCCAGACGATACTCTGGAACAGGACCTCGGTATTCACCAGCTAAGGACCCAAGGCAAGTACATTTCTCTGATAATTTTCAATTGTTGATAATTCCTATAAAGCTCAATAATCTAGAAATGTTACATCTGAATCCTTAACACTGTGCTAAACGGACTAGTATAGCTTGGATCTGCAGTCATGAGATGTTACATTGATTATCGTATTGACATTGTACACGACATGTATATTAGACATCGTACATGATAGATTGGACTTGCTCGTGTATCGTGACGTGTCATGGTTGGATCCACAGTACTAGTTGGGGGCGGGGAAGTAGTTAGTAAGAAATGTGATCATAACCTTTTATTGCAGTATAGAACAATGTAAGTGTTAATCATGCTCTTCACATATGATTAGCCAGGCCCTATAGCTATCGTACATGTTCCCAAGCCGATCACATTTTGAAACTACTATTTCAAACACTTAGAATAGATTACAGTTCCCTAATTTTAAATCATATACTACCTCACCCGTATATGATACTGTACCTTGTTCTTTTCATTTTCATATATGCACTGACTGTCTCATATTGCCTATTACCTGTCTCTTTACATTTCCTGTCTCTTTAATTGCCATTGCATTTATTTCACTGTCTTCTTTCAGTATCTAGCATCATCTGTTTATTACTTTATAGTCCTTATCAATTATATGGAACTGTTATTTGAGATTTGTACTTTGCTCCTTCCTGACTGGAAACATTTTTCCAGACTATGCTTTAGGGGACCGCTGTCCGACACTTTATGGACCATATGGTGAGTAGCTGCAGACTTGGTAGTTTAGTTGTGATTCCGGGAGGTCTAGCCGGAATTACTATTTTTAGTTAGTTCTTTTAGCAGAATATTTGGTACCGGATTTGTCTCCGGCATTTTCTATGAGACTTGGATATTGTTGAGTTAGATTATTACTTTTTGGACTTGTGTTGTATTTAATTTTGTTCGATATCCTATCGTGCTGTAATCCTGTGATTGAGTATGTATTCATTTTATTTGTGTCATCCGTGCCTCCTTATGGAGATTGGATGCTTGTGTGAGATTGGCTAGATAGTATCAAGACCTTGACAGCGTTCTACCGCCGATGCTGCGGCGTAGGCTGGACGTACCCGCGTACTCGTGCCCCAATTCCGGGTGCGGGTCATGACACGTTTTTAGTGGTGGCCCATGCAGGTCAGACTTCGCGAGTTGTGCGATGTCGTAGTAGTGTGGCATCCTTGTTATACTACTGCGTACCTGCGATAGGATCTAGGACATAGGATACTAGGACGAGAGCGAATACTCAATCACAAATCCTTGAGAGATTCCTGGGATGACCCCTGAGAATCTTGTTATAATTTCCAATTTAAAATCATTCCCTTGTTCCGTCCATTCTCACTTTTTGATTGTTGATCAGGTATTAAATTATGATTTTGGCTTCATTGTAGGGTTTGATTTCATATCAAGATGAATTTGCAGACTGATTTATGGTATTATTTGATGACACACGTCGATGAGAACAGTGAGGAAGATTAACACTAGGGCTATTGGACTACAGAAGGTGGATTTAAATTATAATGTGAAGATTGAAAACAAATTGCATTTTTGAATTTTGAGAAGTTGAGATATTATGTTATTAAAATTTTATTTTTGAGGATTCAGATTCGATTTAATGAACCTAGACAAGCTGTAAGGATTTTTGAGTGATTAAATTTTTGTTTCAGTACTTAGATAATTGATCTTGAGGGAAGTATATGCATTTTACTTAAAAAAATTAATTCGAGGAGTTATTTTGAGGAAATTTATTTTGAGGATAAAAATCTTAAAGTGAGAGATATATATTAGTATATAATAGATGAGGTGCATATGTAAGGATCTGTTGGCTTGAGCATGATTGAGATCTCACTGCCAACTGACTTGGGTGTTCATCTAGGATTGTATTGGAGAGAGCAGTACTTAGTATGATGGGTTGCATTTGAAATAATCGTCAAGGTTTAACTTCTCGATCAACTTAAAAATAAATTGCATATACCTCTTCAAAATCAGATACTCAAATATCGAAAAATTTAATCACTTTTAAAATCCTTATAGCCTTGACTATGTTTATTGAATTGAATTCGAATACTCAAAATTTAATAACATAAATCTCATCTCCTCAAAATTCTTTAAAAATTGAAATTCATTTCCACTCTACAAATTATAATTTAATCCACAAGTATACATATACTACTCACAGTCTCTAATACTCAAGGTGCACACTAATACACTAATTATTTACGACCTCAACTGTGTATGAAAATTGTACTGTCCGAATAATTGCACTATCATTTCCAATAATCCAAATTATCATCTCACATATTTTCTTCAATGATTTTCTATCTATATTACTTAATATCCCAATCTGTTTGTCATCACACGAAGTACTTACTGTCATTTGCACCTTGCTCAACAAATATTTGATATAGAATCACTAGCACTATTGGTATGGTAACACTAGCTTCATCCTTAGATTAACTCGTCAAACTTATTACAAATCACGATCACTTGCACTTTCTATAATACCAATACTAATTATAATAACACCTATCATAGAACTATTGCTACAAGGTACTATGCTATGGGTATCTCTAGATTAATGCCTAATGCTCATATGTCCAACTAGGAAACACTTACAATCTCACAGGCAACACTCAGTCAACTAATACAAGACACAACCAAAATTGCAAGTCACTAATTATCATACTAACAAGGAATAAGCTCAAAAGGAATTGGATCAAGGACGGAAGGTATCCTTACTGCTAGTAAAGAAAAGAAGCGATGGAACAAAGTCCTGGAATAACAAAATGGATAAGTCTTGAGATGATATTTTAAGGACCAATTTAAGATACAACCTGATAATCATACACGTCTGCCAGAAATCATGACACACAGAATTCCTCGCCACGCCAGTAAGCATAGAGGCGATAACGACAGGTTCCGTAACTAAGGTATGCAACTCTATAATCATGTCATCTAGAATCCTCGCCACGCCAACCGGTATGGCTGCGAAAGACTCTAAGTTTCATAACTACAGTATGTACATCCAAGTCTGGTTCCTACGTTCTCGTCGCGATAGCTAGAATGGCTGCGACAAACTCTAGGTTCCATAACCAAAGTAGACGTTTTTCCTTTCTCACTGTCCTTATCAATATATGTCATCAGATGATACCGTAAATTTTAGCCCATAAAATTCATCTCGATATAAAATCAAAACTCCACACGATACCAAGATTTAAAGTTAACAACTGGTCAACAAGAATCAAACTCAATATCAATGAGTGAGAACGGACGAAAACAAGGAGGAAGGATTTAAATTGGAAATTATAACAAGATTCTCAAGGGGTCGTCCCAGGAATCTCTTAAGAATTTGTGATTGAGTATCCTCTCTCATCCTAGTATCCTATGTCCTAGATCCTATCGCAGGCACGCAGTAGTATAACAAAGATGCCACACTACTACGACATCGCACAACTCGCGAAGTCTGACCTGCATGGGCCACCACTAAAAACGTGTCACGACCCGCACCCGGTTTAGGGGCACGAGTGCGTGGGTACGTCCAGCCTACGCCGCAGCATCGGCGGTAGAACGCTGTCAAGGTCTTGATACTATCTAACTAATGTCACGCAAGCATCCAATCTCCATTAGGAGGCACGGATGACATAAATAAGATGAACATATACTCAATCACAGGATTACAGCACGATAAGATTTCGAATAAAAACTAAAATTAAACACAACACAAGTCCACAAGTAATATTCCAACTCAACAATATCCAAGAATCATCAAATTGTCGGAGACAAATCCGGTACCAAAAATCTACTAAAAGAACTAACTATGAATAATAATTTCCAGCTAGACCTCCTGGAATCACAACTACTACCAAGTCTGCAGCTACTCACCATAAGGTCCATAAAGTGTCGGACAGCGGTCCTCTAAGGCATAGTCTGGAAAAATATTTCCAGTCAGGAAGGAGCAAAGTAACACTCTCAATAACAGTTCCATTAATTGATAATGTCTATAATACAATAAAACATGTCATGCTAGCTACTGAGAAGACAGTGAAATAAATGCAATGGTAATTTAAGAGAGACAGGCAAATGTAAAGAGACAGGCAATAGGCAATATGGTACAGTCAGTGCATGTATAAAAATGGAAGAACAAGGTGCAGTATCATATACGGGTGATGTAGTATATGATTAAAAATAGAGAACTGTAATCTATTCTAGGTGTTTGAAATAGTAGTTTCGAAATGTGATCGGCTTGGGACATGTACAGTAGCTACAGGGCCTGGCTAATCATGGGTGAAGAGCATGATTAACACTTACAGTTTACAATAAGAGGTTATGATCATATTTCTTACTAACTACTTCCCCGCCCCCAACTAGTACTGTGGATCCAATCATGACACGTCACGAATACACAACATTGTCTAATATATTATGTACAATGTCTAATGTAAATGTCAATGTAAATATCAATGTAAATTGTCGTGTATAATGTCAATACGATAATCAAGGTAACATCTCATGACTGCAGATCCAAGCTATACTAGTCCGTGTAGCACAGTGTCAAAGATTCAGTTGTAACATTTCAAGATCATTGAACTTATAGCTATTATCAAGAATTGGAAATTATCAGAGAATGTACTTGCCTCGGTCCTTAGCTGGTATTTATGGTGTCCTGGTCCAGAGTATCCCCTGGTAAACCAACAGTCCTATAACACATTACAAGCAAAACCATATTCGCATCAGATGCTACACTAACACAGTCTAAACACTGAATTCAGGGCCTTCTCTAGGTATGATACTGGCCACCTAGTAGCTAGATACATAATATACATATCTAAGTTAACATATGTAATTACAATATACATATCAAATTAAATACTTATACAAAATATAGGTATGCATATATATTAAAAATATGCTAAGGTTTTATACAAATATACATACATGTATATATCAAAATAATTATACACCTAAAAATGTGTGCATTTATACTAGTTAAATTTAATACCACACTTACATACATTAATTAAATATATACATATACATATATTATTAGATTATGTATACATTAACATACACCTATTTATACCAAAAGTATTAATTTAAATATATACTTTTCCAAAATACATACATTTATATGTTTGTACATATACCAAAGTAGTACGTATTTGATGTGCAATTAGAGAAATGATACTGTAGGTATACAATTAACATTAATAAATAGTTAATATATAGATATTCATATTTTAAAATACATACATTACCAATCAATTTTATATTGAAAATATGCTAAATATATATATATATATAATACATGTATACACATATACCAATTATACACTTTACATTATATGCTAATACATATACAAATTAATTTATTTACATATACTAATTGCCACATTAATTAAATATATAAATACCTTATATTAATTTTTACATACAAATTTAATTAAAAGCATATACTAATTTCATACTGATTTAAATATATAAACAAATATATATATATATATATACATTAGATATATATATACATATATATTAATTAGATATATACTTACTTTAATTATACATTAATTAAATATTTAAACAAACATTTATATATATATATATACATTATATATAAATAAATATTTTTATACATACACTATACTATATATACAAACATATACTAGTATATACATTAATTAATTAAATGCTATACATATACATGCTAATATTTACCTATACTTATACATTGATTAATACACAATTATATTCACATTAAATAAATATGTAAATAATTTACAGTAATTATATATATATTCACATTGATTAATTTATATATATATATAATCATATATATGTATATACACATTAGATCTATATATACATACATATATGTATATATATATATATATATATATATATATATATATATATATATATATATATATAAAGAGGGAAAGGGAGAGAGAAGCAGAACTTACAGTGGGGGTCGGCCGCCGGAGTGGCCGCCGGAGTTGGCCGCCGGTGGAAGCAGTGACCGGCAGGGAGCCGCCGGAGTCAGAGTGACAGGGGAGGGAGATGGGAAACTGGCTGCAGTGGCCGCCGGACGCACGGGCAGCGCCGCCCGGTCGGGTGCAGAGGAGGGGCTAGGCCGGCTGATGGATGGAGATGGGAGTGGTGGTGGCAGCGCCGGGCTGATGTGGCCGCCGGAGGAGCTCAGGGGTAGTCGGTGACCGGAGTGCGGAGCCGCCGGAGAACGTACACAGGGGAGGAGCAGCAGGGAGAACTCGGCCGCCGGAGTGCTGGGCTCGGCCGGTGAACAGGAATCGGGTGGTGGTGATGGGTTTGATGATGGTTTTCCCTCTCTTTATATTTCAAAAGAAAGAGAAGAAGAAGAAGAAAGGAAAGAGAAGGAGAAAGGAAGAAGGAGAAGAAGAAAAGAATGGAGGAAAATTTTACATACGTAGGAGGGAGGAAGGAGGCTTGTGAGGGTTGTGTTTTCTAGGTTGTTGCCTAGGGATTAGGGTTTAGGATGGGACATGATATTATATAGGAGAGAGGGTGTTATGATGGAGGGTGAGGATGCACTCAATTAATTGAGTGGTCCAGATTGAACATGAGGAAATTATTCATGGGGGATGAGGGTGAGATTAATTAAAAATAGTGGGTTCCCTCATTGGTTAAAAATAATTGGGTGTTGGCACAAAATGCCAATTTGCAATTTAACCCCCTTAAATTTGGGAAATTGCACAAACACATGAAATGACGAAAATTGGGCGGGCGATTCGGGGTCCGGTGTTTTGTAGGGTCAGGGGGCACTGTAAGACTGGTACGGGCTGAATTTGCAGGACACTGGAATTAATTTGGGATTTTAAAATCAGATAAAAGGGTATCCTCAAATTAAATAGAAATAAATGCAAGTTGTGTTCAACAATTAATTAGGAGTACTTGGGGTCAAAATCAGATCAAGTCATCAATACCAATATTGAAGAAGACTCAGAACAGAATATTACCCTAATTTGGGTCGCACGAAAAATAGGTCAAGATGGCCTCCAATTTTCGATTGGAACGCACAACGATACAAAAATAGGAAATTAAAAATAACGTCCGCGACGATTTTTGTGCGGCCAGAAACAATGCACAAGGAGCATAATTATGAGTTGCAAAAATAGCAGAAATGAAGGTGGGCATGTCTAGAGCAAGATTGTGAAATTTGTTGGAAGACAAAAGTCTGGATAGTGCTCCAAATATCGAAGCAAAGGCAATGCGCAAAATATTAAATAAAATACAGTAATTAATTACACCTCCAATAAATTAATTCTAAAATAAAACAATTAACCTCAAAATTCCATAAATTCCGACAGGTGCTCATCTACTGGCTACTAGGTCTAGTCTGCTGGCTAAAATAAAATAATTAACACTGCATATAATTATATATTTAATTACACATCGCACAAAATTATTTAAATCAAATACACTATCATTTATAATTAATTAATTATAAATAGCATAATATTAAATATTAAAAAAATTTGAAAATACCCCTGTTTTCGGAATGTGGTAGTGACAAGTCTACCCACCTTAAAAGAATTTCGTCCTCGAAATTTAAAATCCTCATACTAGTGTTTAAATCATACACACTATCATTCCCTCAATTAAATTCATCAACCACGAATAATCCACAAGGTCTTTTCATAATTTCAAAAATCTGACATTATTGTATAACCTGAAAATCCTCAAAGTAAATCAAAGTCCATCAAAATTTCTTGAAAGTTTTGAGTTATAATTCAATACCCGGAATTTTAATATCCACTCCTCAAAATTCTCAACGATATGATATTTAAGGATTCTCCAAATGTTACATCCAATTATAAAGTTCTAAAATTCATAACTCGCAATTAAATAAATACATTGATAAATCTCCCAAAATTTCTAAATTAATAACCAACTTAAACATGTCAAAATCTTTCCTGGAATTAATAAACCACCAATTGTGCCATGTTAATTTCTTAACCATTTATTTAAATCAATAATTATCCTCAAATTTTTAAATCCTCGATTGTTTTATTTATGTATTTACTACCATCAAAAATTAAATTCCTCAAATCATATAATCATGAACTACTCCATATTGTTATTTCACAATAAATTCTTTCAAAGATTCTATAAATAGCATATCCCTAAAAATCTTCAAAAATAAATCAAATCACATTCTTATCACAATATTCTCCAAAATTTTAAGTTTATAACGAAATACAAGAATTTAATATTCAATCCTCTAATTGAACTCTAATCAATGCATATTTCAAAAATTGAATCTCGTCCCAAATTTGAATTTAACACTAATCCATTTGTGTTCTTTATCCCTCGAATTTTTTTTTTTTTTTTTTTTATTTTATAATATGCAACGATGTAATACTTATGGAACCTCCAATACAATATTCAAAATATAAGTTCACAACTTGCAGTCCAAGAATTATATCGATGGCCTTCTTAAATTCCTCAAATTCAATGATAAATTCAATCATTTCATAATTTTCAAAAATCAATGATTTAACAAAACTTCAATTACGCCATATTAAATTCCCAACTCTTTATTTAATTTAATATTTTTCCTCGAAATTTTAGGCACCTTGTCCCTCTTTGTCAAGTCATAACCTCTTCGTTAATCTTTACTACAGTTAAATCCTCAACAATCAAAGTCTAAGAGGATTCTACCTACAACCATACAACATGCAACCTAAGGGAAATATGTATGATCATGGTGTCTTTTGTCATGGTATTGCAGTCTCTGTATCAGGGGTACTACTAACTACATTATAACAAGAAATCATGTATACAAGCTACGGTACTAAGGTATCAATCAATCAGAAGAGAAGAACATGAGGAAAGAAAGGAAAGAACCTGCTAACATATTACTTGCAGTATCTTCTAATATAATCATAGGTCAAATGATGCATGGAAGGTTTGATACCTCTATCTCTTTATGTACCACACTTTACTACAAGCATACTCACTGCTAGTTCCCTTACCTACTGCAATAGTTGACACTAGTTATTCTTATCACCCAAGTGCATATCAATTGCGACACACTATACTAAGTACTGATCTCTCTAATACAACCCTAGATTGACACCCGAGTCGGTTGGCAGTGAGATCTCAATCATACTCAAATCATCAGATCCTTACACATGTATATCATCTACTCATATATTAATATTCATCTCTTATCTACCATAAGGTTAATCCTCGAAATAATCGTCAAGGTTTAACTTCTCGATCAACTTAAAAATAAATTGCATATACCTCTTCAAAATCAGATACTCAAATATCGAAAAATTTAATCACTTTTAAAATCCTTATAGCCTTGACTATGTTTATTGAATTGAATTCGAATACTCAAAATTTAATAACATAAATCTCATCTCCTCAAAATTCTTTAAAAATTGAAATTCATTTCCACTCTACAAATTATAATTTAATCCACAAGTATACATATACTACTCACAGTCTCTAATACTCAAGGTGCACACTAATACACTAATTATTTACGACCTCAACTGTGTATGAAAATTGGACTGTCCGAATAATTGCACTATCATTTCCAATAATCCAAATTATCATCTCACATATTTTCTTCAATGATTTTCTATCTATATTACTTAATATCCCAATCTGTTTGTCATCACACGAAGTACTTACTGTCATTTGCACCTTGCTCAACAAATATTTGATATAGAATCACTAGCACTATTGGTATGGTAACACTAGCTTCATCCTTAGATTAACTCGTCAAACTTATTACAAATCACGATCACTTGCACTTTCTATAATACCAATACTAATTATAATAACACCTATCATAGAACTATTGCTACAAGGTACTATGCTATGGGTATCTCTAGATTAATGCCTAATGCTCATATGTCCAACTAGGAAACACTTACAATCTCACAGGCAACACTCAGTCAACTAATACAAGACACAACCAAAATTGCAAGTCACTAATTATCATACTAACAAGGAATAAGCTCAAAAGGAATTGGATCAAGGACGGAAGGTATCCTTACTGCTAGTAAAGAAAAGAAGCGATGGAACAAAGTCCTGGAATAACAAAATGGATAAGTCTTGAGATGATATTTTAAGGACCAATTTAAGATACAACCTGATAATCATACACGTCTGTCAGAAATCATGACACACAGAATTCCTCGCCACGCCAGTAAGCATAGAGGCGATAACGACAGGTTCCGTAACTAAGGTATGCAACTCTATAATCATGTCATCTAGAATCCTCGCCACGCCAACCGGTATGGCTGCGAAAGACTCTAAGTTTCATAACTACAGTATGTACATCCAAGTCTGGTTCCTACGTTCTCGTCGCGATAGCTAGAATGGCTGCGACAAACTCTAGGTTCCATAACCAAAGTAGACGTTTTTCCTTTCTCACTGTCCTTATCAATATATGTCATCAGATGATACCGTAAATTTTAGCCCATAAAATTCATCTCGATATAAAATCAAAACTCCACACGATACCAAGATTTAAAGTTAACAACTGGTCAACAAGAATCAAACTCAATATCAATGAGTGAGAACGGACGAAAACAAGGAGGAAGGATTTAAATTGGAAATTATAACAAGATTCTCAAGGGGTCGTCCCAGGAATCTCTTAAGAATTTGTGATTGAGTATCCTCTCTCATCCTAGTATCCTATGTCCTAGATCCTATCGCAGGCACGCAGTAGTATAACAAAGATGCCACACTACTACGACATCGCACAACTCGCGAAGTCTGACCTGCATGGGCCACCACTAAAAACGTGTCACGACCCGCACCCGGTTTAGGGGCACGAGTGCGTGGGTACGTCCAGCCTACGCCGCAGCATCGGCGGTAGAACGCTGTCAAGGTCTTGATACTATCTAACTAATGTCACGCAAGCATCCAATCTCCATTAGGAGGCACGGATGACATAAATAAGATGAACATATACTCAATCACAGGATTACAGCACGATAAGATTTCGAATAAAAACTAAAATTAAACACAACACAAGTCCACAAGTAATATTCCAACTCAACAATATCCAAGAATCATCAAATTGCCGGAGACAAATCCGGTACCAAAAATCTACTAAAAGAACTAACTATGAATAATAATTTCCAGCTAGACCTCCTGGAATCACAACTACTACCAAGTCTGCAGCTACTCACCATAAGGTCCATAAAGTGTCGGACAGCGGTCCTCTAAGGCATAGTCTGGAAAAATATTTCCAGTCAGGAAGGAGCAAAGTAACACTCTCAATAACAGTTCCATTAATTGATAATGTCTATAATACAATAAAACATGTCATGCTAGCTACTGAGAAGACAGTGAAATAAATGCAATGGTAATTTAAGAGAGACAGGCAAATGTAAAGAGACAGGCAATAGGCAATATGGTACAGTCAGTGCATGTATAAAAATGGAAGAACAAGGTGCAGTATCATATACGGGTGATGTAGTATATGATTAAAAATAGAGAACTGTAATCTATTCTAGGTGTTTGAAATAGTAGTTTCGAAATGTGATCGGCTTGGGACATGTACAGTAGCTACAGGGCCTGGCTAATCATGGGTGAAGAGCATGATTAACACTTACAGTTTACAATAAGAGGTTATGATCATATTTCTTACTAACTACTTCCCCGCCCCCAACTAGTACTGTGGATCCAATCATGACACGTCACGAATACACAACATTGTCTAATATATTATGTACAATGTCTAATGTAAATGTCAATGTAAATGTCAATGTAAATTGTCGTGTATAATGTCAATACGATAATCAAGGTAACATCTCATGACTGCAGATCCAAGCTATACTAGTCCGTGTAGCACAGTGTCAAAGATTCAGTTGTAACATTTCAAGATCATTGAACTTATAGCTATTATCAAGAATTGGAAATTATCAGAGAATGTACTTGCCTCGGTCCTTAGCTGGTATTTATGGTGTCCTGGTCCAGAGTATCCCCTGGTAAACCAACAGTCCTATAACACATTACAAGCAAAACCATATTCGCATCAGATGCTACACTAACACAGTCTAAACACTGAATTCAGGGCCTTCTCTAGGTATGATACTGGCCACCTAGTAGCTAGATACATAATATACATATCTAAGTTAACATATGTAATTACAATATACATATCAAATTAAATACTTATACAAAATATAGGTATGCATATATATTAAAAATATGCTAAGGTTTTATACAAATATACATACATGTATATATCAAAATAATTATACACCTAAAAATGTGTGCATTTATACTAGTTAAATTTAATACCACACTTACATACATTAATTAAATATATACATATACATATATTATTAGATTATGTATACATTAACATACACCTATTTATACCAAAAGTATTAATTTAAATATATACTTTTCCAAAATACATACATTTATATGTTTGTACATATACCAAAGTAGTACGTATTTGATGTGCAATTAGAGAAATGATACTGTAGGTATACAATTAACATTAATAAATAGTTAATATATAGATATTCATATTTTAAAATACATACATTACCAATCAATTTTATATTGAAAATATGCTAAATATATATATATATATATAATACATGTATACACATATACCAATTATACACTTTACATTATATGCTAATACATATACAAATTAATTTATTTACATATACTAATTGCCACATTAATTAAATATATAAATACCTTATATTAATTTTTACATACAAATTTAATTAAAAGCATATACTAATTTCATACTGATTTAAATATATAAACAAATATATATATATATATATACATTAGATATATATATACATATATATTAATTAGATATATACTTACTTTAATTATACATTAATTAAATATTTAAACAAACATTTATATATATATATATACATTATATATAAATAAATATTTTTATACATACACTATACTATATATACAAACATATACTAGTATATACATTAATTAATTAAATGCTATACATATACATGCTAATATTTACCTATACTTATACATTGATTAATACACAATTATATTCACATTAAATAAATATGTAAATAATTTACAGTAATTATATATATATTCACATTGATTAATTTATATATATATAATCATATATATGTATATACACATTAGATCTATATATACATACATATATGTATATATATATATATATATATATATATATATATATATATATATATATAAAGAGGGAAAGGGAGAGAGAAGCAGAACTTACAGTGGGGGTCGGCCGCCGGAGTGGCCGCCGGAGTTGGCCGCCGGTGGAAGCAGTGACCGGCAGGGAGCCGCCGGAGTCAGAGTGACAGGGGAGGGAGATGGGAAACTGGCTGCAGTGGCCGCCGGACGCACGGGCAGCGCCGCCCGGTCGGGTGCAGAGGAGGGGCTAGGCCGGCTGATGGATGGAGATGGGAGTGGTGGTGGCAGCGCCGGGCTGATGTGGCCGCCGGAGGAGCTCAGGGGTAGTCGGGGACCGGAGTGCGGAGCCGCCGGAGAACGTACACAGGGGAGGAGCAGCAGGGAGAACTCGGCCGCCGGAGTGCTGGGCTCGGCCGGTGAACAGGAATCGGGTGGTGGTGATGGGTTTGATGATGGTTTTCCCTCTCTTTATATTTCAAAAGAAAGAGAAGAAGAAGAAGAAAGGAAAGAGAAGGAGAAAGGAAGAAGGAGAAGAAGAAAAGAATGGAGGAAAATTTTACATACGTAGGAGGGAGGAAGGAGGCTTGTGAGGGTTGTGTTTTCTAGGTTGTTGCCTAGGGATTAGGGTTTAGGATGGGACATGATATTATATAGGAGAGAGGGTGTTATGATGGAGGGTGAGGATGCACTCAATTAATTGAGTGGTCCAGATTGAACATGAGGAAATTATTCATGGGGGATGAGGGTGAGATTAATTAAAAATAGTGGGTTCCCTCATTGGTTAAAAATAATTGGGTGTTGGCACAAAATGCCAATTTGCAATTTAACCCCCTTAAATTTGGGAAATTGCACAAACACATGAAATGACGAAAATTGGGCGGGCGATTCGGGGTCCGGTGTTTTGTAGGGTCAGGGGGCACTGTAAGACTGGTACGGGCTGAATTTGCAGGACACTGGAATTAATTTGGGATTTTAAAATCAGATAAAAGGGTATCCTCAAATTAAATAGAAATAAATGCAAGTTGTGTTCAACAATTAATTAGGAGTACTTGGGGTCAAAATCAGATCAAGTCATCAATACCAATATTGAAGAAGACTCAGAACAGAATATTACCCTAATTTGGGTCGTACGAAAAATAGGTCAAGATGGCCTCCAATTTTCGATTGGAACGCACAACGATACAAAAATAGGAAATTAAAAATAACGTCCGCGACGATTTTTGTGCGGCCAGAAACAATGCACAAGGAGCATAATTATGAGTTGCAAAAATAGCAGAAATGAAGGTGGGCATGTCTAGAGCAAGATTGTGAAATTTGTTGGAAGACAAAAGTCTGGATAGTGCTCCAAATATCGAAGCAAAGGCAATGCGCAAAATATTAAATAAAATACAGTAATTAATTACACCTCCAATAAATTAATTCTAAAATAAAACAATTAACCTCAAAATTCCATAAATTCCGACAGGTGCTCATCTACTGGCTACTAGGTCTAGTCTGCTGGCTAAAATAAAATAATTAACACTGCATATAATTATATATTTAATTACACATCGCACAAAATTATTTAAATCAAATACACTATCATTTATAATTAATTAATTATAAATAGCATAATATTAAATATTAAAAAATTTTGAAAATACCCCTGTTTTCGGAATGTGGTAGTGACAGACCATGACGAAGATTCACGAAAGGGTTATGACTTGACAAGAGAGACACGATGATTAAAATTCGAGGATAAACATTGATTTAAATAGAGGGTTAAGAAATTAACATTTCATAATTGGTGGTTTATTAATTCCAGGAAGATTATGATGTAATTAAATTGGTTATTAAATTTGGAAATTTTGGGAGATTTATCAATATATTTATTTAATTGCAAGTTATGAATTTTAGAATTTTTATATGAGAGGTTGCAATTAGAGAATCCTTAAGTATCGCATTGTTGAGTATTTTGAGAAGAGAAAATCGAGAAATAAAATTTTGATGGATAAATATTTAAATTCAAACTTTGTGGGACGAGATTACATTTTATATTTGTGCATTGATAAAAATCAAATTAGGGGAGTGGATATTAAATTCCGAGTCTTGAATTATTAACTAAAAATTTTGGGGAAATTTTGATAAAAATGGACTTTGATTTTTATTCCGAGGATTTTTCAGGAATGCAATAATTTCAAAATTTTTGAAATTTGTGAAAAGACATTGTGGATTATTAACTAATTTCGTGGTTGATGAATTAAATTTGAGGGAAATAATAATGTGTATGATTAAACGCTACTATGAGTATTTTAAATTTCGAGGACGAAATACTTTTAAGGAGGGTAGACTTGTCACTACCACCTTCCGAAAACAGGGGTATTTTTGACTTTTTATATTATTTAATATTATGGTCGTTACAATTAAATAATTGCATGATAGTATATTTTAAATTTAAATAAATATGTGAGATGTGTAATTAAATATATTAATATATATAGTGTTCATTTATTTTGAGCTAGCAGACTTGACCTAGAAGACAGTAGACGAACACCTGTCCTAATTATGGAATTCTGTATTTAATTGTTTTATCTAGAATTTATTTATTGGAGATTGTAATTAATTACCGTATTTTATTTAATTATTGCGCATTGCCTTTGCTTCGATATTTGGAGCGCTACCCTGACTTTTGTCTTCCAACAAATTTCACAATCTTGCCCTAGACATGCTCGCCTTCCATTCTGCTATTTTTGCAACTCATAATTATGCTCTCTGTATCTTATTTCTAGCCGCACAAAAATCGTCGCGGACGTTATTTAATAAATTTCCTATTTTTGTATCGTTGTGCGTTCCAATCGAAATTGGAGGCAATCTTGACCTATTTTTCGTGCGGCCCAAATTAGGGAAATATTCTGTTCTGAGTCTTCTTCATTATTGGTATTGATGACCTGACCTGATTTTGGCCCCTTGTACTCCTAATTAATTTTAGAACACAACTTGCATTTATTTCTAATTAAATTGAGGATACTATTTTAACCGATTCTAAAAATCCCAATTTAATTCCGGTGCCCTGCTATTTGAGCCCATACCGATCTTACAGCGCCCCCTGACCCTACAAAACACCGGACACCGAATCGCCCGCCAAATTTTTGTCATTTCATGTGTCTGTGCAAATACCCAAATTTAAGGGGGCTAATTTGCACATTTGTATTTTTGGTGTCAACCCCCATTTGTTTAAACCAATGAGGGAGCCCTATTAATTTTTAATTAAACCTCACCCTCATTCCTCCATGAATTATTTTTCTCCATGACCAATCTGGACCACACAGTTAAAGGGGGTCAATCACCACCCTTGATTTCACCCACACTCTTCCCTATTTAATGTCATGTCCCATCAAACCCTAATCCCTAAAAAACCTAGGTTTCCCCACCTACTCACAAGCCCCCATCTCCCTCAACCAAACCGTAGCTTCTCCTTCTCCTCTTCCCATTTTCATTTTTCTTCTTCCCTTCTTCTTCTCTTTTCTTCTTCTTCTTCCTTCTTCTACTTCCCTTTGTTTTTTTTACTTGCAAAGGGGGGGAACCTCAACCTCACCCTCATCTCCTGTTCTTTTCCACACCCGGCCGAGCCCATCCCCCCGGCGGCCCTCGGTCTCCTCCGGCGGCCAAGCTCGGCCCGCTGGCAGCAGCTCCCCGCTGCTCAGCCCCGTCGGCCACTCCCCCTCCATTCCTCCCCGACCTACTCCGGCGGCCAACCCGATGGCAACCACTGCTCAACTCTGGCTGCTCCCCCTTTCCATCGAGCCGAGCCACCTCTCCACCACCGAGCCCCCGACTTCCCCCTCCGATTTTGCTGCACTTCAGCCCTCCGGTCGAGCTTGACCCGGCGTTCAGCCCGGCCATCAGTCCGGCTGCATCCCCTCCTCGGCTGTGCTATCATCCACCACCTCCACCTCCATATACAACCACCACCTCGACCACCGCCTGAAGACCGGCCGGCCAGCCACCCCGACAGCCCCCTGTGAGCCTCTCTACCCCTTCCTCCTTCATGTTTATATATATATATATATATATATAAATGTATATATATATATACGTATATACGTTTATGTATATACTAATATATGTATAGTATATATATTTAGTATATGTATGTATTAATGTATATGTTTTTGTATATATTATTAATGTGTAGATTTATATATATAAATATAAATACGTATACGTGTATTGGTGTGTGTATTAGAATAATACTTAGTGTATATGTATTCATATACATACAAGTATTATTTTGGTATATTTTCATATGGAATATATGTAATAAAAATATGTATTTTGGTATAAATGTATAAATATGTAAATACGTATTTTTGGTAATTGGTATATATATATATATATGCACATATATATATGTATATGGTAAATGTATTAAGACTTGGTAATGTATAATTAATGTGTAGACATATACGTATATACGTATGAGTATATATTAATATATATATATGTATAGCAATTATTTAATTAATGTTAATACGCATATATGTATTTTGGTAATGTAGGTATTTAAAATATGAATATGTATATTATTTATTTTTATTAAATTGTATGAGTATAGTATGTATTTAATTAATGCATATGTATATGTATGTATATTGGGTATTTTTATATGGTATAAATTTAATTTGGTGAATTAATATTAGTATGTTAAAGATGATGTTGACAATATATATGTATATTCTAAAAATGTACTTTTGCACATATATGATATATATGTATTTTGGTATATAAATATAGATTTATATACATCTATTTAGTGTATATATATTATATACATATTTTGTACAATTACTGATAAGTTTCTATATATATATTATATACGTATTATTGGTATACCCATAAATACGTATTAATTTAATTGTGATGATTATAGGACTGTTGATTTTTCCAGACGATACTCTGGAACAGGACCTCGGTATTCAACAGCTAAGGACCCAAGGCAAGTACATTTCTCTGATAATTTTCAATTGTTGATAATTCCTATAAAGCTCAATAATCTAGAAATGTTACATCTGAATCCTTAACACTGTGCTACACGGACTAGTATAGCTTGGATCTGCAGTCATGAGATGTTACATTGATTATCGTATTGACATTGTACACGACATGTATATTAGACATCGTACATGATAGATTGGACTTGCTCGTGTATCGTGACGTGTCATGGTTGGATCCATAGTACTAGTTGGGGGCGGGGAAGTAGTTAGTAAGAAATGTGATCATAACCTTTTATTGCAGTATAGAACAATGTAAGTGTTAATCATGCTCTTCACATATGATTAGCCAGGCCCTATAGCTATCGTACATGTTCCCAAGCCGATCACATTTTGAAACTACTATTTCAAACACTTAGAATAGATTACAGTTCCCTAATTTTAAATCATATACTACCTCACCCGTATATGATACTGTACCTTGTTCTTTTCATTTTCATATATGCACTGACTGTCTCATATTGCCTATTACCTGTCTCTTTACATTTCCTGTCTCTTTAATTGCCATTGCATTTATTTCACTGTCTTCTTTCAGTATCTAGCATCATCTGTTTATTACTTTATAGTCCTTATCAATTATATGGAACTGTTATTTGAGATTTGTACTTTGCTCCTTCCTGACTGGAAACATTTTTCCAGACTATGCTTTAGAGGACCGCTGTCCGACACTTTATGGACCATATGGTGAGTAGCTGCAGACTTGGTAGTTTAGTTGTGATTCCAGGAGGTCTAGCCGGAATTACTATTTTTAGTTAGTTCTTTTAGCAGAATATTTGGTACCGGATTTGTCTCCGGCATTTTCTATGAGACTTGGATATTGTTGAGTTAGATTATTACTTTTTGGACTTGTGTTGTATTTAATTTTGTTCGATATCCTATCGTGCTGTAATCCTGTGATTGAGTATGTATTCATTTTATTTGTGTCATCCGTGCCTCCTTATGGAGATTGTGTCACGACCCGCACCCGGTTTAGGGGCACGAGTGCGTGGGTACGTCCAGCCTACGCCGCAGCATCGGCGGTAGAACGCTGTCTAGGTATTGATACTATCTAACTAATGTCACGCAAATATCCAATCTCCATTAGGAGGCGCGGATGACACAAATAAATGAACATATACTCAATCACAGACTAACAACACGATAAGATTTCGAATAAAAAACTAAAATTAAACACAACACAAGTCCACAAGAATAACTTAACAATATCCAAAAAATCATCAAAATGCCGGAGACAAATCCGGTACCAAAAAGTCTACTAAAAGAACTAACAAGAAATAATAACTCCGACTAGACTTTCCAGAATCACAGCTAACTACCAAGTCTGCAGCTACTCACCATAGTCCATAAAGTGTCGGACAGCGGTCCTCTAAGGCATAGTCTGGAAAAATATTTCCAGTCAGGAAGGAGCAAAGCACAATCTCAAATAACAGTTCCATTAATTGATAATGTCTATAATACAATAAAACATGTCATGCTAGCTACTGAGAAGAAAATGTAATGACAGTTTAAGAGGGACAGGCAATGTAAAGAGACAGGTAATAGGCAATTATGATATAGTCAGTGCATGTATGGAAATAAAAGAACAAGGAACAGTATCATATACGGGTGATGTAGTATATGATCTAAAATAGAGAACTGTAACTATTCTAAGTGTTGAAATAGTAGTTTCAAAATGTGATCGGCTTGGGACATGTACAGTAGCTACAGTCTGGCTAATCATACGTGGGGGTATGATTGACACCAATAATATTTAATTATGCAATGGGTATTTGATCACATTTCTCACTAGCCATTTCCCCGCCCCCAACTAGTACTGTGGATCCAATCATGACACGTCACGAATACACAACATTGTCTAATATATTAAGTACAATGTCTAATAAATTATTTACAATGTCTAATATCAATGTCTAATGTAAATGTCAATGTCAATGTAAATGTCGTGTATAATGTCGATACGAAAATCAAGGTAACATCTCATGACTGCAGATCCAAGCTATACTAGTCCGTGTAGCACAGTGTCAAAGATTCAGTTGTAACATTTCAAGATCATTGAACTTATAGCTATTATCAAGAATTAAAAATTATCAGAGAATGTACTTGCCTCGGGTCCTTAGCTGGTATTTATGGATGTCCTGTTCCAGAGTATCCCCTGGTAAACCAACAGTCCTATAAACACATCACAATTACATTTGTATCAGAAGCTATCCTAACACACAATAGAAATACACTGGCCTGGGGCTACGCTAGGCAGGGCACTAGTCAACTAGGGTCATCTAGTAGGGATATATAAATATAAACATCTCATTAACTAGTATATATAATTTCCATCCATTACAATTATAGATATATGTATAAATATATATACTTTAAAATAAATGATTCTTGTATGTATATATAAACATAAAATTTGTACTTGCAATATTTTATATATGCACCAAATTTAAATACATTTACAATATATATATACTTATGTATACCTTTTTTTAAAATTACATAGTTAATTTATACTAGTGTATACTCATATATATGCCAAAAATACATTAATTAAATATAAATACTTTACATTTTATCAGATTATGTATACATTAACATACACATATTTATACCAAAGTATTAATTTAAATTCATACTTTTCCAAAATACATACATCTATATGTTTGTACATATACCAAAATAGTACGTATTTTATGTGCAATTATAGAAATGATACTATATTTATACAATTAATATTAATAAACAAATAATATATAGATATTCATATTTTAAAATACATATATTACCAATCAATTTTATATTGAAAATATGCTAAATATATATATATAATACATGTATACACATATACTAATTATACACTTTACATTATATACTAATACATATTTATGTATTAACATAAACTAAATAACTATTATATCTATATATATTTTATATATACTATACATTTATATATATACATTAATTCATATACATATATATTAATACACGCATTTACAAAATATATATACATATATACATGCTAATATTTACCTATACTTATACATTGATTAATACACAATTATATTCACATTAAATAAATATATAAATAATTTACAGTAATTATATATACATCCACATTGATTAATTTATCATATATATATAATCATATATATGCATATACACATTAGATTTATATATACATATATGTATATATATATATATATATATATATATATATATATATCTATATATATATATATAAAGAGGGAAAGGGAGAGAGGAGGCTTACAGCAGGGGGGAGGAATGGCTCGCCGGCCGGAGCTCAGGGAAGGCCAGCGGGAGGAGCACAGCCGGACTGTGATCGTGAGGGAGGACGCTCGGCTCGGAGGTCAAGGCTGTAGGGAGGATGGAGGAGGGATGGATGGATGGATGGATGGTTGCCGGTGGTGGTGATGTAGGAAGCACGCCGGAGTTCGTGAGGGGGAGAAGAGATTGATGGCGCCGGAGTTGGATTGACAGGAGGGAGGAGCCGCCGGCCGGGCTGAACAGGAACTGATGGTCGGCCGGGGTGCTCGCAGCGGGAGAAGAGCAGCAGAGTGAGCAGTGGCGCCGGAGTGCACCGAGGGGCAGCCGCCGGCTGAAGGAAATGGGCCTGGCCGGTGGTGGAGGGAGTTGATCGTGAGGGGGAAAGCAGTCGCCGGCCGGAGGGAGAAGTCAGCAGCGGCCGCGGGCCGCCGGAGCAGATCGGCTGGAAGATGTCGGCCGGAGTACGGTAAGGTCGGCCGGCACAGGGAACAGTGTTCCCCCCCTTTAGTTGAATTTGAATTCAAAAAAAACAATAAATGAAGAAGAAGAAAAAGAAGAAGAGAAAGAAGGAAAGAGAAGGAGAAGGAAGAAGGAGAAGAAGAAATGAACTCCTACGTTGGAGAGAGGGGGCTTGAGGATTTTGGAGGCTTGTGAGGGTGGTGTTTTCTAGGTTGCCTAGGGATTAGGGTTTATTATATAGGAGAGAGGGTGTTATGATGGAGGGTGAGGATGCACTCAATTAATTGAGTGGTCCAGATTGAACATGAGGAAATTATTCATGGGGGATGAGGGTGAGATTAAATAAAAATAATTAAGGATTCCTCATTGGTTAAAAATAATTGGGTGTTGGCACAAAATGCCAATTTGCAATTTAACCCCCTTAAATTTGGGAAATTGCACAAACACATGAAATGACGAAAATTGGGCGGGCGATTCGGGGTCCGATGTTTTGTAGGGTCAGGGGACGCTGTAAGATGGGTATGGGCTGAATTTGTAGGGCACTGGAATTAAATTGGGATTTTAGAATTGGTTTAAATAATATCCTCAATTTAAATAGAAATAAATGCAAGTTGGGTTCAACAATTAATTAGGAGTACTTGGAGCCAAAATCAGGTCAAGTCATCAATACCAATATTGAAGAAGACTCAGAACAGAATATTACCCTAATTTGGGTCGCACGAAAAATAGGTCAAGATGGCCTCCAATTTTCGATTGGAACGCACAACGATACAAAAATAGGAAATTAAAATAACGTCCGCGACGATTTTTGTGCGGCCAGAAATAATGTACAGGAAGCAAAATTATGAGTTGCAAAAATAGCAGAATTGAAGGCGGGCATGTCTAGAGCAAGATTGTGAAATTTGTTGGAAGACAAAAGTCTGGATAGTGCTCCAAATATCGAAGCAAAGGCAAATGCGCAAAATATTAAATAAAATACAATAATTAATTATAAACTCCAAGAATTAAATTCTAAAATAAAATAATTAACCTCAAAATTCCATAATTCCGACAGGTGCTCATCCACTGGCTTCTAGGTCTAGTCTGCTAGCTAAAATAAAATAATTAACACTGCATATAAATATATATATATTTACACATCGCACAAAATTATTTGAATCAAATACACTATCATGCAATTAATTAATTATAACTATCATAATATTAAATATTGTAAAAATTCGAAAATACCCCTGTTTTCAGAATGTGGTAGTGACAAGTCTACCCACCTTAAAAGAATTTCGTCCTCGAAATTTTAAAATCCTCATACTAGTGTTTAAATCATACACACTTATCATTCCCTCAATTAAATTCATCAACCACGAATAATCCACAAGGTCTTTTCAAAATTTCAAAAATCTGACATTATTGTATAACCTGAAAATCCTCAAAGTAAATCAAAGTCCATCAAAAATTTCTTGAAAGTTTTGAGTTATAATTCAATACCCGGAATTTTAATATCCACTCCTCAACAATATGATATTTAAGGATTCTCCAAATGTTACATCCAAGTATAAAGTTCTAAAATTCATAACTTGCAACTAAATAAATACATTGATAAATCTCCCCAAATTTCCAAATTAATAACCAACTTAAACATGTCATAATCCTTCCTGGAATTAATACATCATAATTTCCGTCATGTTAAATTCTTGACCCTTTATTTAAATCAATGTTTATCCTCGAATTTTTAAATCCTCGATGGTTTTATTTATGTATTTATTCCCATCAAATTTAAATTCCTTATATCATATAATCATGAACTACTCCATATTGTTATTTCACAATAAATTCTTTCAAAGATTCTATAAATAGCATATCCCTAAAATCTTCAAAAATAATTCAAATCACATTCTTATCACAATATTCTCTAAAATTTTAAGTTTATAACGAAATACAAGAATTTAATATTCAATCCTCTAATTGAACTTTATTCAATGCATATTTCAAAAATTGAATCTCATCCCAAAATTTGAATTCAACACTAATCCATTTGTGTTCTTATCCCTCGATTTTTTTTTTTCCACATAACATGCAACGATGTAATACTTATGAAACCTCCAATACAATATTCAAAATATGAGTTCATAACTTGCAGTCCACTAAATATATCAATAGCCTTCTTAAATTTCCTCAAATTCAATGATAACTTCAATCATTTCATAATCTTCTTAAAATCAATGATTTAACAAAACTTCAATTATGCCATATTAAATTCCCAACTCTTTATTTAATTTAATATTTTTCCTCAAAATTTAAGGCACCTTGTCTCTCTTTGTCAAGTCATAACCTCTTCGTTAATCTTTACTACAGTTAAATCCTCAACAATCAAAGTCTAAGAGAATTCTACCTACAACCATTTAACAAGCAACCTAAGGGAAATATGTATGATCATGGTGTCTTTTGTCATGGTATTGCAGTCTCTGTATCAGGGGTACTACTAACTACATTATAACTAGAAATCATGCATACAAGCTACGGTACTAAGGTATCAATCAATCAAAAGACAAAAAGAACATGAGGAAAGAAGAGAAAGAACCTGCTAATATATTACTTGCAATATCTTCTAATCATAGGTCAAATGATGCATGGAAAGTTTGATACCTCTATCTCTTAGGTACCACACTCTACTACAAGCATACTCACTGCTAGCTTCCTTACCTACTGCAATCGCTACTAGTATTCTTATCACTCGAATGCATATCAATTTCAACACTCTATACTAAGTACTGCTCTCTCTAATACAATCTTAGATGGACACCCAAGTCAGTGGGCAGTGATATCTCAATTATACTCAAGCCAACAGATCCTTACACATGCATCTTACCTACTTATATTATAATATATCTCTCTCACTATAAGATTTTATCCTCAAACAAGATTCCTCAAAATAACTCCTTGAATAAAATTTAAAGTAAATGCATACACTTTCCTCAAGGTCAATTATTTAAATACTGAATGAAACTTAATCACTAAAAGACCCTTACAGACTTGTCTATGTTCATCAAATTGAATCTGAATTCCTCAAAATAAAATTTTAATAACCATATTTCAACTCCTCAATTTCAAAATTTTTGCAATTCATTGAAATCTTTAAAATAAGATTTAATAACATAATATCTCAACCTCTCAAATTCTAAAATTTGAAATTTATTTTCAATCTTCAATTAAAAATTTTAAATCCACCTTCTGTAGTCCAATAGCTCTAATGTTTAATCATTTTCAAAATACCATAATTTAGTCTGTAAATTCACCTCGATATGAAATCAAACCCTACAACGATACCAAGAATTAAAGTTAACAACTGGTCAACAAGAATTAAACTCAATATCAATAAGTGAGGACGGACGAAAACAAGGAGGAAGGATTTAAATTGGAATTTATAATGAGATTCTCAAGGGTCGTCCCAGGAATCTCTCAAATAATTTGTGATTGAGTATCCTCTCTCATCCTAGTATCCTATGTCCTATGTCCTATAGCAGGTACGCAGTAGTATAACAAAGATGTCACACTACCACGACATCGCACAACTCGCGAAGTCTGACCTGCATGGGCCACCACTAAAAACGTGTCACGACCCGCACCCGGTTTAGGGGCACGAGTGCGTGGGTACGTCCAGCCTACGCCGCAGCATCGGCGGTAGAACGCTGTCTAGGTATTGATACTATCTAACTAATGTCACGCAAATATCCAATCTCCATTAGGAGGCGCGGATGACACAAATAAATGAACATATACTCAATCACAGACTAACAGCACGATAAGATTTCGAATAAAAAACTAAAATTAAACACAACACAAGTCCACAAGAATAACTTAACAATATCCAAAAAATCATCAAAATGCCGGAGACAAATCCGGTACCAAAAAGTCTACTAAAAGAACTAACAAGAAATAATAACTCCGACTAGACTTTCCAGAATCACAGCTAACTACCAAGTCTGCAGCTACTCACCATAGTCCATAAAGTGTCGGACAGCGGTCCTCTAAGGCATAGTCTGGAAAAATATTTCCAGTCAGGAAGGAGCAAAGCACAATCTCAAATAACAGTTCCATTAATTGATAATGTCTATAATACAATAAAACATGTCATGCTAGCTACTGAGAAGAAAATGTAATGACAGTTTAAGAGGGACAGGCAATGTAAAGAGACAGGTAATAGGCAATTATGATATAGTCAGTGCATGTATGGAAATAAAAGAACAAGGAACAGTATCATATACGGGTGATGTAGTATATGATCTAAAATAGAGAACTGTAACTATTCTAAGTGTTGAAATAGTAGTTTCAAAATGTGATCGGCTTGGGACATGTACAGTAGCTACAGTCTGGCTAATCATACGTGGGGGTATGATTGACACCAATAATATTTAATTATGCAATGGGTATTTGATCACATTTCTCACTAGCCATTTCCCCGCCCCCAACTAGTACTGTGGATCCAATCATGACACGTCACGAATACACAACATTGTCTAATATATTAAGTATAATGTCTAATAAATTATTTACAATGTCTAATATCAATGTCTAATGTAAATGTCAATGTCAATGTAAATGTCGTGTATAATGTCGATACGAAAATCAAGGTAACATCTCATGACTGCAGATCCAAGCTATACTAGTCCGTGTAGCACAGTGTCAAAGATTCAGTTGTAATATTTCAAGATCATTGAACTTATAGCTATTATCAAGAATTGAAAATTATCAGAGAATGTACTTGCCTCGGGTCCTTAGCTGGTATTTATGGATGTCCTGTTCCAGAGTATCCCCTGGTAAACCAACAGTCCTATAAACACATCACAATTACATTTGTATCAGAAGCTATCCTAACACACAATAGAAATACACTGGCCTGGGGCTACGCTAGGCAGGGCACTAGTCAACTAGGGTCATCTAGTAGGGATATATAAATATAAACATCTCATTAACTAGTATATATAATTTCCATCCATTACAATTATAGATATATGTATAAATATATATACTTTAAAATAAATGATTCTTGTATGTATATATAAACATAAAATTTGTACTTGCAATATTTTATATATGCACCAAATTTAAATACATTTACAATATATATATACTTATGTATACCTTTTTTAAAATTACATAGTTAATTTATACTAGTGTATACTCATATATATGCCAAAAATACATTAATTAAATATAAATACTTTACATTTTATCAGATTATGTATACATTAACATACACATATTTATACCAAAGTATTAATTTAAATTCATACTTTTCCAAAATACATACATCTATATGTTTGTACATATACCAAAATAGTACGTATTTTATGTGCAATTATAGAAATGATACTATATTTATACAATTAATATTAATAAACAAATAATATATAGATATTCATATTTTAAAATACATATATTACCAATCAATTTTATATTGAAAATATGCTAAATATATATATATAATACATGTATACACATATACTAATTATACACTTTACATTATATACTAATACATATTTATGTATTAACATAAACTAAATAACTATTATATCTATATATATTTTATATATACTATACATTTATATATATACATTAATTCATATACATATATATTAATACACGCATTTACAAAATATATATACATATATACATGCTAATATTTACCTATACTTATACATTGATTAATACACAATTATATTCACATTAAATAAATATATAAATAATTTACAGTAATTATATATACATCCACATTGATTAATTTATCATATATATATAATCATATATATGCATATACACATTAGATTTATATATACATATATGTATATATATATATATATATATATATATATATATATATATATATATATATATATATATATATATATATATATATCTATATATATATATATAAAGAGGGAAAGGGAGAGAGGAGGCTTACAGCAGGGGGGAGGAATGGCTCGCCGGCCGGAGCTCAGGGAAGGCCAGCGGGAGGAGCACAGCCGGACTGTGATCGTGAGGGAGGACGCTCGGCTCGGAGGTCAAGGCTGTAGGGAGGATGGAGGAGGGATGGATGGATGGATGGATGGTTGCCGGTGGTGGTGATGTAGGAAGCACGCCGGAGTTCGTGAGGGGGAGAAGAGATTGATGGCGCCGGAGTTGGATTGACAGGAGGGAGGAGCCGCCGGCCGGGCTGAACAGGAACTGATGGTCGGCCGGGGTGCTCGCAGCGGGAGAAGAGCAGCAGAGTGAGCAGTGGCGCCGGAGTGCACCGAGGGGCAGCCGCCGGCTGAAGGAAATGGGCCTGGCCGGTGGTGGAGGGAGTTGATCGTGAGGGGGAAAGCAGTCGCCGGCCGGAGGGAGAAGTCAGCAGCGGCCGCGGGCCGCCGGAGCAGATCGGCTGGAAGATGTCGGCCGGAGTACGGTAAGGTCGGCCGGCACAGGGAACAGTGTTCCCCCCTTTAGTTGAATTTGAATTCAAAAAAAACAATAAATGAAGAAGAAGAAAAAGAAGAAGAGAAAGAAGGAAAGAGAAGGAGAAGGAAGAAGGAGAAGAAGAAATGAACTCCTACGTTGGAGAGAGGGGGCTTGAGGATTTTGGAGGCTTGTGAGGGTGGTGTTTTCTAGGTTGCCTAGGGATTAGGGTTTATTATATAGGAGAGAGGGTGTTATGATGGAGGGTGAGGATGCACTCAATTAATTGAGTGGTCCAGATTGAACATGAGGAAATTATTCATGGGGGATGAGGGTGAGATTAAATAAAAATAATTAAGGATTCCTCATTGGTTAAAAATAATTGGGTGTTGGCACAAAATGCCAATTTGCAATTTAACCCCCTTAAATTTGGGAAATTGCACAAACACATGAAATGACGAAAATTGGGCGGGCGATTCGGGGTCCGATGTTTTGTAGGGTCAGGGGACGCTGTAAGATGGGTATGGGCTGAATTTGTAGGGCACTGGAATTAAATTGGGATTTTAGAATTGGTTTAAATAATATCCTCAATTTAAATAGAAATAAATGCAAGTTGGGTTCAACAATTAATTAGGAGTACTTGGAGCCAAAATCAGGTCAAGTCATCAATACCAATATTGAAGAAGACTCAGAACAGAATATTACCCTAATTTGGGTCGCACGAAAAATAGGTCAAGATGGCCTCCAATTTTCGATTGGAACGCACAACGATACAAAAATAGGAAATTAAAATAACGTCCGCGACGATTTTTGTGCGGCCAGAAATAATGTACAGGAAGCAAAATTATGAGTTGCAAAAATAGCAGAATTGAAGGCGGGCATGTCTAGAGCAAGATTGTGAAATTTGTTGGAAGACAAAAGTCTGGATAGTGCTCCAAATATCGAAGCAAAGGCAAATGCGCAAAATATTAAATAAAATACAATAATTAATTATAAACTCCAAGAATTAAATTCTAAAATAAAATAATTAACCTCAAAATTCCATAATTCCGACAGGTGCTCATCCACTGGCTTCTAGGTCTAGTCTGCTAGCTAAAATAAAATAATTAACACTGCATATAAATATATATATATTTACACATCGCACAAAATTATTTGAATCAAATACACTATCATGCAATTAATTAATTATAACTATCATAATATTAAATATTGTAAAAATTAGAAAATACCCCTGTTTTCAGAATGTGGTAGTGACAAGTCTACCCACCTTAAAAGAATTTCGTCCTCGAAATTTTAAAATCCTCATACTAGTGTTTAAATCATACACACTTATCATTCCCTCAATTAAATTCATCAACCACGAATAATCCACAAGGTCTTTTCAAAATTTCAAAAATCTGACATTATTGTATAACCTGAAAATCCTCAAAGTAAATCAAAGTCCATCAAAAATTTCTTGAAAGTTTTGAGTTATAATTCAATACCCGGAATTTTAATATCCACTCCTCAACAATATGATATTTAAGGATTCTCCAAATGTTACATCCAAGTATAAAGTTCTAAAATTCATAACTTGCAACTAAATAAATACATTGATAAATCTCCCCAAATTTCCAAATTAATAACCAACTTAAACATGTCATAATCCTTCCTGGAATTAATACATCATAATTTCCGTCATGTTAAATTCTTGACCCTTTATTTAAATCAATGTTTATCCTCGAATTTTTAAATCCTCGATGGTTTTATTTATGTATTTATTCCCATCAAATTTAAATTCCTTATATCATATAATCATGAACTACTCCATATTGTTATTTCACAATAAATTCTTTCAAAGATTCTATAAATAGCATATCCCTAAAATCTTCAAAAATAATTCAAATCACATTCTTATCACAATATTCTCTAAAATTTTAAGTTTATAACGAAATACAAGAATTTAATATTCAATCCTCTAATTGAACTTTATTCAATGCATATTTCAAAAATTGAATCTCATCCCAAAATTTGAATTCAACACTAATCCATTTGTGTTCTTATCCCTCGATTTTTTTTTTTCCACATAACATGCAACGATGTAATACTTATGAAACCTCCAATACAATATTCAAAATATGAGTTCATAACTTGCAGTCCACTAAATATATCAATAGCCTTCTTAAATTTCCTCAAATTCAATGATAACTTCAATCATTTCATAATCTTCTTAAAATCAATGATTTAACAAAACTTCAATTATGCCATATTAAATTCCCAACTCTTTATTTAATTTAATATTTTTCCTCAAAATTTAAGGCACCTTGTCTCTCTTTGTCAAGTCATAACCTCTTCGTTAATCTTTACTACAGTTAAATCCTCAACAATCAAAGTCTAAGAGAATTCTACCTACAACCATTTAACAAGCAACCTAAGGGAAATATGTATGATCATGGTGTCTTTTGTCATGGTATTGCAGTCTCTGTATCAGGGGTACTACTAACTACATTATAACTAGAAATCATGCATACAAGCTACGGTACTAAGGTATCAATCAATCAAAAGACAAAAAGAACATGAGGAAAGAAGAGAAAGAACCTGCTAATATATTACTTGCAATATCTTCTAATCATAGGTCAAATGATGCATGGAAAGTTTGATACCTCTATCTCTTAGGTACCACACTCTACTACAAGCATACTCACTGCTAGCTTCCTTACCTACTGCAATCGCTACTAGTATTCTTATCACTCGAATGCATATCAATTTCAACACTCTATACTAAGTACTGCTCTCTCTAATACAATCTTAGATGGACACCCAAGTCAGTGGGCAGTGATATCTCAATTATACTCAAGCCAACAGATCCTTACACATGCATCTTACCTACTTATATTATAATATATCTCTCTCACTATAAGATTTTATCCTCAAACAAGATTCCTCAAAATAACTCCTTGAATAAAATTTAAAGTAAATGCATACACTTTCCTCAAGGTCAATTATTTAAATACTGAATGAAACTTAATCACTAAAAGACCCTTACAGACTTGTCTATGTTCATCAAATTGAATCTGAATTCCTCAAAATAAAATTTTAATAACCATATTTCAACTCCTCAATTTCAAAATTTTTGCAATTCATTGAAATCTTTAAAATAAGATTTAATAACATAATATCTCAACCTCTCAAATTCTAAAATTTGAAATTTATTTTCAATCTTCAATTAAAAATTTTAAATCCACCTTCTGTAGTCCAATAGCTCTAATGTTTAATCATTTTCAAAATACCATAATTTAGTCTGTAAATTCACCTCGATATGAAATCAAACCCTACAACGATACCAAGAATTAAAGTTAACAACTGGTCAACAAGAATTAAACTCAATATCAATAAGTGAGGACGGACGAAAACAAGGAGGAAGGATTTAAATTGGAATTTATAATGAGATTCTCAAGGGTCGTCCCAGGAATCTCTCAAATAATTTGTGATTGAGTATCCTCTCTCATCCTAGTATCCTATGTCCTATGTCCTATAGCAGGTACGCAGTAGTATAACAAAGATGTCACACTACCACGACATCGCACAACTCGCGAAGTCTGACCTGCATGGGCCACCACTAAAAACGTGTCACGACCCGCACCCGGTTTAGGGGCACGAGTGCGTGGGTACGTCCAGCCTACGCCGCAGCATCGGCGGTAGAACGCTGTCTAGGTATTGATACTATCTAACTAATGTCACGCAAATATCCAATCTCCATTAGGAGGCGCGGATGACACAAATAAATGAACATATACTCAATCACAGACTAACAGCACGATAAGATTTCGAATAAAAAACTAAAATTAAACACAACACAAGTCCACAAGAATAACTTAACAATATCCAAAAAATCATCAAAATGCCGGAGACAAATCCGGTACCAAAAAGTCTACTAAAAGAACTAACAAGAAATAATAACTCCGACTAGACTTTCCAGAATCACAGCTAACTACCAAGTCTGCAGCTACTCACCATAGTCCATAAAGTGTCGGACAGCGGTCCTCTAAGGCATAGTCTGGAAAAATATTTCCAGTCAGGAAGGAGCAAAGCACAATCTCAAATAACAGTTCCATTAATTGATAATGTCTATAATACAATAAAACATGTCATGCTAGCTACTGAGAAGAAAATGTAATGACAGTTTAAGAGGGACAGGCAATGTAAAGAGACAGGTAATAGGCAATTATGATATAGTCAGTGCATGTATGGAAATAAAAGAACAAGGAACAGTATCATATACGGGTGATGTAGTATATGATCTAAAATAGAGAACTGTAACTATTCTAAGTGTTGAAATAGTAGTTTCAAAATGTGATCGGCTTGGGACATGTACAGTAGCTACAGTCTGGCTAATCATACGTGGGGGTATGATTGACACCAATAATATTTAATTATGCAATGGGTATTTGATCACATTTCTCACTAGCCATTTCCCCGCCCCCAACTAGTACTGTGGATCCAATCATGACACGTCACGAATACACAACATTGTCTAATATATTAAGTACAATGTCTAATAAATTATTTACAATGTCTAATATCAATGTCTAATGTAAATGTCAATGTCAATGTAAATGTCGTGTATAATGTCGATACGAAAATCAAGGTAACATCTCATGACTGCAGATCCAAGCTATACTAGTCCGTGTAGCACAGTGTCAAAGATTCAGTTGTAACATTTCAAGATCATTGAACTTATAGCTATTATCAAGAATTGAAAATTATCAGAGAATGTACTTGCCTCGGGTCCTTAGCTGGTATTTATGGATGTCCTGTTCCAGAGTATCCCCTGGTAAACCAACAGTCCTATAAACACATCACAATTACATTTGTATCAGAAGCTATCCTAACACACAATAGAAATACACTGGCCTGGGGCTACGCTAGGCAGGGCACTAGTCAACTAGGGTCATCTAGTAGGGATATATAAATATAAACATCTCATTAACTAGTATATATAATTTCCATCCATTACAATTATAGATATATGTATAAATATATATACTTTAAAATAAATGATTCTTGTATGTATATATAAACATAAAATTTGTACTTGCAATATTTTATATATGCACCAAATTTAAATACATTTACAATATATATATACTTATGTATACCTTTTTTAAAATTACATAGTTAATTTATACTAGTGTATACTCATATATATGCCAAAAATACATTAATTAAATATAAATACTTTACATTTTATCAGATTATGTATACATTAACATACACATATTTATACCAAAGTATTAATTTAAATTCATACTTTTCCAAAATACATACATCTATATGTTTGTACATATACCAAAATAGTACGTATTTTATGTGCAATTATAGAAATGATACTATATTTATACAATTAATATTAATAAACAAATAATATATAGATATTCATATTTTAAAATACATATATTACCAATCAATTTTATATTGAAAATATGCTAAATATATATATATAATACATGTATACACATATACTAATTATACACTTTACATTATATACTAATACATATTTATGTATTAACATAAACTAAATAACTATTATATCTATATATATTTTATATATACTATACATTTATATATATACATTAATTCATATACATATATATTAATACACGCATTTACAAAATATATATACATATATACATGCTAATATTTACCTATACTTATACATTGATTAATACACAATTATATTCACATTAAATAAATATATAAATAATTTACAGTAATTATATATACATCCACATTGATTAATTTATCATATATATATAATCATATATATGCATATACACATTAGATTTATATATACATATATGTATATATATATATATATATATATATATATATATATATATATATATATCTATATATATATATATAAAGAGGGAAAGGGAGAGAGGAGGCTTACAGCAGGGGGGAGGAATGGCTCGCCGGCCGGAGCTCAGGGAAGGCCAGCGGGAGGAGCACAGCCGGACTGTGATCGTGAGGGAGGACGCTCGGCTCGGAGGTCAAGGCTGTAGGGAGGATGGAGGAGGGATGGATGGATGGATGGATGGATGGTTGCCGGTGGTGGTGATGTAGGAAGCACGCCGGAGTTCGTGAGGGGGAGAAGAGATTGATGGCGCCGGAGTTGGATTGACAGGAGGGAGGAGCCGCCGGCCGGGCTGAACAGGAACTGATGGTCGGCCGGGGTGCTCGCAGCGGGAGAAGAGCAGCAGAGTGAGCAGTGGCGCCGGAGTGCACCGAGGGGCAGCCGCCGGCTGAAGGAAATGGGCCTGGCCGGTGGTGGAGGGAGTTGATCGTGAGGGGGAAAGCAGTCGCCGGCCGGAGGGAGAAGTCAGCAGCGGCCGCGGGCCGCCGGAGCAGATCGGCTGGAAGATGTCGGCCGGAGTACGGTAAGGTCGGCCGGCACAGGGAACAGTGTTCCCCCCCTTTAGTTGAATTTGAATTCAAAAAAAACAATAAATGAAGAAGAAGAAAAAGAAGAAGAGAAAGAAGGAAAGAGAAGGAGAAGGAAGAAGGAGAAGAAGAAATGAACTCCTACGTTGGAGAGAGGGGGCTTGAGGATTTTGGAGGCTTGTGAGGGTGGTGTTTTCTAGGTTGCCTAGGGATTAGGGTTTATTATATAGGAGAGAGGGTGTTATGATGGAGGGTGAGGATGCACTCAATTAATTGAGTGGTCCAGATTGAACATGAGGAAATTATTCATGGGGGATGAGGGTGAGATTAAATAAAAATAATTAAGGATTCCTCATTGGTTAAAAATAATTGGGTGTTGGCACAAAATGCCAATTTGCAATTTAACCCCCTTAAATTTGGGAAATTGCACAAACACATGAAATGACGAAAATTGGGCGGGCGATTCGGGGTCCGATGTTTTGTAGGGTCAGGGGACGCTGTAAGATGGGTATGGGCTGAATTTGTAGGGCACTGGAATTAAATTGGGATTTTAGAATTGGTTTAAATAATATCCTCAATTTAAATAGAAATAAATGCAAGTTGGGTTCAACAATTAATTAGGAGTACTTGGAGCCAAAATCAGGTCAAGTCATCAATACCAATATTGAAGAAGACTCAGAACAGAATATTACCCTAATTTGGGTCGCACGAAAAATAGGTCAAGATGGCCTCCAATTTTCGATTGGAACGCACAACGATACAAAAATAGGAAATTAAAATAACGTCCGCGACGATTTTTGTGCGGCCAGAAATAATGTACAGGAAGCAAAATTATGAGTTGCAAAAATAGCAGAATTGAAGGCGGGCATGTCTAGAGCAAGATTGTGAAATTTGTTGGAAGACAAAAGTCTGGATAGTGCTCCAAATATCGAAGCAAAGGCAAATGCGCAAAATATTAAATAAAATACAATAATTAATTATAAACTCCAAGAATTAAATTCTAAAATAAAATAATTAACCTCAAAATTCCATAATTCCGACAGGTGCTCATCCACTGGCTTCTAGGTCTAGTCTGCTAGCTAAAATAAAATAATTAACACTGCATATAAATATATATATATTTACACATCGCACAAAATTATTTGAATCAAATACACTATCATGCAATTAATTAATTATAACTATCATAATATTAAATATTGTAAAAATTCGAAAATACCCCTGTTTTCAGAATGTGGTAGTGACAGATTGGATGCTTGTGTGAGATTGGCTAGATAGTATCAAGACCTTGACAGCGTTCTACCGCCGATGCTGCGGCGTAGGCTGGACGTACCCGCGTACTCGTGCCCCAATTCCGGGTGCGGGTCGTGACACCTCCCTAGGATGGGTACTAAGGGAGGTTACCCATCCTACGGGAGGTTATCCATCCTATGGGAGGTCAACCATCCTACGAGAGGTCACCCATCCTAAGGGAGCTCATCCATCCTACGGGAGGTCACCCATCCTAAGGGAGGTTACCCATCCTATGAGAGGTCACCCATCCTATGAAAATCACCCATCGTATGGAGGTTACCAATCCTATGAAGGCCAGCCATCCTAAGGGAGGTTACCCATCATAAGGGAGGTTAGGATGGGTGACCTCCCTAGGATGGGTGACCTCCCTTAAGATGGGTAACCTCTATTTGGATGGGTGACCTCTCGTAGGTTGGGTAACCTCCCTAGGATGGGTGACCTCCAGTAGGATGGGTGGCATCCCTTAGGATGGGTAACCTCTCATAGGATGGGTAACCTTCCCTTAGGATGGGTGACCTCTCGCAGGATGGGTAACCTCCCTACGATGGGTGACCTCCCTTAGGATGGGTAACCTCCCTAGGATCGGTAACCTCCCTTAGGATGGGTGACCACCCGTAGGATGTGTGACCTACCTTGGATGGGTAACCTCCCTTATGATGGGAGATATCCCGTAGGATGGCTGACCTCCCGTAGGTCATCTATCATACGTGAGTCTATTCATCCTACGGGAGGTTACCCATCCTACGGGAGGTAACCCATCCTAAGGAAGGTAAGCCATCCTATGGGAGGTTACCAATCCTACGGCAGGTCACCCGTCCTAGGGAGGTTACCTATCATAGGGAGGTTACCCATCCTAAGGGAGGTCACCCATCCTACGGAAGGTTACTCATCCTACGAGAGGTTACCCATCCTAAGGTAGGTTACACATCCTAGAGAGGTCACCCAACCAATGAGAGGTTACCCATCCTAGGGAGGTTATCCATCCTAAGCGAGGTCACCCATCCTCAGGGTGGTTACCCATCCTTAGGGAGATAACCCATCCTAAGGGAGGTCACCAATCCTACGAGAGGTTACCCATCCTAAGGGAGGTTACCCATCCTATGAGAGGTCATCTATCCTACGAGAGATTACCCATCCTAGACAGGTCACCCATCCTAAGCGAGGTTACCCATCCTAAGGGAGGTCACCCATCCTAAGCGAGGTCACCAACCTAAGAGAGGTCTCCTATCCTAAGGGAGGTTACCTATCATAAGGGAGGTTACCTATCTTAGGGAGGTCACCCATCCTACCGGCGGTCACCCATCTTACGGGAGGACACCCATCCTAAGGGAGGTTACCCATACTACGGGAGGTCACCCATCCTACGGGAGGTCACCCATACTTAGGGAGGTTACCCATTCTATGGGAGTTTATCCATCCTACGGGTGGTTACCCATCCAAATAGAGGTTATCCATCCTTTGGGAGGTTATCCATCCTACGGGATATCACCCATCCTAAGAGAGGTTACCCATCCTACGTGATGGGTAACCTCCGGATGGGTGACCTCCCTAGGATGGGTAACCTCCGGATGGGTGACCTCCCGTAGGATGGGTAACCTCCCTTAGGATGGGCGACCTTAATAAGATGGGTAACCTCCTTAAGTATGGCTGAACTCCCTTAGGATGGGTAACCTCCCATAGGATGGGTAACCGTATGGGTAACCTCCCTTAGGATGGGTGACCTCCCGTAGGGTGGGTGACCTCCCGTAGGATGGGTGACCTCCCTAAGATGGGTAACGTCCCTTAGGATAGGGGACCTGGCTTAAGATGGGTGACCTCGCTTAGGATGGGTGACCTCCCAAGGATGGGTAACCTCTCGTAGGATGGATGACCTCCATTAGGATGGGTAATATCTCGTAGGATGGGTGACCTTTCGTAGGATGGGTGACCTCCCTTAGGATGGGTAACCTCCCTTAGGATGGGTGGCCTCGCTTAGGATGGGTGACCTCCCTAGGATGGGTAACCTCTCGTAGGATGGGTGACCTCTCGTAGGATGGGAAACCTCCCTTAGGATGGGAAACCTTCCTTAGGATGGGTAACCTCTCGTAGGATGGGTGACCTCCCTTTGGATGGGTAACCTCCCTAGGATGGGTGACATCCCTTAGGATGGGTAACCTCCCTTAGGATGGGTGACCTCCTGTAGGATGGGTGACTTCCCTAGGATGGGTAACCTCCCTTAGGATGGATGATCTTCCGTAGGATGGCTGACCTCTCGTAGGTTATCTATCATACGTGAGGTCACTCATCCTACAGGAGGTTACCCATCCTACGGGAGGTCACCCATCCTAAGGGAGGTTACCCATCCTACGGAAGGTCACCCATCCTAAGGGAAATTACCCATCCTACGGGAGGTCATCCATCATACGTGAGGTTACCCATCCTATAGGAGGTCACCCATCCTAGGGAGGTTACCCATCCTAGGGAGGTCACCCATCCTAAGGGAGGTCACCCATCCTACAAGAGGTTTCCCATCCTAAGGGAGGTTACCCATCCTACGAGTGGTCACCCATCCTACGAGAGATTACCAATCCTAGGGAGGTCACTAATCCTAAGCGAGGTTACCCATCCTAAGGGAGGTTACCTATCTTAATGGAGATCACCCATCCTAAGGGAGGTCACCCATCCTACGGGAGGTCACCCATCCTACGAGAGGTTACCCATCCTTAGGGAGGTTTCCCATCCTACTTGAGGTCACCCATTCTACGAGAGGTTATCCATCCTAGGGAGGTCAACCATCCTAAGTGAGGTCACCCATTCTAATGGAGGTCACCCATCCTAAGCGAGGTCACCAACCTAAGAGAGGTCCCCTATCCTAAGGGAGGTTACCTATCATAAGGGAGGTTACCCATCCTAGGAAGGTCACCCATCTTATGGGAGGTTACCCACCCTACGGGAGGTCACCAATCCTACAGGAGGACACCCATCCTAAGGGAGGTTAACCATCCTACGGGAGGTCACCCATCCTATGAGAGGTTACCTATACTTAGGGAGGTTACCCATCCTACGGGTAGTTACCCAACCAAATGTAGGTTATCCATCCTATTGGAAGTTACCCATCCAACAGGATATCACCCATCCTACGAGAGGTCACCCATCCTATAGGTCACCCATCCTACGGGAGGTCACCCATACATAGGGAGGTTACCCAACCTATGAGAGGTCACCCATCATAAGGGTGGTTACCCATCCATATTGAGGTTACCCATCCTATAAGAGGTTACCCATACTATGGGATATCACCCATCTTACGAGAGGTCCCATAGGATAGGTAACCTCCTGTAGGATGGACCTCCCTAGGATGGGTAACCTCCCTTTGGATGGGTGACCTCTCGTAGGATGGGTAACCTCCCTTGGGATGACTGACCTCTCGTAGGATGGGTAACCTCCCGTAGGATAGGTGACTTTACTTTCGCTAGGATAGGTATACTCCGGATGAGTGACCTCCCTTTCGATGGGTAACCTCCCTTGGGATGGCTGACCTCCCGTAGGATGGTTAACCTATGTTAGGATGGGTGACCTAACTTCGGATGGGTAACCTCCCGTAGGATGAGTGATTTTCATTAGGATTGGTGACCTACCTTTGGATGGGTGACTTCCCTAGGATGGGTGACCTCCCTTAGGATGGGTAAACTCCTTTACGATAGGTAACCTCCGGATGGGTGACCTCTCATAGGATGGGTGACCCCCCGTAGGATGGGTAACCCCCCGTAGGATGGGTAACCTCCATTTGGATGGGTAATATCCTGTAGGATGGGTAACCTCCCTAGGATGGGTAACCTCCCTTAGGATGGGTAAACTCCTTTAGGATAGGTAACCTCCGGATGGGTGACCTCTCATAGGATGGGTGACCCCCCGTAGGATGGGTAACCTCCCGTTGGATGGGTAACCTCCATTTGGATGGGTGATATCCTGTAGGATGGGTAACCTCCCTAGGATGGGTGATCTCCCTAAAGATGTGTGACCTCCCATAAGATGGGTGACCTACAGGATAGGTGACCTCTCATAGGATGGGTGATATCCCGTAGGATGGGTAACCAACCTTAGGATGGGTGACATCCCTTAGGATGGGTAACCTCCCGTAGGATGGGTGACCTCTCATAGGATGGGTAACCTCGCTTAGGATGGGTAACCTCCCGTAAGATGTTAACCTCCCGTAGGATGGGTAACCTCCCTTAAGATGGGTGACCTCTCTTAGGATGGGTGACCTTTCTCTTAGGATGTGTAACCTCCCTCTGGATGGGTGACCTCCCGTTGGATGGGTGACCTATAGGATGGGTGACCTCTCCTGGATGGGTAATATCTCGTAGGATTGGTAACCTCCCTAGGATGGGTGACCTCTCGTAGGATGGGTGATATCCCTCCCGTAGGATGGGTGAGTTTACTTTCCCTAGAATAGGTAACCTACGGGTGGGTGACCTCCCATTCGATGGGTAACCTCCCTTGGGATGACTGACCTCCAGTTGGATCGGTGACCTCCCGTAGGATGGGTAACCTCCCTTAGGATGGGTAACCTCTCATTGGATGGGTAACCTCCCGTAGGATGGGTGACCTCCCTTAGGATGGGTAACCTCCCATAGGATGGGTGACCTCTCGTTGGATAGGTAACCACCCTTAGGATTGGTGACCTCCTGTAGGATGGGTGAGTCTATCCTCCTATAGGTCACCCATCCTAGGGAGGTCACCCATCCGAAGTGAGGTTACCTATCCTCAGGAAGGTCACCCATCCGGAGGTTACCTTTCCTAAGGAAAGTAAACCCATCCTCCTATATGTCACCGATCCTAGGAAGGTTATCCCATCCTAGGGAGGTCCTTATGGAGGTCACCCATCCTAAGGGAGGTTATCCATTTTAAGGGAGGTTACCCATCCTAAGAGAGAGGTCACCCATCCTAAGAGAGCTTATCCAACCTAAGGCAGGTCACCCATCCTAAGGGAGGTCACCCATCCTAAGGGAGGTTACCTATCCTACGAGAGGTCACCCATCCTACGGGAAGTTACTCATCCTAAGAGAGGTCACCCATCCTACGGGAGGTCACCCATCCTACGAGAGGTTACCCTTCCTACGAGAGGTTGCCCATCCTATGAAGGTCACCCATCCTACTGTAGGTCACCCATCCTACGGGAGGTCAGCCATCCCAAGGGAGGTAACCTATCGAAAGGGCGGTCACCCATCCGGATTTTACCTATCCTAGGGAAAGTAAAGTCACCCATCCAACGGGAGGGATATCACACATACTACGAGAGGTCACCCATCCTAGGGAGGTTACCCATCCTACGAGATATCACCCATCCTACGAAAGGTTACCCATCCTACAGGTCACCCATCCTAAGGGAGCTAACCCATCCTAAGAGAGAGGCCACCCATCCTAAGAGAGGTCACCCATCCTACGGGAAGTCACCCATCCTAAGGAAGGTTACCCATCCTACGAGAGGTCACCCATCCTACGGGAGGTCACCCATCCTAAGGGAGGTTACCCATCCTACGGGATATCACCCATCCTACGAGATATCACCCATCCTACGAAAGGTTACCCATACTATAGGTCACCCATCCTAAGGGAGGTAACCCATCCTAAGAGAGAGGCCACCCATCCTAAGAGAGCTCACCCATCCTACGGGAAGTCACCCATCCTAACGAAGGTTACCCATCCTACGAGAGGTCACCCATCCTACGGGAGGTCACCCATCCTAAGGGAGGTTACCCATCCTACGGGATATCACCCATCCTACGAGAGGTCACCCATCCTATAGGTCAACCATCCTATGGGAGGTCACCCATCCTTAGGGAGGTCATCCATCCTAAGGGAGGTTACCCATTTTTGGGAGGTTACCCATCCTACGAGATATCACCCATCCAAACGGAGGTTACCCATCCTATGAGGGGTCACCCATCCTAGGGAGGTCACCCATCCAACGAGAGGTAACCCGTCCGGATGTTACCCATCCTAAGGGAGTTTGCCCATCCAAAGGGAGGTCACCCATCCTAGGGAAGTCACCCATCCAAAGGGAGGTCACCCATCCTAAGAGAAATTACTCATCCTACGGGAGGTCACCCATCCTAAGTTATGTTACCCATCCTAACGGAGGTTACTAATTCTACGGGAGGTCAGCCATCCCAAGGGAGGTTTTCCATCGAAGGGGAGGTCACCCATCCGGAGGTTACCTATCCAGGGAAAAGTAAAGTAACCCATCCTACGAAATGTTACCCATCCAATGAGAGGTCAGCCATTCCAAAGGAGGTTATCCATCGAAAGGTAGGTCACCCATCCTATAGGAGGTTACCAATCCTAGGGAGGTTACCCAACCTATGATAGGTCACCCATCATACGGGTGGTTACCCATCCAAATGGAGGTTACCCATACTACGGGAGGTCACCCATCCTAAGGAGGTCACCCATCCTACGGGAGCTCACCCATCCTAGGGATGTTACCCATCCAAATATAGGTCACCCATCCTACGAGAGGTTACCCATCCTAAGGGAGGATCCCTATCCTATGGGAGGTCACCCATCCTAGGGAGGTTACCCATCCTATAGGTCACCCATTGTATGGAGTTCCTCCATCCTACAGGATATTACCCATCGTATGGAGGTCACCCATCCTATGGAGGTTACCCATCCTAGGGAGGACACCCATCCTAGGAAGGTTACCCATCCTAGGGAGGTAACCCATCCGGAGGTTACCCATCCTACGGGAGGTCACCCATCCGGAGGTTACCCATCCAAATGGAGGGAACCATCCTACGGGAGGTCACCCATCCAAATGGAGATAACCATCCTACGGGAGGTCACCCATCCAAATGGAGGTTACCAATCCTATGGAAGGTCATCCTACGGGAGGTCACCCATCCTTAGGAAGGTTACCCATCCTACGAGACGTCACCCATCCTACGGGAGGTTACCAATCCTAAGAGAGGTTACCCATCCTAAGGGAAATAGGTCACTCATCTTACGGGAGGTTACCCATCCTACGGGATATCACCCATCCTACGAGGGGTCACCCATCCTAGGGAGGTTACCCATCCTACGAGATATCACCCATCCTATGAGATATCACCCATCCTACGAAAGGTTACCCATCCTACGAAAGGTTACCCATCCAACGGTATATAACCCATCCTACGAGAGGTCACCCATCCTAAGGGAGGTTACCCATCCTACGGAAGGTCACCCATCCTAGGGAGGTAACCCATCCTACGGGAGGTCACCCATCCTAGGGAGGTTACCCATCCTACAGGAGGTCACCCATCCTAATGGAGGTCACCCATCCTAAGGAAAATAGGTCACTCGTCCTATGGGAGGTTACCCATCCTACGGGATATCACCCATCCTACGAGAGGTCACCCATCCTAAGGGAGGTTACCCATCCTAAGAGAGGTTACCCATCCAAAGGGAAATAGGTCACTCATCTTACGGGAGGTTACCCATCCTACGGGATATCACCCATCCTACGAGGGGTCACCCATCCTAGGGAGGTTACCCATCCTACGAGATATCACCCATCCTATGAGATATCACCCATCCTACGAAAGGTTACCCATCCTACGAAAGGTTAACCATCCAACGGGATATAACCCATCCTACGAGAGGTCACCCATCCTAAGGGAGGTTACCCATCCTACGGAAGGTCACCCATCCTAGGGAGGTAACCCATCCTACGGGAGGCCACCCATCCTAGGGAGGTTACCCATCCTACAGGAGGTCACCCATCCTAATGGAGGTCACCCATCCTAAGGAAAATAGGTCAGTCATCCTATGGGAGGTTACCCATCCTACGGGATATCACCCATCCTACGAGAGGTCATCCATCCTAAGGGAGGTTACCCATCCTATGAGAGGTCACCAATCCAAATAGAGATCACCCATCATAAGGAAATAGGTCACTCATCCTACGGGAGGATACCCATCCTACGGGATATTATACATCCTACTATAGGTCACCCATGCTAAGAATCGTGATGCCGTACGGTCCTGGGGTTACCGATGTCATGACCCGAATCCTTAGAATCGTTGGGGCGTCCCCCGAATCGTGATGCCGTACGGGCCTGGGGTTGCGCCCGCACAAGGCTAAAGTATTTTGCATAGCAAGCATATATTCAGAGTACGCAGATAAATTGAAACACAGATTTGAAACATGGAAAAGTTCTCTTTATTGATAAAGAACATCTATTACAAACTCTTGAACGAGTCAGTTAATATGCCTCACGGACTTACAAAAGAGTTGACTAAAAATGAGATAGCAGTCTTGTACATTATATCCCTTTACTAAACTTCAAAAGATATGGACCTCCAGGCTGGAGGATAGCTTTGCTACGGAGCTGCATTTGTGTATGAAGAGTTGCAGCATTCTGTCTTCAAAATGCTTCAAGGGGCGCGGTAAAGATGCGCCAATAGCTGGACTGGATCGGGAAGACGACTTCGGCTCCTCGCTCGGTTCGCCTTGGTGCGGAGAACCTATTTCAACGAGGGTCAGCATGTCGAAACATACTGGTGAAGGCGACCTAGCTCAACTATACCAATCAACACGTTGTTTTAATGAAGCATGCATATTTGGTGGGTTTCTATCTTGACTTAGTTCATTTACAAGTAAGCAGCATATAGAATTAACTGAAATGAACTTGCCACCGTTCGGTAGATTTTACCTGACCGTCTGAATCACCTGCACAATACTTACCATGCCTTCCCTGCCACAAAGACACAAGTTAGTATGCAACAGGTTTAAATATACACGATGATCACTGGCATGATTGCCAAAGTGGACGTAGCCGAGGACAATGATAGCTTGCAACGAGAGTACATGATTGCGCTGCAAGCTATCCGGTCCCGAACAATATGACTACACATGAGTTTCGCCCGGATCAGATCGGTGCCAGTGCCCCAGCGACCGTCCACAGAACCAATACCTTGTGCACAAGTTTTCCATGATCGAACACGATTAACAAGTTAACAAGTCATATATTTGAGGCAACATGAGTGCAAGAACACGAGTACACGACAAGCAGTATTGCATGATTTATTTTGCATAGTCTTCCTGAATAATTATGCATATACAAGATGTGATCTATACTTAGCACGGTTTATCGAACATTTGCACGAACAAGCATACTATAAGATAACAGTTCACGTGTTTGATTGACAAGCATAATAACCAAGTCTATTCTCTTTTATCTTGGTTTCTTTTATTATTACTTGGTATCGTTTGATCGGGGCAAAGAAGAATGCAGATTTATTAGCTGTGAAGCTTGGAAGCAGGGCTAGCTAATCGGGTTGGTAGCCACTCACTTCGATGTTTGGAAGGGAGAAGGAAAGAGGCGCTTCACGACTCCGCTCGTAAGCCGCCTACTGCTCGTTCACCTGCACACGAACAGCTTGATCAATACTTCTTCCTCTCTTTCCAAATCTCGAAATTGAAGTGCAGTTCAATGAACGAAAACAATGAAAACCATCGAAACAGTTCAAGGAAAACAAGCAAATCCCAAAACCAACTCAAAGCACGAAAGCAACAAGCGACATCAAAAACCGAGGCAATAAAAGATAGCAGCGGAGAGGTCCCTCCTGACTCTGCCGCGGGCATGGTCCACTGAATATGGGAATCGATTCCGAAGAAACAAATCCGTAACGAGGACGAGTTCTTAATTCAATCTATCCCGATCTAACGATACCGTCTTGTGTTTCTTAGCCGCGATCCCCGCACCGGGGAACGGGACGCTACATCCTACCCAACTAATTGGAAGTTTCGTCCCGAAACATAAGAATAGGACCTACCGTTAGTGAGCATTTCGTTGGGGACGACGATCAGGAAGGTTCGGACAGGAATTTATGGCATGGCCTGATCATCGACAAGCGAGGCATAATCCAAGTCTCAAGCGGCAGTCTTTCTTATCGTGTCCAAGCTTTTTGCAGAATTGACACGTATTGCTCCAATGCTTTATTTGCTGACCACCGTCGTTTCGTCGCTTTGCAGCGTTGTTCCCTCTCTCGTTGCTATGGCGTTTGTGAGTGTAGGTATGCACAGCGCCACTAGGAACGTGAGGATAGTGTGGTTCAAGTGATAGCGCGTGATTCATGACTTCACGTATTGTACGATACTGATGAACGGCTATGTGCGCATGGATGGCAGGGCGTAGTCCACCTTCAAACCTTCTTGCTCGACTTGCTACATCAGGTAAATAGGCTCTAGCGAATTTGGAGAGTCGGTTGAATTCGGCGGAGTACTCTTTAATTGTCAAGCCGCCTTGCCTCAGTTGCACGAACTCGTTCTCCATTTGACGTTGTACTAGAGGGGGTACAAACTCCTCTCCGAACGCGGCATAAAAAGTCGTCCACGAGATCGCCTCCTCTCCGTGATCAAATTGGAGAGATCGTCGATGCACGTCCCACCAATCGTACGTATTGAGGCGGAGCTGTAGTTGCGCACAGGCGACGCACTTTTCTTCGGGGACCTCTAGCAGAGCGAAGTGATCTTCAAGTTCGGCCAACCAATCTAGAGCTACGACTGGGTCCTCAGTCCCGTTGAATGGGGTGTTGCAGACTTTCTTGAAGTGGCCAAAGTCGAAGGCAGTCACGTCCCTCGTCCTTGGAATTTGTGGCGTCTCTACTTCAAGCACGGGCTGTTCCACCGGAGTCGGTGCTCTTGCCGTGGAATGGTTGGAAGCCAAAGTCTGAACGATCTGTTGTAGGGCATCCACCTGCTTCTGTTGGACTGAGAATCGTGCTTCTATATTGTCTTGAAACTTGAGCTGACTCTCTTCCGCCCGCTTCTCGTCCCGTTCATAGCGAGCCTCGTCCCTTTTTTGGTTTTCCTCCAACATCTGCAACATTCGTTGGACGGGATCGATGCTTGGCACGGCTCGCTGGCTCTCTGAAATTCCCGAAGTGCCTGAACTACTTCCTTGGCCTTGTGTTTCATCCGGCGTTTGCGCTGTGGATTGCGCTGGAGCCATTCCTTCAAAAGAAGGTAAATTACATTAGGATCATAATGTATTATGGACTTATTGCATGAACGTATCTCATTTTGGCCTAGCGAGTTCAAGAGGTCGCACAGGAAATTGATCGTTAAGGGAACTTTTCCAACACGAAGTCTAAGGAACTTGAATTTGTGCTCTGATACCATTATGTCACGACCTGAATCCTTAGAATCATTGGTGCGTCCCCCGAATCGTGATGCCGTACGGGCCTGGGTTTGCGCCCGCACAAGGCCAAAGTATTTTGCATAGCAAGCACATATTCAGAGTACGCAGATAAATTGAAACACAGATTTGAAACATGGAAAAGTTCTCTTTATTGATAATGAACATCTATTATAAATTGTTGAACGAGTCAGTTAATATGCCTCACGGGCTTACAAAAGAGTTGACTCAAAATGAGATAGCAGTCCTGTACATTATATCCCTTTAATAAACTTTAAAAGATATAGACCTCCAGGCTGGAGGATAGCTTTGCCACGGAGCTGCATTTGTGTATGAAGAGTTGCAGCTTTCTATCTTCAAAATGCTTCAAGGGGCGCGGTGAAGATGCGCCAACAGCTGGACTGGATCGGGAAGACGACTTCGGCTCCTCGCTTGGTTCGCCTTGGTGTGGAGAACATGTTTCAACGAGGGTCAGCATGTCGAAACATACTGGTGAAGGCGAGCTAGCCGAACTATACCAATCAACACGTTGTTTTAATGAAGCATGCATATTTGGTGGGTTTCTATCTTGCCTTAGTTCATTTACAAGTAAGCAGCATATAGAATTTACTGAAATGAACTTGCCACCGTTCGGTAGATTTTACCTGACCGTCTGAATCACCTGCACAATACTTACCATGCCTTCCCTGCCACGAAGACACAAGTTAGTATGCAACAGGTTTAAATATACACGATGATCACTGGCATGATTGCCATAGTGGACGTAGCCGAGGACAAGGATAGCTTGCTACGAGATTACACGATTGCGCTGCAAGCTATCCGGTCCCGAATACGATGACTACACACGAGTTTCGTGCGGATCGGATCGGTGCCAGTGCCCCAACGACCGTCCGTAGAACCAATACCTTGTGCACAAGTTGTCCATGATCGAACACGATTAGCAAGTTAACAAGTCATGCATTTGAGGCAACACGAGTGCAAGAACACGAGTACACGACAAGCAGTATTGCATGATTTATTTTGCATAGTCTTCCTGAACAATTATGCATATACAAGATGTGATCTATACTTAGCACGGTTTATCGAATATTTGCACGAACAAGCATACTATAAGATAACAGTTCACGTGTTTGATTGACAAGCATAATAACCAAGTCTATTCTCTTTTATCTTGGTTTCTTTTATTATTACTTGGTATCGTTTGATCGGGGCAAAGAAGAATACAGATTTATTAGCTGTGAAGCTTGGAAGCAGGGCTAGCTAATCGGGTTGGTAGCCACTCACTTCGATGTTTGGAAGGGAGAAGGAAAGAGGCGCTTCACGACTCCGCTCGTAAGCCGCCTATTGCTCGTTCACCTGCACACGAACAGCTTGATCAATACTTCTTCCTCTCTTTCCAAATCTCGGAATTGAAGTGCAGTTAAATGAACGAAAACAATGAAAACCATCAAAACTGTTCAAGGAAAACAAGCAAATCCTAAAACCAACTCAAAGCACGAAAGCAACAAGCGACATCGAAAACCGAGGCAATAAAAGATAGCAGCGGAGAGGTCCCTCCTGACTCTGCCGCTAAGTCGATCCCGGGGGCACGATCTACTGAATATGGGAATCGATTCCGAAGAAACAAATCCATAACGAGGACGAGTTCTTAATTCAATCTATCCCGATCGAACGATACCATCTTGTGTTTCTTAGCCGCGATCCCCGTACCGGGGGAACGGGGCGCTACAACCGATCCTATGAAGGTCACCCATCCTTAGGGAGGTCAACCATACTTATGTAGGTTACTCAACCTATGAGAGGTCACCCATCCTACGAGAGGTTACCCATCCTACGAGAGGTTACCCAACCTATGGGTGATTACCCATCCAAATAGAGGTTACCCATCCTACGGGGGTCACCCATCCTATGGGGGTCACCCATCCTACGGGAGGTTACCCATCCTAGGGAGGTCACCCATCCTACGGGAGGTCACCCATCCTACGGGAGGTCACCCATCCTAAGAGATGTTACCCATCCTTAGGGAGGTTAACCATCCTAAGAGAGATTACCCATCCTAAGGGAAATAGGTCACTCATCCTACGAGAGGTTACCCATCCTACGGGATATCACCCTTCCTATGAGAGGTCACCGATCCTAGGAAGGTCACCCATCCTAAGGGAGGTAACCAATCCAAAAGGATGTTACCCATCTTACATGAGGACACCCATCCTTTAGGTCACATATCCTAAGGGAGGTTACCCATACTACATGAGGTTACCCATCCTAAGGGAGGTCATCCATCCTACGGAAGGTCACCCATCCTAAGGAAAGTTACCCATTCTACGGGAGGTCACCCATCCTACGGGAGGTTACCCATCCTACGTTAGGTTACCCTTCGTAAGGGAGGTCATCCATCCAATGGGAGGTCACCTATCCAATAGGTAATCCATCCTATGAGAGGTTACCTATCAGGTAGGAGGTCACCCATCCTAAGAGCGGTTACCCATCCTACGTTAGGCTACCTATCCTATCGGAGGTCTCCCATCCAATGGGCGGTAACCTATCCTAAAGGAGGTCACCCATCCTAGGGAGGTCACCCATCCTACGGAAGGTTACCTATCCTAGGGAGGTCACCCATCCTAGGTAGGATACCCATCCAAATAGAGGTTACCCATCCTACGGGAGGTTACCCATCCTAGGGAGGTCACCCAGCCTAGGGAGGTCACCTATCCTACGACAGGTTACCCATCCTAAGAGAGGTTACCCATCCTAAGGGAGGTTACCCATCCAAATGGAGGTTACCCAACCTGAGGGAAGTCACTCATCCTACGAGAGGTTACCCATCCTAGGTAGGTTACCCATCCTACGGGATATCACCCATCGTACGAGGTCATCCATCCTAAGGGAGGTTACCGATCCTATGAAGGTAACCCATCCTTAGGGAGGTTACCTATCCTAGGTAGGTTACCCATCCTACGTTATATCACCTATCCTACGGGATATCACCCATCCTATGGGAGGTCACCCATCCTAGGGAGGTTACCCATCCTATAGGTCACCAATCGTATGGAGGTCCCCCATCCTACAGGAGGTTACCCATCGTATGGAGATTATCTATCCTAGGGAGGTCACCCATCCTATGGAGGTTACCCATCTTAGGAAGGTTATCCATCCTAGGGAGGTCACCCATCCGAAGGTTACCCATCCTACGTGAGGTTACCCATCCGGAGGTTACCCATCCAAATGGAGGTTACCCATCCTAGGGAGGTCAACCATGCAAATGGAGGTTACCCATCCTACGAGAGGTCATCCATCCTAAGGGAGGTAACCCATCCTAGGGAGGTTACCCAACCTACGGGTGGTTACCCATCCAAATGGAGGTTACCCATCCTACGGGTGGTTACCCATCCTAGGGAGGTCACCCATCCTACGGGAGGTCACCCATCCTAAGAGAGATTACCCATCCTAAGGGAGGTTAACCATCCTAAGAGAGGTTACCCATCCTAAGGGAAATAGGTCACTCATCCTATGGGAGGTTACCCATCCTACGGGATAACACTCATCCTATGGGAGGTTACCTATCCTACGTTAGGTTACCCATCCTACGTTAGGTTACCCATCCTAAGGGAGGTCACCCATCCTATGGGAGGTCACCCATCCTATAGGTCACCGATCCTATGAGAGGTTACCTATCATATAGGAGGTCACCCATCCTAAGAGAGGTTACCCATCATACGTTAGATTACCTATCCTATCAGAGGTCTCCCATCTAATGGGAGATAACCTATCCTAAAGGAGGTCACCCATCCTAGGGAGGTCACCCGTCCTACGGGAGGTTATCCATCCTACGGAAGGTTACTCATCCTAGGGAGGTCACCCTGCCTAGGGAGGTTACCCATCCTACGGGGGGTCACCCAACCTACGGGGGTTCACCCATCTTACGGTAGGTCACCCATCCAAATGGAGGTCACCCATCCTACGACAGGTTATCCATCCTAAGAGAGGTTACCCATCCTAAGGCAGGTTACCCATCCAAATGGAGGTTACCCATCCTAAGGGAGGTCACTTATCCTACGGGAGGTTACCCATCCTAGGGAGGTTATCCATCCTACGGAATATCACCTATCCTACGGGAGGTCACCCATCCTAAGGGAGGTTACCGATCCTATGAAGGTGTAAACCCCCTCATTTATTTCTATAGATAGTATGGTTATGGGTTAGAAAATTTTGGTTTAGCATCAAATATTTGAGGTTTAGAATTTAGGATGCAGATGTCTGAGTCTTTATTGAAACCCTTGGAGCGCCCTACCGTTGTTACAATATTCGGAGCCCAACATCAGCCCATAAATTTCAACAAGTTGTTGCATTCTAGACTTGACACACCAATTTTAGGCGCTGGACTTTCCCGTCACTCAAAATCATAATCCCTTGTGCTCTAATTTAATTGTACAACTTCCCGTATCCAAAATGCATTATTTAATCCTGTGTCGCGCACCTGTGTCGTTGCCATCAATTTTGAGATACCAACTCAACCCGTTGAGCCGGACGAATTAAAGGGTCCAAGACTGACACCAAGCCTACACCGTTCATGACCTTTGTGTCACTCCCAATTAAGACTCCAGGTGCCCCCATTTAATTTAAGAGCACATGACATTTTTATTCTAATTAAATTAGGGATACCAACTTTGACTATTCCCATTTTAATCCCAATTTAGTTCCAATACCACTTTAATTAAGCCCATAAAAAACACACAATACCCCCTCACCCTACAAAACACCAAACACCATTTCTCTCCCAAATTTTGCATTATTTTATGTGTTTATACAAATACCCAAAATTAAGGGGCTTAGTTACAATTATTGCAATAGGTGTCATCACCTCCTTGGTCCAAACCAAATGAGAAGCCTCACCCTCACTCATTGACCGGTCAAGCCCATCCCCACTCTCTCTCCTATGGATGAGAAATTTTCTCCATATGAAATCTGAGCCATCCATTTGAATTTGGGCTCATCCCCACCACCAATCTCTCACACACGCCCCTATAAAACATCTCTTCCTACACTTTTTCCCAAGCAGGCCCTAATCCCAACACCTAGGGAAAACTACCCCCTCTCTCTCTCTCTCCTCCCTCCTTCACCAACCGTAGGTCTTCTTCTTTCTTTCTCCTTCTTCTTGTTCTTCTCCTTCTTCTTCTTCTTCTTCTCCTTCTACTCTACTTCACCTCCTCCATTTAAAAACCCGAGCCTCCCTCCATGACCTCAACTCCGGCCACCCGCTGTGCCAACCCCGACTGTTGCCCACTTCACTACTCCGGCCAGGCAACCCAACCCCGGCCAAACCAAGCCAACCCCGGCCGAGCTTCACCCTCCGGCTGCTACCACCACCACCACACACCAATGCCACCACTACACACCGACTACCACTGCGACCTCCACCCGTACCACCACCTCGAACCAGCATCACCTTCAGCCGACCGGCCCCTCAACCCCGGTCGACATAACCAGCACCACTACCGCCACCCTTAGCCGAGATTCACCCCCCGACCAGCTTCTTCCCCACGACCGGCCAAGCTCCCTGCTCCGGCCACTCTTCCAACACTCCACGAGCCCATGACCACTTCGATCCCCTCGGCCAGCCAAGCATCTCCCACCACCACCACGTGCCACCGAGGTGAGATTCTTCCCCTCTCCTTATAGTGTAATGATGTTTTCTTTCATTATTTGTTTGCTTAACTTAGTTAGGGTTATGTTTGTGCATAAGTTTAGGGTTTTAGTGTAATATAGATCTAGTTACGATTATATATTTGAATGAGAGATGTTAGGTTTAATAATGTTATATATGATTGATGATTAAATGCTAAGTTGAGAGTTTAGGGTTTTGAAGGCTTTAATATTCATGGGTTGGGGTTATGAATTATATACATTGGATGTAAAATGCAAGGTTAATAATTAGGGTTTATGTTTAATGCTTTGAGTAGGGTTGATGTTAAGTATGCATCTAAATGGTTGTGAAATGATGGTTATATTAAGGCATTGATTATTATCAAGGAACATGTTAATTAATATAAAATGGTAGAGAGATATCAAACCTTGGGTTAATATTGAAAGCTATTGATGAAGTTGTTTGAGGACTGGCTGTAGATTGGTAGAAATGAGGTTCAAATAATTTAAAGGAAGGTTTTATATGAACGAGGGTTTATTAAAAATAATTTAATGGAGGATGAAATATGTCAACGTACATGGTAATGACTGTGAAGACTAGGGTGAAATTTTAGGATTTGATCCTGGCTTGAACTACTGAACACCGGGATGAGATATAAGAATTATGGATTTATTGATGATATTGTATAGGTGATTAATCGGATTTGGAATAACGTACCATTAGTCAACCTTGGTCAACCCTCTAGCTTCGTGCCCATGTGACTTGTAACTAAGGTTGAACATATGATTAGACGTGTGTTACTTCTTATTTCAGGCTCGTGATAGTTATTGATAAAGCTTGTGTCTCGTCTCTAGGTACTACGGGACCTGTGGACTTGGACGTTGTACCGGATCCCCATCTTCAACAGCCGGACCCAGGCAAGTGTACCTTGCCACCCTGTATTTCAGTTACCAGATATTTATTGTTTCATTATATACATTATGCGTATGTTTGATTAAGATTGTTACTTTGCATCCGGATCACAACCGGGTGCAAACGTTCATCGTAACGTCTTGTAACAAATGCTAGATGTTCGTAACACCTCGATGTACGTACCTGTGTATATCGTCACCCTAGGACACATTTAAATACTGTTATCGTACAAGATTTCCTGTATCCTGATACTGACATCATGACTGGAGAGTGGGACGACCTTAGGATCGCGTTTGTTGATAGTTACTTCTGTGCGAAGAGACTGCTAGATAAAGGTTCAGGTTCAGCGCACAATCGTTGACCGCTTGGGAAGGGGAAGACAGCTACTAGACGTTTAGGCTCCTCTGCACGCACTTTATATATGTATGTCATGTTGATGTAGTGTTACTGTATCCGGAGTAGTAGTATCACCCGTGTGACTCTGTGCTCGGAGCTACGGTATGCCCCGTGTGTCTCTGTGTTCGGAGCTACGGTTTTATTTTGGACAGCCCACGCGTCGAACATTATCTTCAAACTGTGTCTCACTTAGGTGATTATGCTAGATTACCCCGTCATTGCACTTGTACTTTCTGTTATACTTGGCATGTTGTATTTTCGTACCTTGTTACGTCCCTCTGAGGACCTGGTTTCCTTCCAGGTTTAGGCGAGGAGGATTACCCAGAGGAGTACGGTCCGGGTACGTATCCATCAGCAGGACCCATTACCGAGGAAGAGGTTATCCCCGAGGACTTCGCCTGATCACTGGTAGTGAGTTTATCCTTGGGACGGTATTACTATCTAGCTATCTGATGCCGTTCCAAGTTATCTCATTGCTTACTTTCATTCCAGTATTTTGTACTAGCGGGTTTGTTCCCTTGTGACTACTCTAGTATTTGTACTATGATACATTTTCTCGTGATATTTCCTTTCTGCACATTAGTAGTTTGTGATTACCTCTATGTGCTCTTATATTTGTTGCCTGTGGATGAGATTTAGATTCACTATGTATGTGTTATGCGTTGGGTTATTCATTGTACTTTACAGCTTAGGTGTACGCCGACGGGCCCATTAGATTGGGATGCCCGCCGAAGTGTACTGCTGGCCATTGCCACGTGACTCAGTTCCTTATTTTTGGAACTAGGGCATGACAAGGTTTTTGTGGTGGCCCATGCAGGTCCGATTTAAATTGTCTTGGTCACCTGACTGTGCCAAGCAAGCCTGCAAATTAGGAATAGATATTAGGAATCTCATCTACAAGTTTGAAACCTTCATATGACACCTCTATCTCGATTTCTTTTACCAAATTGCATTTTATTTATTTTCTCAACGCTGATCGCAGTCATGACTTCTTTTCAGAGTTTTGAATCTCCGCAGCGGACGCGTTGCACAGCCAGGCGATGTTCCCCGTGACGCAGGATCATCCGGGGAACCAAAACAGGAGCATGTTCTTCTGTTGACTCCAGCTCCCCCGGGACAGTCATCGGGGCAGCCAGAGGTGCCTTCGGACGGGCATCAGAGTCTGCGTCAGGCAGGACCTGAGGATCAGAGGACCCCAAGACAGGAGGAGCAGCAGCTGCCCCCACCTCCACCTTTACCACCCCAGATGCCCTATATGCTATTCCCCGCAGGGTAAGCCATGGATGGGACACAGATATTTTAGATGGTATATGCGATGATGCAGGGCCAACAGCAGGTCCAACCGCAGGCTCAGCAGCAGGCCCAGCAGCGCCAGGCTGAGACCTTGAGGGAGAGTATCGTGACGGCCTTGGGGCAGGCGTCACCACCAGCACACCAGTCGACGATGGCGTCTGTCATAGACTTTCGTCATATGATTCCATAACCTTTTGCTGGCACAGAAGAGCCGACGGAGGTCCATGCATGGCTCACCAGCATTCAGCACCAGCTGGAGGCTACCGATCTCCCCCGGCACCAATGGATAACTGCCATCAGGATGCAGCTCACTGGCAACGCTCATCACTGGTGGCTCTCACAGGAACAATATTTGGGACCAGACCGGGCCACATGGGAAGAGTTATCTAGGCTCTTCCAGGAGATGTACATGCCTTCCACTGCCCGAGTAGAGCTTCGGGATAGATTTCAGAACCTCAGGCAGGGCAGTATGACTATAGAGGAATACAATGCTAAGTTCCTCCGCCAAAGCAGATTTGTACCGTACCTGATCCCTACCGAGGAGGCGAAGGCCGAGAAGTTCTATGAAGGCCTGAGTTTTGAGACGCAGTGATTTATCGAGTCTATAGCCCCCACCTCCTACTCCGAGGTGTTATTAGCAGCACGATGCCAGGACCGCATCAACAAGATGGAGGCCAGCCTGAAGCGCTTCTGTGCGTCATCATCAGCAGTTCGAGCTCCGCAGGGAGGAACTGTGAAGCGTCCTCTAGTACACAAGCAGCAGCAGAGAGCATCACCCCTGCAGGGAGCAGTGATTCCCATATGCCATTTCTGCGACAAGAGGGGACATTTATTGAGGGACTGTCGGCGGAGGCTGGGCGTATGTCTGAGATGTGGATCGGGCCAGCATGCAATCCTAGATTGCCCCGACCCGAGGGATCCAGTACAGATGGTTCACCGGCCAGCCCTGCCAGCACCGAGGCCGCCTTACGCAGGAGTTGGAGCACAGCGACCACCAGCACCAGGGGAAAATCAGAGGAGGCCACCCTTGGCCCCACAGGCAGATTGATTCTAGCAGGCTCGACAGCAGCAGCCGAGGGCACCGGCAACGAGACATGGTCAGGCCTATGCGATGACTATAGAGGAGGCGGAGACAGCCGGAGAAGTGATGGCAGGTACTATCTTAGTAGCTTTATTACCAGCAGTAGTCTTATTTGATTCTAGTGCCACACACTCTTTTTATAGCTGTTAGTTTTGTGGCCACCCATAGAATAGCCACTGCACCCCTTCCAAAGATCAAGAGGATTTTGACGGGAGATGGAATAGTACCTGTTAGCGACACTTGTAGATCATGTTCAGAAGTTGTCTGCGGGCGAGAGATGCGTGCCTGATTTCTGGTCTTCTCCATGCCGGACTATGACATTGTCCTAGGCATGGATTGGTTGAGCCAATACCACGCAACGCTAGATTGCCGTCGTGGTTGTGTCATATTTAGACCCCCAGACCACCCAGAGTTTGAGTTTCTTCGGGTAACCCGAGAGCATGGTGTCCAACCTACCCTAGCGACATACATTGCAGAAGGTGAACCGATGTACCCTCACTTTATATCAGAGTTTGAGGATGTGTTTCCAGAGGATCTCCCAGGCCTGCCACCTGACAGAGAGATTGAGTTCACTATAGAGTTGACTCCCGGAGTCGAGCCAGTTACTTCCCCCGTTTATAGACTAGTACCGAAGGAGTTGGTTGAGTTGAAAGTCCAAGTAGATGATCTCTTAGATAAGGGTTTCAACGTGCTAGTGTATCTCCATGGGGAGCACCCATTTTATTTGTACCGAAGAAGGACGGGACGGTACGCTTGTGTATCGATTACAGGGCATTAAATATTGTAACGATAAAGAACAAGTATCCACTGCCGTGCATCGATGATTTATTTGATCAGCTTAGTGGTGTATGTGTATTCTCGAAGATCGATCTCAGATCCAGTTACCATCAGATCAAGGTACTAAGAGAGGACATCCCGAAGACGGCTTTTCGGACGAAGTAAGGGCACTATGAGTTTCTATTCATGTCGTTTGGTTTAACCAACGTGCCAGCAGTGTTTATGAGTCTGATGTACAATATTTTCCACCAGTACTTAGATAAGTTCGTGGTGGTATTTATCGACGACATCTTGGTATATTCCAAGAGCCAGGAGGAGCATGAGAGACATCTCAGGATCGTGTTGGAGACGCTGAGGCAAGAGAGGTTGTACGCCAAGCTCAGCAAATATGAGTTCTGTTTGGATAGAGTACCCTTCCTGGGACACATAATCACTGGAGATGGACTATCAGTTGACCCGGAGAAGATAGTTGCAGTAGAGACGTAGCCTACCCCTACATTAGTTATAGAGGTTAGGAGTTTCCTCTGACTTGCCGGATATTATCGGAGGTTCGTAGAAAATTTCTCGAGGATTACTGAGCCTATGACGCGACTGACGCGTAAAGACGAGGATTTTATCTGGACCGAAGAGTGTCAGACGGCTTTCGATGAGCTGAAGAAGCGTCTGGCATCAGCACCGATTTTGACACTACCTTTAGGATCAGGAGAATTTCTAGTGTACAGTGATGCGTCTGGGAGCGGATTAGGATGTGTACTGATGCAACACGGTAAAGTGATAGCCTACGCATCGAGACAGCTGAGAGTTCATGAGAAGAACTATCTGACATATGATCTAGAGTTAGCTGCAGTGATATTTGCACTGATGCTATGACAACACTACCTTTATGGTGAGCGTGTAGAGATTTACACAAATCACAAAAGTCTGAAGTATGTCTACACGCAGAAGGAGCTCAACATGAGATAGAGGCGCTGGCTAGAGTTGATGACAGATTATGATATAGAGTTGCAGTACCACCCTGGCAAGGCGAATGTAGTAGCAAATGCCTTAAGCAGGAAGCCCATGGCCTACTTTTTGATGACTCAGCGGCAATTGCTAGAGGATCTTCAGGACCTTGGGATAGAGATCATATTGCCAAGCATGGATGGACAGATGGCCAGTCTAGAGGTTCAGTCTATATTGATTGAGAGGATCAAGGCGGCCCTGCCTACATATGCGAGATTTCGACGACTGCGAGAGAGGACAGAGGCCGGCATGCAGACGGGACTCAGGATTCATGAAGACGAAATGTTAAGGTGTGGAGATCGCCTATACGTTCCGAGTGGCGACCTACGTCAGGAGTTGATGACCGAGGCTCATAGCTCGATTTATTCTATTCATCCCGGGGGTACGAAGATGTACCAAGATTTGAGGCAATATTACTGGTGGCATGGGATGAAGAGAGAGATTGCAAGATTTGTGGTAAGATGTTTGGTTTGTCAATAAGTCAAGGTTAAACATCAGAGGACTGCAGGACTATTGCAGCCGCTTCCCATTCCCGAGTGGTAGTGGGAACACATTACCATGAACTTCGTCACAGGATTCCCGCGGAGCCCCAGCGGGAAGGATGCAGTTTGGGTTGTCATAGACAGACTCACCAAGTCTGCATATTTTGTGCCCTTCATAGTTGGGCAGTCCACGGAGATATTAGTTGACATGTATATGAGGCAGATAGTACTACTACATGGGGTGCCTGTCAACATAGTATCGGATCGTGATTCCAGATTCACGTCACATTTTTGGCAGAGTATACAGGAGAGTCTAGGAACTCGTCTCAAGTTCAGCACTGCATATCATCCACAGACTGATGGCCAGTCAGAGCGCACGATACAGATACTAGAGGATATGTTGAGCGTGCATGATCGACTTTGGAGGATCTTGGGAGGACCATTTACACTTGGTGGAATTCTCCTACAATAACAGCTACCAGCCTAGCATACAAATGGCACCTTATGAGGCACTGTACGGCAGGAAGTATAGGTCACCGGTATGTTGGAGTGACATGGGATAGCGTCAGATACTTGGTCTAGAGTTGGTGACACAGACAGTGGAGAAAGTTAAGCTGATACAGAGCAACCTGCGTGCAGCAAAGGACAGATAGAAGAATTGGACAGATGCGTACCGCAGACCTTTGGAGTTCAAGGAAGGTGACAATGTATTTTTGAAGATATCCCCTACTCGTTGTACCATCAGATTCGGAGGCAGAGACAAGCTGAGTCCGAGGTACATCGGACCTTTTGACATCTTGGAACGAATTGGCGAAGTGGCTTATCGTCTTGCATTGCCTCCATCATTAGAAGTGGCGAAGAGGCCGCTCGCTTGCTCTCTCCCCCGCGTTTAAGTCACAACTCACGATCCCTCTCTTTTCTATATATATTCACCTCTTTCACAAAACCCTAACCCTAATTCATCCTTCCCATCTGACCGCCGCAGAGCCCTCGACCTAACCGCCGTTCACCGTCACCCTCAGCCAAGACAGACCGCCAGAAATCGACCCCGATGACCGCGTGATGCGCACAACCCCCGCGCTGCAGTTTCAAATAGCGAAGTACCTGTGTTCACGTGCAGTTTCCCATCACCTTGCTCGACCAAACTCGACCCCGTCTTCACCGGTACGTTCATCTCTTAACCCTCTTCAATATTTGAGCAATAAATGACCTCGAACAGCGCGTAACCCTAGGCGAAAATAGCGTCCAAGTTGACGGAAAAAGACAACTTTTGGGTATCGTAGAAAACTGCAGTGACTACCTATGTTCCCGGATTCGTATCTCCCACCACAGAGATCCAAATTCAATTTTTCTTTTTGATATACGGAGACCACTTGACCTAGTTTAATTTCTGTCATTTACATTAAGTTATTAATTGCTATGTATAGAATTAAATTAGTTAGAAAACCCCGAAAACCTACTTTTTCTAGAATTCCATAAATTGGGATACGTAGCTCGCTCAGCCAAACGGGACCGCCCCGTCGTGTACCAAGTGTACTAATAGGTGTGCGCAGTATACCCGAGCGTGTGAAATTTTGTGGAAACTGATTTGGATGCGTGTGCGCGTCGAAATCAGCCCGTATCCGCAGAAGTTTCCCCGTATTGCAGCTTTGCAAAAGCCCTGCACATTTAGTGCACGCTAGTCAGAATGCGACAAAACTTACGCCATTAGACTCGTGGTATCGCGCTGGTCCTGCGACCCAAGTTTTACGTGATTCTGAGACAGTTGACCAAGTCGCCTATTAGCGGGCCCCACGGTTGACTTTTTAGGCAAAATTGTGTTCGGCTCACCGGAATCCACATTTGGACATACCGTTGAGTTTGTACTGACTTTTAGAGTTTTTTTGACATATAATTTGTCCCATTTAGAGACCTTTATCCTTGGCACGCTTTTTGGTACAAAGTGGCCTACATGTGGAGTCGCTTTGACCCAAAATTACTGTTTTGCCCCTGTGTCCAAATTGGACGAAAGGGGAGTGGTTTCTAACTATTTTTCTTATTTTGGGAACGTTCGTGATGTTTATTTCAGCATCCGAAGACGTTCATTCTGAGGCCGTAGTTTTTGACTCTTGGTATTTGACATCTGGACATTACACTCTGCAGCTCTCTTGCCAGGCAAGTATACCTTGCCTTTGTTGTACTGTTTAAATTCAGTTATATTATTAGTTGTTATTTATTTTAGATTATATAATTGTGCGCGTCCGAGAGAGACTCGGGTGCAGTCAACGAATGCGTTGACGTTACGACTTGTGTTTGACCTAGTGTCTAGTAGACCCACCTAAAGTTGTGGAGTTATCGGTATGACTCCCTGGCCTTGACACATTTCTTTCACGTATTGTGAGTCTCATGTAGGGCACGGACTTGCGTATGTGGTTAGCCACCTGTACGTGTAGGCGTACGACGGATAGGGAATAACTTCTATTAGCGATGCATGATAGAAGACTTAGCAGTTATTAGTAAGCGGAGCATAGACTAGCGTGATACGATGGTCCAATCCTTGTCCTTGTTTGGTTGAAAGGTTGGGCTATTTTTCTAACGATAGACTATGAGCCAGAGTTACGACATTGCGGCGTAGTAGCTAAGGTGTGTTGTGGATACAACATGCATAGATCATTGGGCGGGGAGGACGACTAGTAGGCGTATGGGACACTCCACTTCCTTTACACTGATGCCACACTCGACGGAGTGATATGGACAATATATACTACACTGATGCCATACTCTTCGGGGTGATATAGACGTTATATTATACTGATGCCACGTTCTTCGGAGCGATATTGACGATATACTATACTGATACCATGCTCTTCGGAGATGGACGTTATTACTGAGCGCCCTCCTATGGGGGCATATATGGCATATACTAGCCAGTTGTCACGATTGGTGAATTACGTCATCATATGTCTAGCCTACACTTTCCCATACACTCAAAGTTGTCCTCAAAGTTCATTCACTTAGATGGTTAGGTCACCCTGGAGTTTTTACAGTATTTACTTTATGGCATACTTTTATGTATCTTGTTATGTCCCTCTGAGGACCTGGTCCCTTTTCAGGTGTATTGTTCATGAGTATTTGCAGAAGCGCTGATCCGGACTGGCTACTTATATTACGAGAGGTCTTCTCTTCGAGCCTCGTGATTATTAGAGGTTGTATTTATATTGTATTTGTCTTGTTTATTCTTTATTCTAGTTCGGCAGTAGATTTGTTTCCATCCGACGGTCATCTTTAGATACTTTATTTTGGGATCTAGTTATAGATATTGGTTATTTATTATATTTGATTTTTCTGTGGATGAGATTAGATTATACGGTGTGATTTATGATGGTTTATACCACTGGTGAATTGTTATTCATATTACAACGTACGTGTGTTATGGTTTCCATATATTGGAGTCCCATATTCATACGGCTGGCATGCTTACGTGTCCTAGTCCTACGTATTTTGGGATTGGGGCGTGACACCTCCCTAGGATGGGTAACCTCTCGTAGGATATGTATCCTCCCGTAGGATGAGTGACCTCCCTAGGATGGATAACAACCCGTAGGATGGGTAACCTCCATTTGGATAGGTGGCCTCCCGCAGGATGGGTGACCTCCCTAGGATGGGTAACCTCCTAAGGGAGGTCACCCATCCTAGGGAGGTTACCCACCCTACGGGAAGTTACCCATCCTAGGGAGGTCACCATTCCTACGGGAGGTCACCCATCCAAATGGTGGTTACCCATCCTACGGGAGGTTACCCATCCTAGGGAGGTCACCCATCCTACGGGAGGTTACCCATCATATGAAGGTCACCCATCGTATGGAGGTTACCCATCCTAAGGGAGGTTACCCATCCTAGGGAGGTTACCCATCCTATAGGTCACCCATCCTATGAGAGGTTTCCCTTCCTAAGAGAGGCTACCCATCCTAAGGGAGGTCACCCATCCTAAGGAGGTTACACATCCTTTGGGAGGTCACCCATCCTTAGGGAGGTCACCTATCCTATGGAGGTCACCCATCCTAAGGAGGTTACCCATCCTTAGGGAGGTCACCTATCCTATCATACATGAGGTCCACCATCCTACAGGAGGTTAACCATCCAAATGATGGTCACCCATCAAAAGGAGGTCACCCATCCAAAGGTAGGTCACCCATCCTACGGGAGGTTACCCATCCTAGGGAGGTCACCCATCCTTAGGGAGGTTACCCATCCTATGAAGGTCACCCATCCTACGAGAGGTCACCCATCCTAAGGGAGGTCACCCATGCTAAAGGAGGTTACCCAACCTATGGGAGGTCACCCATTCTACGAGAGGTCACACATCCTTAGGAAGGTTATCCATCCTACGAGAGGTCACCCATCCTAAGGGAGGTTATCCATCCGAAGGGTGATGTCAACCATCCTAAGGGAGGTTACCCATCCTACGAGAGGTCACCCATCCTAAGGGAGGTAACCCATCCTAGGAAGGTTATCCATCCTAAGGAAGGTTTCCCATCCTAGGGAGGTGACCCATACTTAGGGAGGTCACCCATCCGGAGATTACCAATCCTAAGGGAGTTTACCCATCCTATGGAGGTCACCCATCCAACCGGAGGTCACCCATCCAAATGGAGGTTACCCATCCTACGAGAGGTCACCCATCCTACGGGAGCTTACCTATCCTACGAGAGGTCACCCATCCGACGGGTGGTTACCCATACAAATCGAGGTTACCCATCCTAATGGAAGTCACCCATCTTACAAGAGGTTATCTATCCCAAGAGAGGTTACCCATCCAAATGGAGGTCTCCCATCCTACGAGAGGTTATAAATCCTGAGAGAGGTTACCCATCCTAAGGGTGGTTACCCATCCTAAGAAAGGTCACCCATTCTAAGGGAGGTCACCCATCCTAAGCGAGGTCACCAACCTAAGAGAGGTCCCCTATCCTAAGGGAGGTCACCCATCCTAAGAGAGGTTACCCATCCTAAGGAAGTTTACCCATCCTACGAGAGATCACCCATCCTACGAAAGGTCATCCATCCTTAGGGAGGTTAACCATCCAAAGGGAGGTCACTCATCCTAAGAGAGGTCACCCATCCTAAGGGAGGTTACCTATCATATCAGAGGTCACCTATCCTAAGAGAGGTTACCCATCCTATGTTAGGTTACTTATCCTATTGGAGGTCTTCCATCCTATGGGATGTCACCTACCCGAAGGGAGGTCACCCATCATAGGGAGGTCACCCCTCCTACGGGAGGTTACCCATCCAACAGGAGGTTACCTATCCTAGGGAGGTCACCCATCCTAGGGAGGTTACTTATCCTACGGGGGGTCACCCATCCAAATGGAGGTCACCCAACCCACGAGAGGTTACCCATCCTAAGAGAGGTTATCCATCCTAAGGGAGGTTACCTATCCAAATGGAGGTTACCCATCCTAAGGGAGGTCACTCATCCTATGGGAGGTTACCCATCCTAGGGAGGTTTACCCATCCTAGGGAGGTTACCCATCCTACGGGATATCACCTATCTTACTAGAGGTCACCCTTCCTAAGGGAGATTACCTATCATATGAAGGTCACCCATCCTATGAGTAACCTCCCGTAGGATGGTGGACCTCCCTAGGATGGGTGACCTTCATATGATGGGTGACCACCCTAGGATGGGTGACCTCTCATAATTTGGGTAACCTTCCTAAGTATGGGTGACCTCCCGTAGGATGGGTAACCTTCCATAGGATGGGTGACCTCCCGTAGGACTGGTAACCTCCTGTAGGATGGATGATATCCCGTAGGATGGGTAACCTCTCATAGGTTGGGTAACCTCCTTAAGTATGGGTGACCTTCCATACGATGGGTAACCTCCCGTAGGATGGGTGATATCCCGTAGGATGGGTAACCTCCCTAGGATCGATAACCTCCCTTAGGATGGGTGATATCCCGTTGGATGGGTAACCTCTCATAGGTTGGGTAACCTCTCTAAGTATGGGTGACCTCCCGTAGGATGGGTGACCTCTCGTAGGATGGGTGTCATCTCTTAGGATGGGTGATATCCGGTAGGATGGGTAACCCCCCATAGGATGGGTAACCCCCCATAGGATGGGTAACATCTCGTAGGATGGATAACCACCCGTAGGATGGGTGACCTCCCTTAGGATGGGTGACCTCCCATAGGAATGGAAGACCTCCCTAGGATGGGTGAGCTTCATATGATGGGTGACCACCCTAGGATGGGTGACCTCTCATAGGTTGGGTAACCTCCCTAAGTATGGGTGACCTCCCTAGGATGGGTAACATCCCTTAGGATGGATAACCTCTCTAAGGATGGGTGACCTCCCATAGGATGGGTGACCTATATGATGGTTGACCTCTCATAGGATGGGTGATATCCTGTAGGTTGGGTAACCTCCTTTAGGATGGGTAACCTCCCGTTGGATGGATGACCTCTTGTAGGATGGGTTACCACTCTTAGGATGGGTAACCTCCCGAAGGATGGATGACCCCTCGTAGGTTGGGTAACCTCCCTTGGTTGGGTGACCTCCCTCAGGATAGGTAACCTCTCTTAGGATGGATAACTTCCCTAGGATGGATGACCTCTCTTAGGATGTATAACCTCCCGTAGGATGGGTAACCTCCGGTTGGGGGTCCTACCTAGGATGGGTGACCTCTCTTAGGATGGGTAACCTCCCATAGGATGGGTGACCTCCCTAAGGATAGGTGACCTCCCATAGGATGGGTAACCTCCCTTAGGATGGGTAACCTCCCGTAGGATGGGTTACCTCCCTAGGATGGGTGAGCTTCATATGATGGGTGACCACCCTAGGATGGGTGACCTCTCATAGGTTGGGTAACCTCCCTAAGTATGGGTGACCTCCCGTAGGATGGGTGACCTAACTTAGGATGGGTGATATCCCATAGAATGGGTAACCTCTCATAAGTTGGATAACCTCCCTAAATATGGATGACCTCCCGTAGGATAGGTAACCTCCCGTAGGATGGGTGATATCCAGTAGGATGGGTAACCTCCCTAGGATGGGTAACCTCCCTTAGGATGGGTGATATCACGTAGGATGGGTAACCTCTCATAGGTTGGGTAACCTCCCTAAGTATGGGTGACATCCCGTAGGATGGGTAACCTCCCGTTGGATGGGTGACCTCCCGTAGGATGGGTAAACTGTCGTAGGATGGCTGACCTCCCCTAGGATGGGTAATATCCAGTAGGATGGGTGATATCCAGTAGGATGGGTAACCTACCTAGGATGGATAACCTCCCTTAGGATGGGTAACATCTCATAGGATGGGTAACCTCCCATAGGATGGGTAACTTCCCTAGGACGGCTGACCTTCCTTAGGATGGGTGACCTCCCTAGGATGTGTGACCTCACATAGGATGGGTTACCTCTCGTAGGATTGGTAAACTCCAAACGATGGGTGACCTTCATAGGATGGGTGACCTATAGGATGGGTAACCTCCCTAGGATGGGTGATATCTCGTAGGATGGGTAACCTCCCTAGGATGGGTGACCTCCCTTAGGATAGGTAACCTCTATACGATGAGTGACCTTCATAGGATTGCTAACCTCCCTTACGATGGGTGAACTTAATAGGATGGGTAACCTCCAAACGATGGATGACCTTCATAGGATGGGTAACTTCCCTTAGGATGGTTGATATCCTGTAGGATGGGTGACCTCCCTTAGGATGGGTGACCTTAATAGGAGGGGTGACCTTCATATGATGGGTAACCTCCCTTAGGATGGGTAACCTCCCTTAGGATGGGTGACCTTCCTATGGATGGGTGACCTCCCTAAGGATGGGTGACCTCCCAAAGGATGGGTGACATCTAGGATGGGTGACCTCTCGTAGGATGGGTGACCTATAGGATGAGTGACCTCCCGTAGGATGGGTGATATCACGTAGGATGGGTAACCTCAATAGGATGGATGACCTCCCTAGGATGGGTAACCTCCGTAGGATAGGTGATATCACATAGGATGGGTAACCTCTAAAGATGGGTAACCTCTCTAGGATGGGTAACCTCCCTAAGATGGATAACCTCCATTTGGTTGGGTAACTTCCTTTAGGATTGACAACCTCTCTAAGGATGGGTGACCTATAGGATGGGTGACCTCTCGCAGGATGGGTGATATCCCGTTGGATCGGTGACCTCTCATAGGATGGGTGATATCCCGTAGGATGGGTAAACTCCCGTAGGATGGGTGATATCCCGTATGATGGGTAACCTCCCTAGGATGGGTAACCTCCCTTAGTATGGGTGACATATAGGATGGGTGACCTCCCTTAGGATGGGTGACCTCCCTTAGGATGGATAACCTCCCGTAGGATGGGTGACCTACCTTTGGATGGGTGACCTTCTTTTGATGGGTGACCATCATTTGGATAGTTAACCTCCTGTAGGATGGTGGACCTCATGTATGATAGGATAGGTGACCTCCCTAAGGATGGGTAACCTCCTTAGGATGGGTGACCTCCATAGGATAGGTGACCTCCCTAAGGATGGGTAACCTCCTTAGGATGGGTGACCTCCATAGGATAGGTGACCTTCCTAAGGATGGGTGACCTCCCTAGGATGGGTAACCTCCCTAGGATGGGTAACCTCCCTAAGGATGGGTATCCTCCCTAGGATGGGTGACCTCCCTTAGGATGTGTGACCTCCCTAAGGATGGGTAACCTCCCTAGGATGGGTAACCTCCCTAAGGATTGGTGACTTATAGGATGGGTAACCTCCCTAGGATGGGTAACCTCCCTTAGGATGGGTGACCTATGGGATGGGTAACCTCCCTAGGATGGGTGACCTCTCTAAGGATGGGTAACCTCCCAGGATGGGTAACCTCTCTTAGGATGGGTGTTCTCCCTAGGATGGGTAACCTCTCGTAGGATGGATAACCTCCCGTAGGATGGGTGACCTCCCTAAGATGGGTAACCTCCATTTGGATGGGTGACCTCCCATAGGATCGGTGACCTCCCTAGGATGGGTAACCTCCTACGGGAGGTCACCCATCCTAGGTAGGTTACCCACCCTACGGGAGGTTATCTATCCTAGGGAGGTCACCCATCCAAATGGAGGTTACCCATCCTACGGGAGGTTACCCATCATAGGGAGGTCACCCATCCTACGGGAGGTTACCCATCCTACGAGAGTTTACCTATACTAGGAAGGTCACCCATCCAAAGGTAGGTCACCCATCCTCAGGGAGGTTACCCATCCTATGGAGGTTACCCATCCTACAGGATATTACCCATCCTATGGGAGGTTATCCATCCTATGGAGGTTATCCATCCTACAGGATATTACCCATCCTACGAGAGGTCACCCATCATATAGAAGGTCACCCATCCTTAGGGAGTTCACCCATCCAAAGGTAGGTCACCCATCCTAAGGGAGGTCACCCATCCTAAGGGAGGTTACCCATCATATGAATGTCACCAATCCTATGAAGGTCACCCATCCTAAGGGAGGTCACCCATCCTAAGGGAAGTTACCCATCCTAAGGGAAATAGGTCACTCATCCTACGGGAGGTTAGCCATCCTCCGGGATATCACCCATTCTACGAGAGGTCACCCATCCAATACATCACCCATCCTAGGGAGGTCACCTATCCTACGAAATATCACCCATCCTACGAGAGGTCAACCATCCTAAGGGAGGTTATCCATCCTAAGGGAGGTTACGCATCCTAAGAGAGAGGTCACCCATCCTAAGAGAGGTCACCTAGGATGGGTGACCTCCCTTAGGATGGGTAAACTCCCTTAGGATGGGTAACCTCCCTAGGATGGGTGACGTCCCCGGATGGGTGACCTCCCGTAGGATGGGTAACCTCCATTTGGATGGGTAACCACCTGTATGATGGGTGACCTCTCATAGGTTGAGTAACATCCCTAGGATGGGTAACCTTCCTTAGGATGGGTAACCTCCCTAGGATGGGTGACCTCTCTTAGGATGGATAACCTCTCTTAGGATGGGTGACCTCCATTTGGATGGGTAACCTCCCATAGGATGGGTGACCTCTCTAAGGTTGGGTAACATCCCTTAGGATGGGTAACCTCTCATAGGATGGGTGACCTCCATTTGGATGGGTGACCTCCCGTAGGATAGGTGACCCCCCGTAGGATGGGTAACCTCCATTTGGATGGGTAACCACCCGTAGGTTGGGTAAGCTCCCTAGGATGGGTTACCACCTTTAGGATGGGTGACCTCCCGTAGGAAGAGTGACATCCCTTAGGTTGGGTTAACTCCCGTAGGATAGGTGACCTCTCTAGGATGGGCGACCTCTCTTGGATAGGTGACCTCTCTTAGGATTGGTGACCCCCCAGAGGATGGGTAACCTTCATTTGGATGGGTAACCACCCGTAGGTTGGGTAACCTCCTTAAGATGGATTACCTCTCTTAGGAAGGGTAACCTCCCTTAGGTTGGGTGACCTTCATAGGATGGGTAACCTCCCTTAGGATGGGTAACCACTCTTAGGATGGTGACCTCCCGTAGAATGGGTGACCCCCCGTAGGATGGGTAACCTCTATTTCGATGGGAAATGACCCATAGGTTGAGTAACCTCCCTAGGATGGGTGACCTCCTAAGGATGGATAACCTCCCTAGGATGGGTAACATTCCTTAGGATGGGTGTCCTCCCTAGGATGGGTGACCTCCCTAAGGATGGGTGACCTCTGATAGGATGGGTGATCTATAGGATGGGTGACCTCTCGTAGAATGGGTGATATCACGTAGGATGGGTAACCTCTATAGGATGGGTGATCTCCCTAAGGATGGTTAACCTCCCTAGGATGGTTAACCTCCCTAGGATGGATAACCTCCATTTGGATGGGTAACTTCCCTTAGGATGGATAACCTCTCTAAGGATGGGTGACCTCCCAAGGATAGGTAACCTCCCGTAGTAGGGGTGACCTCCCTAGGATGGGTGACCTCCCTTAGGGTAGGTGACCTCCCATAGGATGAGAGACCTCCGATAGGATAGGTAACCTAACGTAGAATGGGTAACCTCTCTTAGGATGGGTGACCTCCTATATGATAGGTAACCTCCCTTAGGATATGTGACCTCTCTTAGGATGGGTGACCTCCCTTAGGAAGGGTAACCTAACGTAGGATGGGTAACCTCCCATAGGATGGGTGACCTCCCGTAGGATGGGTGACCTCCCGTAGGATGGGTGACCTCCCGTTGGATGGGTAACCTTTCTTAGGATGGGTGACCTCCCGTAGGATGTATGGCCTCCCTTAAGATGAGTGACCTCTTGTAGGATGGGTAACCTCCCTTAGGATACGTGACCTATAGGATGGGTGACCTCCTGTAGGATGGGTAACCTCCCTTAAGATGGGTGACCTCCCTAGGATGGGTGACCTCTCATAGGATGTGTAACCTTCCTTAGGATGGGTGACCTCCCGTAAGATGGGTGACCTCCCGTAGGATGGGTAACCTCCATTTGGATGGGTGACCTTCCGTAGGTTGGGTGACCCCCCGCAGGATGGGTAAAATCCATTTGGATAGAAAACCACCCGTAGGTTGGGTAACCTCTTATAGGATGGGTAACCTCTCGTATGATTGGTGACCTCTCATAGGCTGGGTAACCTCCCTATGTATGGGTGACCTCCCTAAGGATGGATTATCTTCATAGGATCGGTAGGTGACTTCCAATTGGATGGGTGATCTCCCGTAGGATAGGTAACCCCCCGTAGGATGGGTAACCTCCATTTGGATGGGTAACCACCCGTAGGTTGGGTAACCTCCCTAGGCTGGGTTACCTCCTTTAGGATGGATGACCTCCATTTGGATGGGTGACCTCCCGTAGGAAGAGTGACCTCCCATAGAATGGGTGACCACTTTTAGGATAGGTGACCCCCTATAGGATGGGTTACCTTCATTTGGACGGGTAACCACCCGTAGGTTGGGTAACCTCCCAAGGATGGGTGACCTCTCTTAGGATGGGTAACCTCCCTTAGGTTGGGTAACCTTCAAAGGAGGGATAACCTCCCTTAGGATGGGTAACCTCTCTTAGGATGGGTGACCTTCCGTAGGATGGGTGATCCCCCGTCAGATGTGTAACCTCCATTTCGATGGGTAACGACCCGTAGGTTGGATAACCTCCCTAGGATGGGTGACCTTCTAAGGATGGGTAACCTCCCTAGGATGGGTAACCTCCCTTAGGATGGGTGTCCTCCCTAGGATGGGTGACCTTCCTAAGGATGGGTGACCTCCCAAAGGATAGGTGACCTATAGGATGAGTGACCTCTCGTTGGATAGGTGATATCACGTAGGATGGGTAACCTCTATAGGATGGGTGACCTCCCTAAGGATGGGTAACCTCCCTAGGATGTGTAACCTCCCTAGGATGGATAACTTCCATTTGGATGGGTAACTTCCTTAGGATGGATAACCTCTCTAAGGATGGGTGACCTACCGTAGGATGGGTGACCTCCCTAGGATAAGTAACCTCCCGTAGGATGGGTAACCTCCCGTAGGAGGGGTAACCTCCCTTGGATGGGTAACCTCCCTTAGGGTAGGTGACTTCCCATTGGATGGGAGACCTTCGATAGGATAGGCAAGGTGACCTCCTGTAGGATGGGTAACCTCCCGTAGGATGGGTGACCTCCGGTAGGATGGGTAACCTTCATTAGGAAGGGTGACCTACATTAGGATGGATGACCTCTCGTAGGTTGGGTAAACTCCCATAGGATGGTTGACCTCCCTAAGGATAGGTAACCTCCCGAAGAATGGGTGAACTCTCATAGGATGGGTAACCTAGCATAGGATGGGTGTCCTCTCGTATGATGGGTAACCTCCATTAGGATGGGTGACCTCCATTTGGATGGGTGACCTCTCGTAGGATTGATGACCTCCCTTAGGATGGTTGACCTCCCTCAGGATGGGTAACCTCCTGTAGGATGGTTGACCTCCCTTAGGATGGATAACCTTACATAGGATGGGTATGAAGGGTGACCTCCCTTAGGATGGGAAACCTCCCTTAGGATTGGTTACCTCCCTTAGGATGTGTAACCACCCTTAGGATGGGTTACCTCCCTAAGGATGGGTGACCTCCCATAGGATGGGTAACCTCCCTTAGGATGGATTACCTCCTTTAGGATGGGTAACCTCCCGTAGGATGGGTGACCTTCCTTAGGATAGGATGGGTGACCTCTTTTAAGATGGGTGCCCTCCCGTAGGATGGATGACCTCCTTTAGGATTGGTGACCCCCTTAGGATGGGTGACCCTTAGGATGGGTGACCTATAGGCTGGGTGACCTCACTTATGATAGGTGACCACCCCTATGGTAAATCTACCATTGGATGGGAAACCTCCCTCAGGATGGGAAACCTACCATAGGATGGGTCACCTCCCTGAGGATTGCTGACCTCCCTAGGATGGTTAACCTTCCGTAGGATGGGTATCCTCCCAAAGGATGGGTAACCTCCCTTATGATAGGTGATCTCCCGTCTGATGGGTGATCCCCTGTAGGATAGGTGACCTCTAGTAGGATGGGTAACCTCTCTTAGGATGGGTGACCACCTGTAGGATGGGTGACCTCCTATAGAATGGGTAACCTTCCAAGAGGATGGGGGACCTCCCGTAGGTTGGGTGACCTCCAATTTGGATGGGTAACCTCCCTTAGGATGGGTGACCTCCCATTTGGATAGGTAGCCTCACTTAGGATGGCTGATCTCCTGTAGGATGGGTAACCTCTCTTAGGAAGGGTGACCTCACATATGATAGGTGACCTCTCGTAGAATGGGTAACCTCCCTTAGGATGGGTAACCTTCCTATAGGATGGGTAACCTCCCTTTGGATGGGTGACCTCCCTTAGGATGGTTTACCTTTCTTTGGATGGGTGACCTCACGTAAGATGGGTAATCTCCATTAGGATGGGCAACCTATATAAGGATGGTTTACCTTTCTTAGGATGGGTAAGCTCCTTTAGGATGGGTAACCTCCCTAAGGATGGGTGACCTCCCTTAGGATGGTTTACCTTTCTTAGGATGGGTGACCTCTCGTAGGATGGGTAACCCATCCTACGGGAGGTTACCCATCCTAGGGAGGTCACTCATCCTAGGGAGATTAGCCATCCAAATGGAGGTCACCCATCTTACGAGTGGTTACCTATACTAAGGGAGGTTATCCATCCTACGGGAGGTTACCAATCCAACGAGAGGTTACCCATCGTAAGAGAGGTTACCCATCCCAAGGAAATAGGTCACTCATCCTACGAAAGGTTATGCATCCTCCGGGATATCACCCATCCAACGAGAGGTCACCCATCCTAAGGGAGGTTATCCATCCTACCAGAGGTCACCCATCTTACGGGTGGTCACCCATCCTAGGGAGGTCACCCATCCTACGGAAGGTCACCCATCCTAAGGAAGGTTACCCATCCTACCGGATATCATACATCCTACGAGAGGTCACCCATCCTAAGGGAGGTTACCCATCCTATGGGAGGTCACCCATCCTAGGGAGGTCACCCATCCTACGGGAGGTCACCCATCCTAGGGAGGTTACCCATCCAACGGGAGGTCACCCATCAATATGGAGTCATCCATACTAAGGGAAATAGATTACTCATCCTAAGGGAGGGTAACCTCTCTTAGGATGGGTAACCTCCCTTAGGATGGGTGACCTCCATTTCGATGGATAACCTCTCTTAGGATGGGTAACCTCTCTTAGGATGGGTAACCTCCCGTAGGATGAGTGACCTTTTTCCCTTAGAATGGGTGATATCCCGTAGGATGGGTGACCTTCATAGGATGGATAACCTCCATTTGGATGGGTAACCTCTCTTAGGAGAGTTAACCTCCCGTAGGATGAGTGACCTATTTTCCTTAGGATAGGTGATATCCCATAGGATGGGTGCCCTTCATATGATATGTAACCTCACTTAGGATGGGTGACCTCCATTTGGATGGGTAATCTCTATTAGGATGGGTAACCTCCCAAAGGATGAGTGACCTATTTCCCTTAGGATGGGTGATATACCGTAGGATGGGTGACCTTCATAGGATGGGTAACCTCCATATGGATGGGTAACCTCTCTTAGGATGGGTAACCTCCTGTAGGATGAGTGACATATTTTTCTTAGGATGGGTGATATCCCGTAGAATGGGTGACCTCTCATAGGTTGGGTAACCTCCCTAAGTATGGGTGACCTCCATACGATGGGTGACCTTCATATGATGGGTCACCTCCCTTAGGATGGGGGACCTCCCTTAGGATGGGTAACCTCACGTAGGATGGGTAACCTCCTGATGGGTAACCTCCCTAAGTATGGGTGACCTTCATATGATGGGTAACCTCCCTTAGGATGGGTGACCTCCCTTAGGATGAGTGACCTTCATATTATGGGTAACCTCACTTAGGATGGGTAACCTCCCGTAGGATGGGTAATCTCTCTTAGGATGGGTACATTCTCGTAGGATGGGTGACCTCCCATAGGATGGGTAACCTCTCTTCGGATGGGTAACTTCTCGTAGGATTGGTGACCTCCATTTGGATGGGTAATCTCTCGTAGGAAGGGTGACCTCCATTTGGATAGGTAACCTCCCGTAGGATGGGTGACATCTCATAGGTTGGGTAACCTCCCTAACTATGGGTGACCTCCACATGATGGGTGACCTTCATATGATAGGTAACCTCCCTTAGGATGGGTGACCTCCGGTAGGATGGGTAACCTCCGGATGGGTAACCTCCATACGTATGCATGACCTTCATATGATGGGTAACCTCCCTAAGGATGGGTGACCTCCATACGATGGATAACCTGCCTTAGGATAGGTGACCTCCATAAATTGGGTGACCTTCATATGATGGGTAACCTCCCTTAGGATGGGTGACCTCCCTTAGGATGGGTGACCTCCCGTAGGATGGGTAGCCTCCGGATGGGTAACCTCCCTAAGTATGGGTGACCTTTATATGATGGGTAACCTTCCTTAGGATGGGTGACCTCCCTCAGAATAGGTGACCTCCCGTAGGATGGGTGACCTTTCGTATGATGGGTAACCTCACTTTGGATGGGTGCCCTCCCGTAGGATGTGTAACCTCCCTTAGCATGGGTAACCTTCCTTCGGATGGGTGACCTCCCTAGGATGGGTAACCTCCCTAGGATGGGTGACCTCCCTTAGTATTGGTGACCTCCCTCAGGATGGGTGACCTCCCTTAGGATGGGTGACCTCCCTTAGGATGAGTGACGTTCATCTGATGGGTAACCTCCCTTAGGATGTGTAACCTCCCGTAGGATGGGTGACCTCCCGTCGGATTGGTGACCTCTCTTAGGATGGGTAACCTGTCATAGTATGGGTGACTCGATTTGGATGGGTAACCTCTCTTAGGATGGGTAACCTTTCGTAGGATGGGTGGCCTCCATTTCGATGGGTAACCTCCCGTAGGATGGGTGACCTCTCATAGGTTTGGTAACCTCCCTAAGTATGGGTGACCTCCATACGATGGGTGACCTTCATATGATGGGTAACCTCCTTTTGGATGGGGGACCTTCCTTAGGATGGGTGACCTCCCGTAGGATGGGTAACCTCCGGATGGGTAACCTCCCTAAGTATGGGTGACCTTCATATAATGGATTACCTTCCTTAGGATGGGTGACTTCCATTCCATGGGTAAGCTCCCTTAGGATTGGTGACCTCCATACTATGGGTGACCTTTATATGATTGGTTACTTCCCTTAGGATGGGTGACCTCCCGTAGGATGGATAACCTCCGGATGGGTAACCTCCCTAAGTATGGGTGACCTTCATATGATTGGTGACCTCCCGTAGGATAGGTAACCTCCCATAGGATGGATTACCTCCCGTATGATGGGCAACCTCCCTTAGGATGGGTGACCTCCCGTAGGATTGGTAACCTCCCATAGGATGGGTGACCTCCCTTAGGATGGGTAACCTACGTTAGGATGGCTGACCTCCCTAGGATGGGTAACCTCCCTTGGGATGGGTAACCTCTATAGGTTGGTGACCTCCCGTAGGATGGGTAACCTCCCTAGGATGGCTGACCCACCTAGGATGGGTGACCACCCTAGGATGAGTGACCTCCTATAGGATGGGTAACTTCCGGATGGGTGACCTCCCGTAGATGGGTGACCTCCATACGATGGGTGACCTATAGGATGGGTAAAATCTCCCGAGGATGGGGGACCTCCCGTAGGATGGGTAACCTCCGGATGGGTGACCTATCGTAGGATGGGTGAACTCCCTTGGATGGGTGACCTCCCTAGGATGGGTAACCTCCCGTAGGATGGGTGACCTCCCTTAGGATGGGTGACCTCCTAGGATGGGTAACCTCCCGTAGGATGGGTGACCTCCCTTAGGATGGGTGACCTCCTAGGATGGGTAACCTCCCGTAGGATGGGTGACCTCCCTAAGGATGGGTGACCTCCCAGAGGATGGGTGACCTATAGTATGGGTGACCTCTCGTAGGATGGGTGATATCCCGTAGGATGGGTGACCTCCCTAGGATGGGTAACCTCCCGTAGGATGGATGACCTCCCTTAGGATTGGTGACCTCCCATAGGATGGGTGACCTCCCATAGGATGGGTGACCTTTCGTAGGATGGGTAAGTTCCCATAGGATGGGAAACCTCTCGTAGGATGGGTGACCTCCCTAGGATGGGTGACCTCCATTTGGATGGGTGACCTCCTTAGTATAGGTTACCTCCATTTGGATGGGTGACCTCCCTTAGGATGGGTGACCTCTCTTTCGATGGGTAACCACCCTTGGGATGGGTAACCTCTATAGGTTGGTGACCTCCCGTAGGATGGGTAACCTCCCTAGGATTGTTGATCAACCTAGGATGGGTGACCTCCCTAGGATGAGTGAACTCCCATAGGATGGGTAACCTCCGGATGGGTGACCTACCGTAGATGGGTGACATCCATACGATGGGTGACATATAGGATGGGTAACCTCCCTAGGATGGGGGACCTCCCGTAGGATGGGGAACCTCCGGATAGGTGACCTCTCCTAGGATGGGTGACCTCTATTTGGATGGGTAACCTCTCTTAATATGGGTGACCTCCCTTAGGATGGGTGACCTCTCTTAGGATAGGTAACCTCCCTAAGGATGTGTTACCTCCCTAGGATGGGTAACCTCCCTAGGATGGGTGACCTCCCTAGGATGAGTATGATGGGTGGGTGACCTCTCTTAGGATGGGTGACCTCCCATAGGATGGGTGACCTCCCTAGGATGAGTATGATGGGTGTCCTCCATTTGGATGGGTAACCTCTCATACAATGGGTGGCCTCCATTTGGATGGGTAACCTCCCGTAGGATGGGTGACCTCCCTTAGGATGGGTGACCTCTCTTAGAATGGGTAACCTACCTTAGGATGGGTGACCTCCCGTAGGATCGGTAACCTCTCATAGGATGGGTGACCTCCATTTGGATGGGTGACCTCCCTTAGGATGGGTAACCTCCGGAAGGTTGACCTCCCTTAGGATGGGTGACCTTCATAGGATGGGTAACCTCCTTTAGGATGGGTGACCTTCATATGATGGGTGACCTCCCTTAGGATGGGTGACCTAACATAGGATGGGTAACCTCCAGAAGGGTGACCTCCCTTAGGATGGGTGACCTTCATAGGATCGGTAACCTCGTTAAGGATGGGTAACCACCCTGAGGATAGGTATCCTCCGTATCCTACGGGAGGTCACCCATCCTAAAGGAGGTCACTCTTCCAAATGAAGGTCACCCATCATACGATAGGTTACCATCCTAAGGGAGGTCACCCTTCCAAATGGAGGTCACCCATCCTACGAGAGGTTACCGATCCAAAGAGAGGTTACCCATCCTAAGTGAGGTCACCCATCCTAAGGAGGTTACCCATCCTAGGGAGGTTACCCAACCTATTAGAGGTCACCCATCGTACGGGTGGTTACCCATCCTACGAGAGGTCACCCATCCTGAGGGAGGTTATCCATCCTTAGGGAGGTCACCCATCCTAAGAGAGGTCACCCATCCTATAGGTCATTCATCCTATAGGAGGTGACCCATCCTTAGGGAGCTCACCCATCCTAAGGGAGGTTACCTATCATATGAAAGTCACCCATCCTTGGGAGGTCACCCATACTTAGGGTGGTTACCCATCCTACGGGAGGTTACCCATCCTAGGGAGGTCACCCATCTTATGGGAGGTTACATATCATACGTGAGGTCCCCCATTCTAGAGAGGCCATCCATCCTACGGGAGGTCATCCATCCTACGGGAGGTTACCCAACGTATGAGAGGTCACCGATCATACGGGTGGTTACCCCTCCAAATGGAGGTTACCCGTCCTACGGGGGGTCATCCATCCTACGGTAGGTCACCTATCCAAATGCAGGTCACCCATCCTAAGAGATGTTACCCTTCATATGGAGGTCACCAATCCTACGGGAGGTCATCCATCCTATAGGTCACCCATCGTATGGAGGTCAGGATGGGTGACTTCACGTAGGATGGGTGACCTCTTGTAGGATGGGTAACCTCCCTTAGGATGAGTGACCTCCCGTAGGATGGGTAACCTCCCTAGGATGGATGACTCCCGTAGGATGGGTGACCTCCCAAGGATGGGTAACCTTCCTTAGGATGGGTGACCTCCCGTAGGATGGGTGACCTCTCGTAGGATGGGTAACCTCCCTTAGGATGGGTGACCTCTCGTAGGATGGGTAACCTCCCTATGATGGGTGACCTCCCGTAGGATGGGTGACCTCCCTAGGATGGGTAACCTCCAGTAGGATGGGTAACCACCATTTCGATGGGTAACCACCCGTAGGATGGGTGACCTCCCTAGGATGGGTGTCCTCCCATAGGATGGGTGACCTCACATAGGATGGGTGACATCCCATAGGATTGGTATGATGGGTGACCTCCCTTAGGATGGGTAACCTCTCTTAGGATGGGTTACCTCCCTTAGGATGGGTGACCTTCATAGGATGGGTGACCTCCGAAAGGATGGGTGACCTATAGGATCGGTGACCTCCCTTAGGATGAGTGACCTCCCGTAGGATGGGTAACCTCCCTAGGATGGATGACCTACCGTAGGATGGATGACCTCCCAAGGATGGGTAGCCTTCCTTAGGATGGGTGACCTCCCGTAGGATGGGTGACATCTCGTAGGATGGGTAACCTCCCTTAGGATGGGTGACCTCACATAGGATAGGTAACCTCCCTTTGATGGGTGACCTCCCGTAGGATGGGTGAACTCCCTAGGATGGGTAACCTCCAGTAGGATGGGTAACCACCATTTGTATGGGTAACCACCTGTAGGATGGGTGACCTCCCTAGTATGGGTGTCCTCCCATAGGATGGGTGACCTCCCATAGGATGGTGACCTACATTTGGTTGGGTGACGTCCCGTAGGATGGGTATGATGTGTGACCTCCCTTAGGATGGGTAACCTCTCTTAGGATGGGTTACCTCCCTTAGGATGGGTGACCTTCATAGGATGGGTGACCTCAGATAGGATGGATGACCTACAGGATCGGTGACCTCTCTTAGGATGGGTGACCTCCGGAAGGGTGACCTCCCTTAGGATGGGTAACCTCCGGATCGGTGACCTCCCTTAGGATGGGTGACCTTCACAGGATGGGTGACCTCCTATGCTATCCTAGGGAGGTTACCCATCCTAAGAGAGGATGGAGGTTACCCATCCTATGAAGGTCACCCATCCTATGGAGGTTATCCATCCATAGGGAGGTTACCCATCCAACCGGAGGTCACTCATCCTACGGGAGGTCACCTATCCTCCTATAGGTCACCCATCCTAAGAGAGGTCACCCATCCTAAGGAAGGTTACCCATCCTAGGGAGGTCACCCATCCTACGGGAGGTCACCCATCCAAATGGAGGTTACCTATCATAGGGAGGTCACCCATCCTACAGGAGGTCACCCATCCTTGGGAGGTTACCCATCCTACGGGAGGTCACCCATCCTAAAGAAGGTCACCCATCCGGAGGTTACCCATCCTAAGGGAGGTCATCCATCCTAAGGGAGGTTACCCATCATATGAATGTCATCCATCCTAGGGAGGTTACCCATCCTACGGGAGGTGACCCATCCTTAGGGAGGTTACCCATCATATCGAGGTTACCTATCCTATGATGGATTTCTTATCCTAAGGAAGGTTACCCATCCTATGGGGGGTCACTTATCCTACGAGAGATTATCCATCCAAATGGAGGTCACCCATCCTACGAGAGGTTACCCATCCGAAGAGAGATTACACATCCAAATGGAGGACACCCATCCTACAAGAGGTTACCCATCCTAAGAGAGGATGGAGGTTACCCATCCTATGAAAGTCACCCATCCTATGAAGGTTACCCATCCTATGAAGGTCACCCATCCTATGGGGGTTACCCATCCTTTGGGAGGTTACCCATCCTACAGGAGGTTACCTATCCTATATGAGGTCACCTATCTTACAGGAGGTCACCCATCCTAGGAAGGTCAGCCATCCTAAGGGAGGTTACCCATCCTAATGGAGGTCACGCATCCTATGTTAGGTCACCCTTCCTATGGGAGGTTACCCATCTTACGGGAGGTAACCCATCATACGTGAGGTCACCCATCATATAGAACACCCATCCTATGGTGGGTTACCCATCCTACGGGAGGTTAACTATCCTATGGGAGGTCACCCATCCTACAGGCGGTTACCAATCCTACGGGAGGTCACCCATCCTATGAAGGTCACCCATCCTAAGGGCGGTTACCCATTCTATGGGAGGTCCCCCATTCTAAGGTAGGTCACCTATCCTACGCGAGGTCACCCATCCAAATGGAGGTCACCCATCCTTTGTTAGGTCACCTATCCTACGGGAGGTTACCCATCCTACGAGATGTCACCCATTTTACAGGAGGTCACCCATCGTCAGGGAGGTCACCCATCCTACAGGAGGTCACCCATCCTACGAGAGGTCACCCATCGTTACCTAACCTAGGGAGGTCACCCATCCTATGGGAGGTCACCCATCCTTTGGGAGGTTACCCATCCTACGAGAGATCACCCATCCTATGGAGGTCACCCATCCTACTAGAGGTTACCCATCCTAAGGGAGGTTACCCATCCTAGGGAGGTTACCCATCCTACGGGAGGTCACCCCTCCAATTGGAGGTCACCCATCCTACGAGAGGTTACCCATCCGAAGGGAGGTTACATATCCTAAGGGAGGTTACCCATCCGGAGGTCACCCATCCTAGGGGAGGTCACCCATCCTAAGGGAGGTTACCCATCATATAACGTTCGCCCATCGTATAGGGGTCACCCATCCTAAGGAGTTTACCCATCATATGAAGGTCACCCATCCTAGGGAGGTTACCCATCTTACGAGAGGTCACCCATCCTTAGGAAGGTTACCCATCATATGAAGGTCACCCATCGTATGGAGGTTACCTATCCTATTATGGATTTCCTATCCTAAGGAAGGTTACCCATCCTATAGGGGGTCACCCATCCTACGGGAGGTTACCCATCCTAAGGGAGGTCACCCATCATACGAGAGGTCACCCATCCTACGTAAGGTCACCCATCCTACGGGAGGTTACCCATCCAAATTGAGGTCACCCATCCTAGGGAGGTCACCCATCCTATGTTAGGTTACCCATCCTAAGGGAGGTTATCCATCCTACGAGAGGTCACCCATCCTATGGGAGGTCACCCATCGTCAGGGAGGCCACCCATCCTACATGAGGTCACCCATCCTACGGGAGGTCACCCATCGTTACCCATCCTAGGGAGGTCACCCATCCGATGGGAGGTCACCCATTCTATGGGAGGTTAACCATCCTACAAGAGGTCACCGATCCTAGGGAGGTCATCCATCCTACTAGAGGTTACCTATCCTAAGTGAGGTTACCCATCCTAGGGAGGTTACATATCCTACGGCAGGTCATCCATCCAAATGGAGGTCACCCATCCTACAAGGGGTTACCCATCCTAATGGAGGTTACCTATCCTAAGGGAGGTTACCCATCTGGAGGTCACCCATCCTACTGGAGGTCACCCATCCTACGGGAGGTCACCCATCCTAAGGGAGGTCACCCATCATATGAAGGTCACCCATCGTATAGTGGTCACCCATCCTACGGGAGGTCACCCATCCTAATGGAGGTTACCCATTGTAAACCCCCTCATCCAAAATAGGTATTTTGTGTGTATTTTATTTATTATAGATTATTTTAATTATTGAATTACCTTAGAATATTCTATTAATTAATTAGAAAATAATTTTCTTAGTATATTTACTTATGTAAATATTTATTTAGAATTATTTTTATGCTATTTTAAATTTTTGGAGATTTTTTCTAGAATTTTTAGGTAATTAAAACATAGGGAACGTAAATTTCTAGGACTTCCATGATTTACTATGAGACCATACTTGCATATTGTTCCTACCAAATATTTATTTTAGGTTAAAATATTTAATTATATTTTTCTGTAATTTATTTAGAATTTTAAGAAATTTATTTAGATTTTTGAAATTATTTAAGATTTATTTGGATATATATAGTCTTAATATTAGATAGATGCTAATTTAGTGTTAATAGATATTAATAAGATTATATATAAATTATTTGTATTATCTTTAATTCTATTTAAGATTATAAATTATTACGATAAAATTAAACTCTATTTTTAAATTAATTCAAATCCTGAACCTACTAGGAAAGTAACTTCATGCATATCATATCCTTATTTAAATTCATCATAATCCTATCCAAATTAACCAATCATATTCGTATTTAATTAAGTAGTGTCCACCATTATAAATACCTCATCCTTCATATTTTTCTTCCCCAAATTTCTCTCTTTTTCGTCCAAAAATAGTCAAAATTCGTCATAAATTCAGCCTCATTTTCTAGTAGTTATGACGACTTAAAAAGACTATATCTCCTAGCTCCGGATTCCAAACGCGCTCCAGTTTTTTTTTGTTAGAATCATATCAAGGTTAGTTTTCTGAATATATAAATTATTTTAATAATTTTAGAACCTATTTTTCCAGAAAATTCTAAAAGTGTCAGTTGTCCGAAATCAGACGCGCTTTCGTATTTTTGAGATTTCGGGAGATCCCGAACTCGGAATTACGAGCCGTTTGAAGTTTCAAAAATTTGACATGATAAAATTTCATAAAATTATTTTTACAGAATTTAATATATAAATTTATTCTACTGTAAAATTTGTGCCAAGCCCTAATTCCTAGGCGGTCACATTATCTCCTCTCACATACAAAAAACCCCTCTCTCTCTCTCTCTCTTCACCCAATTGTGGTGCTGAAAATAATGGGAGTCCTCGGCAAAATCTGTAATCTCCTAGCTCTCTTGCCACTTTTCCTTGTCCTCTTCGTAATCAAAGCTCTTATAATCTTCACCTATCGTGCTGGTCATCATTGTTGTCGGCAACCTCCTGGTCGTCTTGGGGATTTATCCTGTCCATGTCATCTGGACATGCTACTGCATTCTCAGGACTAAAGCGATTGGAATCCTACTCAAGGCTCTGATAATGCTGCTGATGCCGGCGTCGATTCTGGCATGGCCGCTCCGGGCCACCGCCGGCACGTTTCTTACTGGGGTCGGTTTTGGACTCGGCATGCCACTAGTTCGAACCTTTCTTGCTGCCAGGGACCAAGTTAACAACAAGTTTCTTAGCTGCCTTCTGGGTGGTACATGGAGCTCCATTTTAGGTACGTGTACTATTGTTTATGATTTCATGGACATCTGCTTCTACTCCTACTTCTTTGTCATGGATGGACTACTTGAAGCCAGGAGTGATGCACTCATGGAGATAAGGTTATTACAGATACCAGGATGCATATTAGCTGCGATCTTTGGTGTGCTTATCGACGTGCCTATGCTTAGCCTAATAGTTCTCTACAAGGTCCCTGTCATGCTGTATAAAGGATGGAAACAATTGATACATGATCTTATTGGCCTTGGACTATATGCTGCTGCTGTTGCGTATCAGAAAAATTCTACAATGAGTGGTATACTTTATAGTATTGCTGTAATATCCAGGTTTGACGAATTCACAAATGACTTCCTTTACATGAGAGAAGGATCCTGCTTCCCAAGACCTAGGTACCGCAAGGATCTACTTTCTCGTTCCCATCACTTCCACTAAACTTGGAGCCAGAAGAATCCAGTTTTACTACATTAAAGCGGCCACTGATTAGGACACCTTCCATGAAAATGCAAGAGTTAAAAGCTGTGGTGATATGGCAGGACTTTATCAAATCATGTGAATCTTTGGGTAAAGAGCTTGTTAGAAATGGTGCCATTTGGGTATCTGATCTGGAGGCATGGCTGAATTCCAAGAACAAGATAGTTAATATTGGGCTTCCTTCATATGTGTTTTTACACTGTTTTATTCAATCCATCAAGAGTGCTTCTGTTGGCTTTATAATGGGTGACAATGTTGAACTTACAAGGGTAAATCGGCCTGAGGGGAGAATTTTTGATTGGCTCTTTGAACCCATGCTTCTATTGAAAGACCAGGTTAAGGCTGCAAATCTGGAGGACACGGAGGAAGCATATCTTTGCAAGTTGACTTTGTATTGTGGTAATACTCAGAGAGTAGATGCTTGGCAAAATGGTGCTTGACGAGGTTAAAAGGGCACACTTAGAGGGTTTAAGCAGAAGGTTGCAAGGCTTCTGTCTCACTCTTTCAAGGATGCCAACTTTTCGTCCAAGATTTCGTGAGGTTTTAAAAACTCTGCTTCAAGAAGCTAGGCAGATATTGGTGCAAAAGAATAATACAATAGAAGAAGGCATTTAGTTTGTCATCACCTTTAGGACTGTTGGATCATCCAGACGATACTCTGGAATAGGACATTGGTGTTACCAGCTAAGGACCCAAGGCGAGTACATCTCTGATAACTTTTCCAATTTTTTGATAATATCTATAATTCCAGTATCTAGAAATGTTACATCTGATTCTTGACACTATGCTACACGGACTAGTATATAGATTGGATCTGCAATCATGAGATGTTACATTGATTATCGTATTGACATTGTACACGACATTGATATCTAGACCCTGTACATGATATATTAGATATTGCTCGCATATCGTGACGTGTCTTGATTGGATCCACTGTACTAGTTGGGGACGGGGGAAATATTAGTTGATTATGTGATCATACCCAACTCTACATGCATCATAGCTCACCCCACATCTCACGTCCGGTGCGGCCTGACCATTACATGCCTCATAGCTGTTATATATGATTAGCCTGACCTCTACATGCATCATAGCTAACCAAATGGTTAGCCTGACCTTACATGAATCATAGCTAATCATAAGTAGCCAGCCTGATCTTGTCCCAAGCCGATCACATGATAGACTGATATTCCAAACACTTAGAATAGTTACAGTTCTCTACTTTAGATCATATACTACATCACCGTATATGATATTGTACCTCATTCTCTTCGTTTCATATATGCACTGACTGTTTTATATTGTCTATATTGCCTGTCTCTTTACATTGTCTGTCTCTTTATTTTGCCATTGCATTTATTCACTGTCTTCTCTCAGTATATAACATTATCTGTTTATTGTTTTATATCCCTTATCAATTAAATGGAAATGTTATTTGAGATGTACTTTGCTCCATCCTGACTGGAAAATATTTTCCAGACTATGCCTAGAGGATTGGTGTCCGACATTATGGATCACAGGGTGAGTAGCTGCAGTCTTGGACTTAGTAGTTCAGTCGTGTTTCTGGGAGGTTTAGCCGGAATCACTAGTTATCTAGTTAGTTTCTTAGCTGTCTATTTTTGGTACCGGATTTGTCTCCGGCAAACTTTTGGGACTCGGATTATATTGTTGAGTTAGACTATTCTATTTTAGACTTGTGCTGCATCTTACTTGTTTCTTCGAGATCTTATCGTGCTGTAGTTGTGATTGAGTATGTTGTTTATATTATATTCTGGTATCCGTGTCTCCTCATGGAGTCGGATGCTCGTGTGAGATTGATTAGATAGTATCATGACCTAGACAGCGTTCTACCGCCGATGTTGCGGCGTAGGCTGGACTTACCCACGCTCTCGTGCCCCTATACCGGGTGCGGGTCATGACAGGTAACCTCCCATAGGATGGGTGATCTATTGGATGGGTGACCTCTCATAGGTTGGGTAACCTCCTTAAGTATGTGTGACCTCCCGTAGGATGGATAACCTCCCTTAGGATGGGTGACCTCCCGTAGGATGGGTGACCTCTCGTTGGATGAGTGATCTCCCTCCGGATGGGTGACCCTATAGGTCACCAATCCTACGTGAGGTCACCCTTCCTTAGGGAGGTCACCCATCCTACGGGAGGTTACCCATCCTAAGGGAGGTCACCCATCCTATGGGTGGTCCTACGGGATATCACCCATTCTACGAGAGGTCACCCATCCTATAGGTCACCGATCCTATTGGAGGTCACCTATCCTTAGGGAGGTCACCCATCATGTGGGTCACCTATCCTATAGGTCACCGATCCTATTGGAGGTCACCCAGCCTTAGGGAGGTCACCCATCCTAAGAGAAGTTACCCATCCTAGAGAGGTCACCCAACCTACGGGAGGTCACCCATCCTAAGAAGGTCGCCCATCCTACGGGAGGTCACCGATACTTATGGAGGTCACCCATACTTAGGGAAGTTACCCAACCTAAGAGAGGTTACCCATCCTAGGTAGGTCACCCATCCTATAGGGCACCCATCCTATATGTCACCCATTCTATGGGAGGTTACCAATACAAGGGAGGTTACCCATCCTAGGGAGGTCACCCATCCACGAGAGGTTAGCCATCTGTCACTACCACATTTCCAGATAAGGGCATTTGTGTAATTTCACCATTTTAAATAATTATGTATTTAATTAATCTGCTGAGTTTTTATAAATTAATTATATGTTATTAGTAATGTTTAGTTTTTGGTCTAACCCTAGAACTCATTAGGACAGACCCTAGTGAGTTAATCCTAATTTGTAAACCCTATTCTAGCAAAACCCTAGAATTTTAAATTTAGGATGGAACCTCAAACTCTAGCAGACCTAAACCTGAGTCAATTAGGTTTTACATGACCTACCGTAGAGGGTTTAACCTAAACAATGCATTGAAACCCTAATTAGGTTTAATATAAAAGGGAACCTTCTCTTCCTTCATGTAGAAAAGAGAAACCCTAGCCTCCATCCAGAGAAACCATCTCCCCACCCAATTTTCGAGATTAAACCCTAGGGCTCCCATTTTTCCTCCTCCAGAGCAAAGAGAAGCAAGGAAACAAGGAACGTGGGTCAGGAAGCCTTGGAGAAGAAGAACCTCATAGAAGAAACCATCCCTGAAGGTAAAAACCCTATTTCTATTCCTTTAAATTCTGTTTTCAGATGTTCATGGCCCTTTAGGAACCCACCCAACTGTGTGTAGTTCGAATTTTAGGGTTTGATTAGGTTTAAGTGTCCCCAACATTGTTTTCCCCAATTATCAGGAACCCTAACCCTAGGTATTCGTAGGTAGATTGATTTCATCCCATGTGTGTTGGTTAAACTCGATTTTTAGGATTTTAAGTTGGGTTCATGAGTAAACTAGGTGAAACCCTATTTCCACATGATAAGTGTTTGTTGTAATGCCAAGATGGAATTACCTATCTAACCTACTTTGTTATTATCTAATTTGAGGTATGATATTTGATATATATATATATGCATATGTGTGGATGTATTGTTGTTTGATTTCTGTGCTGTGTGCACTGTGTTAGGGAAGGATACTGTGCAGTCGGGCTTTGGTGTAGGTGTGTTAATGTACATCAGTGTTTCAGTACTAGGTATCAGGAATCTGGTTATGTAAGTGAAGTATATGTGGGTGTCCTAGTCCCCTGCAGATTCATGTGATAACTGTGTGTTCAGTGAGTATGGTGTGCAGGAGGTTTCTTTTCAGAGGGAGGACCTGAGTTCATGTGCTGTGCTGTGCACCTGTCCACAAGTGCATTTGTGTACACATAAAGGATGGGGGAAAACAGGTTTTAGTTGGGTTGATTGTAGGAACCTATGTGAACTGTGTGTGTGTGAATGAGTTTACATACCTGTGTATCCCTTAGATCAGTGAATACATTTGGGTGTGTTCCAGTCTAGAGTATCAGTGAGTAGATATAGTGTATATGTGTTGAGTCCATAGTGTGTCAGTATTGGGGGTTGTAGATTGGGTTGTGTTCTGTGGTTGGGTGTAATTTAGTGTCAGCAATTAATAGTATGTGTGTCCAGACTAACTTGTGTCTGTGTGCAGCATATGTGTGTTTATGTATCAGTATATATATAAGTGTGTGGGTGGAGTGAGTTAAACTAGAACCTGTGTGTTCTCAGTTCAGATACCTATGTGTGTAGAAGTTGCAGTGAGTACAAGGTATCCATGTTCTGTGGTGTTTCAGTGTCTGTGAGATGCTGTATGTAAACAGTGTGTGTGTCCAGGTTTTTCTCCATTTCCTGTGTGTATATACTGTTAGTTGTGTGTGTCTAAATTTCAGTATCAATTTATCAAGAAACCAACTGTGTTTTCCTGTGTGTGCATAGGTAATTTGACTGTGTCAGTGACTTGGGTTTAAATGGCAGTGACTGTGTGTGTTTTAGGGTGCCAGTGAGTGAATGTATGGCTGTGAATGGGATGTGTGTGTGAGGGAATGATGCACAATGTGTGAGCCTAACTAGTATGTGAGAGCTGTGTATTAGGTGCAGATTTCTGTGTTAGATAGCTATATGTAAACTGTGTATTAGTCCTAATGGCCTAGTGTAGCTTGTGGTAACCTGTGTCCCAATGACAGTGTATCAATATTTCAGAGATGAAGAGGCGTGTGTGTGTGTGTAGCTTAGAATACAGTGTTATCAGTTAAGTGTAGTTAACTATGTGTTTTCCTAGTGTGTGTCTACATGTGTAGGTATGTGTAGGGTGATGTGTATCAGTTAAGCCTAGAACCTTAGTGGGTGTGTCTCAGAATTCCAGGTTTGTGTGTCAGGGTGTATACTGTGTAGATGTGTTAGGGGCAGTAGCATTTTGTAGCAGTATCTAATGTGTGTGTGAACTGTATGTGAGTATCAGGGGTGTAGAACCTGTGTAAAACTGGGTGTGCATTTGAGAACTGGGGCTGCAAGGTGTACCTGATACTAGAGTATAGAAAGGGGCCTTGAGATACCTGTTAATAGGAATGTATCAGTTAGTGTGTGATATAGGGTAGATTGGTGGGGTGTTCTAGAGTAGGTAATGTATCAGTGTTGGTATTGACATTTAAGGATAAAGGGGATCAGTTCAGTTAAGGTATGTGAGGGTTATTGTTAATGTAATGTAGTAATATATAGTTAAGGTAATACCTAGATAAAATAGGTATAGAGGTAGTATGAGTACACCCTAGTGTTTATAACTAAGAATGACAACTAATTAGCTAGTATGGACTAGTAAACCTTAGAATTAACCTAGTATAGACTGATCCATGACCTAGAAGCCCCATCTTCTTAATTAATTAAACTTGTTATTTCTTAAATTCAGTACTTGACATTTATATTCTAAATAGGTCATTGTGATCCTACTTTGGACATCGATCCTCACACCTTGCTCAGGACCACAGGCGAGTACATTCTCTGACAGTTTTCATTGTTGATTACTTCTATAAATTGTAGTGTATTACATACTTGATTCCGACACTGTGGATACACGGGTTAGCACCCTAGATCCCCATCATGAGGAGTCATGATTGGAATCCATCGTGCTAGCTGGGGGATGGGGAACTATTAGTAGATTATGTGATCATATCCAAACTATCATGCATCATAGCTCACCCCACTTCTCACGTCGGGTGCGGCCTGACCACCATCATGCCTCATAGCTGTTATATATGATTAGCCTGACCATTATCATGCATCATAGCTAACCATATGGTTAGCCTGACCTTCATGAATCATAGCTGATCATATATAACCAGCCTGATCCAGTCCCAAGCCGATCACATAATAAACTAATATTTCAAACACTTAGCTAGATGTTTTATCTTTATTCAGATTTACTTGTTCTAGCATTCACTATTTATTGTTCATTGCTAGATGCTCTATCGTCTATTTCATTTTCTCCTGTACTTCTCATTTTCAGCATTTATTTCCATCTTGTATCTCTTACACTGTTTATAGACTTTGTCAATTTAATGAAACTGCTGTTAGTGTTTGTACTTTGCTCCTTCCTGACTGGAAAATATTTTTCCAGACTGTGACCTTAGTAGACTGGTTTTCTTATACACTTGGGGATTGGATGTTACAGATTGCAGGTATGATTATTTTGTCATTAGACTTGTGTTGTATTCTTTATTCTTCAAATTCCTATCGTGCTGTCGTTGTGATTGAGTATGTTGTTAATATTTTTATAGTGTTATCCGAGTCTCCTTATGGAGTTGGATACTAGCGTGAGATTGTTTTAGATAGTACTTGACCTAGACAGCGTTCTACCGCCGATGCTGCGGCGTAGGCTGGACGTACCCACGCACTCGTGCCCCTAAACCGGGTGCGGGTCGTGACACGTTTTAGTGGTGGCCCATGCAGGTCAGACTTCGCTAGTTGTGCGATGTCGTAGTAGTGCGACGTCATAGTTGTACTACTGCGTACCTGCTATAGAATATAGGACATAGGATACTAGGATGAGAGAGGGTACTCAATCACAATTATTGAGAGATTCCTGGGACGACCCTTGAGAATCTCATTATGAATTCCAATTTAATTCCTTTCCCTTGTTTCATCTGTTCTCGCTTGTTGGTAAGGAGTTGGATTCTTGTTGACCAGTTGATTAATTTAATTCTTGGTATCGTTGTTGAGTTGATTTTTATCGAGATGAATTTTATGGGCTAAAATTTACGGTATCATATGATGACATATATTGATGAGGACAGTGAGAAAGGTAAAACGTCTACTTTGGTTATGGAACCTAGAGTTTATCGCAGCCATACTAGTTGTCGTGACGAGAACGTAGGAACCTGACTAGGATGTACATACTGTAGTTATGAAACTTAGAGTCTCTCGCAGCCATACCGGTTGGCGTGGCGAGGATTCTAGATGACATGATTATAAGGTTGCATACCTTAGTTACGGAACCTGTCGTTTATCGCACCTATGCTTACTGGCGTGGCGAGGATTCTGAGTGTCATGATTTCTGACAGACGTGTATGATTATCAGGTTGTATCTTAAATTGGTTCTTAAAATATCATCTCAACACTTATCTATTTCTGTTGATTCAGGATTTTTCCATCGTTTCTTCTGGTTGCTAGCAGTAGAATACCCTTAGTCCTCAGTCTAGTTCCTTTTTGAGCTTCTATTTTGAGGATTCCTTGTTAAGTATGATAAGTAGTGACTTGTAATTATGTATGTGTCTTGAGTTTTAGTATTGACGGAGTGTTGCTGTGAGTTTTGTAAGTGTTTCCTAGTTGGACATGTGAGCAGTAGGCATTTATCTAGAGTTAACCCATAGCGTAGTGCCTTGTAGCAATAGTTCTATGATAGGTGTGTTATAGTTAGTATTGGCACTATAGATAGAAGGAGTATCAGTGATGATTCCAAGAGTTAGTATCGGAGCCAGCATACCCGTCCTGGATAATCATGATTATGTAATTGGATGATCTACGTAAATAATTAAGTATCAAGGATTTGTGTTAAAAATTAATGGAGCATGATATTCAGTTTGATGGCTGATTACTTGGGTGTGTCAAGAGTAAAGAAATGTATATGCATAAGGGGTTTTAATGATGTGCCATGAGTAGAGAGATATCAAGATTTGTAATAGAATATGTATAGTGTATCAGTCTGTAAAAGATTTAAGAGAAATACATATACATCAATTAAGATGAGAACCATATACTTGCCCATGAGAGTAAAGAAACATGAGTGTTATAGTAGATACATGTAATCATGAGTTATAATGAGCTTGATGAATGATCCATTAATGAAGCTAACGATATAATACCAAGAGTGCTAATGATTCTATATCGAGGATTAGTCGAAGATGACGTTAATAACAGTAAGCACTCTGTGTGATGATAATTAGATGATATACCAGTTGCCATAAATTGAAATCATGAAAGAAAATACAGGAATGATAACTTTGATCATGGGAGGTAATAGCACCAGTGATTCAGGCAGTACAATTTTAGTACACAATTATAGACACTAGATGCATTGAGTGCACCTTGAGTATCAGAGACCGTGAGCACTGATATGTACATTGTGGAGTTATAAATTAAAAGGTGGAAATAAGATTGTATTTTTAGAATAATTAAGGAGTTGAGATTTTGTCATTAAATTTTTGAGGATTTCAAATATGAATTCAATAAACATGGTTAAGGCTACAAAGATTTTAGAAGTGATTAAATTTTGTTTCAACGTTGAGTATCTAATTTTGAGGAGGTATATACAATTCATTTTTAAGTTGATCGAGAAGTTAAACCTTGACGATTATTTTGAGGATTAATTTTATGATAGACGAGAGATATGAATATTAATATATGGTTAGATGATATACATGTGTAAGGATCTGATAACTTGAGCAGGATTGAGATGGCACCGCAGACTGACTTGGGTGTCCATCTAGAGTTGTATTAGAAAGGGTTTAGCACTTAGTATGGTGTTACACTTGGTGTGCTCTGGAGTGATGAGAACAAATAGTATGGACAATTGTGGTAGGAACGGGAACTGACAGAGGGTATGGTACTAAGGAGATAGAGGTATCAACTTGGATGCATTATTGAATCATGGTTGTGTTAGAGATTCTTGGTATCATATCTAGGTATCAATAGACAAGTGTATGCAATAAGATATATTCATGGATCTTGTGGATAAATGATTAGTTGGTATGGATATCAGTATATAGAGACAGGAATTTGTGAATAAATATGCTAGAGTTAAGTGTATGTTAGAGATAGGAGATACTGCAGGTAATGTGTTAGCAGGTTCTGTTCCTTCCTTCATTCTGTTCCTATCTATTCGATTGATTGACTGATACTTTAGTACCGTAGCTTGTATGCATGATTCTTGTTATAATGTAGTTAGTAGTACCCCTGATACAAAGACTGCAATACCATGACAAAAGACACCATGACCATACATATTCCCCTTAGAATGCATGTTGTATGATTGTAGGAAGATTTGTCTTAGACCATGATTATCGGGGTTTAACCATGACGAAGATTCATGAAAGGTTATGACTTGACAAAGGGATAAGATGATTCAAAATTCAAGGATAAGCATTTATTTAAATAAAGAGTTAATGAGTTAATATAACAGAATTGATGGAGCATTGATTTTCGAAGATCGAGGTATGATTGAAATTTGAGGATAAACATTGATTTAAATAAAGGATTAAAAATTTAACATGGCAGAATTGATGATTTATTAATTTCAGGAAGGTTGATTATGAGATATTGGAAATTGAGGAAAATTTGGGAAAAATTATCATTATATATCCTTGATTGCAATATAGTAATTTAAATTTTATTATTGCGGACGTTGCATTTGAAGGATCCATAAGTGTCGCATTATTAAGTATTTTGAGGAAAAAGGAAACTGAAGAATCAGATCATTGATGGATTATTGTTGAATTCAGACTTTTGGGAAGAGATTCAAAACATTGATTGAAATTAAAATTGAGGAACAGATATCAAATTTCGAGTATTTAATTAACTTAAAATTTTGGAGGAAATTGTGAGGAAAATGGACTTTGATTTTCATTTTCGAGGATATTGCAAGAATACAGTAAATTCAGAATTTTGAGACTGTGAAATGGCAAGGTGAATTACTACCTGATTTTGTGATTGATGAATTTAACTATTGATGAGAAATAAAATAATGAATAAACACTACTATGAGGATTTTAAATTTCGAGGACGAAATTCTTTTAAGGAGGGTAGACTTGTCACTACCACATTTCCAGATAAGGGCATTTGTGTAATTTCACCATTTTAAATAATTATGTATTTAATTAATCTGCTGAGTTTTTATAAAGTAATTATATGTTATTAGTAATGTTTAGTTTTTGGTCTAACCCTAGAACTCATTAGGACAGACCCTAGTGAGTTAATCCTAATTTGTAAACCCTATTCTAGCAAAACCCTAGAATTTTAAATTTAGGATGGAACCTCAAACTCTAGCAGACCTAAACCTGAGTCAATTAGGTTTTACATGACCTACCGTAGAGGGTTTAACCTAAACAATGCATTGAAACCCTAATTAGGTTTAATATAAAAGGGAACCTTCTCTTCCTTCATGTAGAAAAGAGAAACCCTAGCCTCCATCCAGAGAAACCATCTCCCCACCCAATTTTCGAGATTAAACCCTAGGGCTCCCATTTTTCCTCCTCCAGAGCAAAGAGAAGCAAGGAAACAAGGAACGTGGGTCAGGAAGCCTTGGAGAAGAAGAACCTCATAGAAGAAACCATCCCTGAAGGTAAAAACCCTATTTCTATTCCTTTAAATTCTGTTTTCAGATGTTCATGGCCCTTTAGGAACCCACCCAACTGTGTGTAGTTCGAATTTTAGGGTTTGATTAGGTTTAAGTGTCCCCAACATTGTTTTCCCCAATTATCAGGAACCCTAACCCTAGGTATTCGTAGGTAGATTGATTTCATCCCATGTGTGTTGGTTAAACTCGATTTTTAGGATTTTAAGTTGGGTTCATGAGTAAACTAGGTGAAACCCTATTTCCACATGATAAGTGTTTGTTGTAATGCCAAGATGGAATTACCTATCTAACCTACTTTGTTATTATCTAATTTGAGGTATGATATTTGATATATATATATATGCATATGTGTGGATGTATTGTTGTTTGATTTCTGTGCTGTGTGCACTGTGTTAGGGAAGGATACTGTGCAGTCGGGCTTTGGTGTAGGTGTGTTAATGTACATCAGTGTTTCAGTACTAGGTATCAGGAATCTGGTTATGTAAGTGAAGTATATGTGGGTGTCCTAGTCCCCTGCAGATTCATGTGATAACTGTGTGTTCAGTGAGTATGGTGTGCAGGAGGTTTCTTTTCAGAGGGAGGACCTGAGTTCATGTGCTGTGCTGTGCACCTGTCCACAAGTGCATTTGTGTACACATAAAGGATGGGGGAAAACAGGTTTTAGTTGGGTTGATTGTAGGAACCTATGTGAACTGTGTGTGTGTGAATGAGTTTACATGCCTGTGTATCCCTTAGATCAGTGAATACATTTGGGTGTGTTCCAGTCTAGAGTATCAGTGAGTAGATATAGTGTATATGTGTTGAGTCCATAGTGTGTCAGTATTGGGGGTTGTAGATTGGGTTGTGTTCTGTGGTTGGGTGTAATTTAGTGTCAGCAATTAATAGTATGTGTGTCCAGACTAACTTGTGTCTGTGTGCAGCATATGTGTGTTTATGTATCAGTATATATATAAGTGTGTGGGTGGAGTGAGTTAAACTAGAACCTGTGTGTTCTCAGTTCAGATACCTATGTGTGTAGAAGTTGCAGTGAGTACAAGGTATCCATGTTCTGTGGAGTTTCAGTGTCTGTGAGATGCTGTATGTAAACAGTGTGTGTGTCTAGGTTTTTCTCCATTTCCTGTGTGTATATACTGTTAGTTGTGTGTGTCTAAATTTCAGTATCAATTTATCAAGAAACCAACTGTGTTTTCCTGTGTGTGCATAGGTAATTTGACTGTGTCAGTGACTTGGGTTTAAATGGCAGTGACTGTGTGTGTTTTAGGGTGCCAGTGAGTGAATGTATGGCTGTGAATGGGATGTGTGTGTGAGGGAATGATGCACAATGTGTGAGCCTAACTAGTATGTGAGAGCTGTGTATTAGGTGCAGATTTCTGTGTTAGATAGCTATATGTAAACTGTGTATTAGTCCTAATGGCCTAGTGTAGCTTGTGGTAACCTGTGTCCCAATGACAGTGTATCAATATTTCAGAGATGAAGAGGCGTGTGTGTGTGTGTGTAGCTTAGAATACAGTGTTATCAGTTAAGTGTAGTTAACTATGTGTTTTCCTAGTGTGTGTCTACATGTGTAGGTATGTGTAGGGTGATGTGTATCAGTTAAGCCTAGAACCTTAGTGGGTGTGTCTCAGAATTCCAGGTTTGTGTGTCAGGGTGTATACTGTGTAGATGTGTTAGGGGCAGTAGCATTTTGTAGCAGTATCTAATGTGTGTGTGAACTGTATGTGAGTATCAGGGGTGTAGAACCTGTGTAAAACTGGGTGTGCATTTGAGAACTGGGGCTGCAAGGTGTACCTGATACTAGAGTATAGAAAGGGGCCTTGAGATACCTGTTAATAGGAATGTATCAGTTAGTGTGTGATATAGGGTAGATTGGTGGGGTGTTCTAGAGTAGGTAATGTATCAGTGTTGGTATTGACATTTAAGGATAAAGGGGATCAGTTCAGTTAAGGTATGTGAGGGTTATTGTTAATGTAATGTAGTAATATATAGTTAAGGTAATACCTAGATAAAATAGGTATAGAGGTAGTATGAGTACACCCTAGTGTTTATAACTAAGAATGACAACTAATTAGCTAGTATGGACTAGTAAACCTTAGAATTAACCTAGTATAGACTGATCCATGACCTAGAAGCCCCATCTTCTTAATTAATTAAACTTGTTATTTCTTAAATTCAGTACTTGACATTTATATTCTAAATAGGTCATTGTGATCCCACTTTGGACATCGATCCTCACACCTTGCTCAGGACCACAGGCGAGTACATTCTCTGACAGTTTTCATTGTTGATTACTTCTATAAATTGTAGTGTATTACATACTTGATTCCGACACTATGGATACACGGGTTAGCACCCTAGATCCCCATCATGAGGAGTCGTGATTGGAATCCATCGTGCTAGCTGGGGGATGGGGAACTATTAGTAGATTATGTGATCATATCCAAACTATCATGCATCATAGCTCACCCCACTTCTCACGTCGGGTGCGGCCTGACCACCATCATGCCTCATAGCTGTTATATATGATTAGCCTGACCATTATCATGCATCATAGCTAACCATATGGTTAGCCTGACCTTCATGAATCATAGCTGATCATATATAACCAGGCTGATCCAGTCCCAAGCCGATCACATAATAAACTAATATTTCAAACACTTAGCTAGATGTTTTATCTTTATTCAGATTTACTTGTTCTAGCATTCACTATTTATTGTTCATTGCTAGATGCTCTATCGTCTATTTCATTTTCTCCTGTACTTCTCATTTTCAGCATTTATTTCCATCTTGTATCTCTTACACTGTTTATAGACTTTGTCAATTTAATGAAACTGCTGTTAGTGTTTGTACTTTGCTCCTTCCTGACTGGAAAATATTTTTCCAGACTGTGACCTTAGTAGACTGGTTTTTTATACACTTGGGGATTGGATGTTACAGATTGCAGGTATGATTATTTTGTCATTAGACTTGTGTTGTATTCTTTATTCTTCAAATTCCTATCGTGCTGTCGTTGTGATTGAGTATGTTGTTAATATTTTTATAGTGTTATCCGAGTCTCCTTATGGAGTTGGATACTAGCGTGAGATTGTTTTAGATAGTACTTGACCTAGACAGCGTTCTACCGCCGATGCTGCGGCGTAGGCTGGACGTACCCACGCACTCGTGCCCCTAAACCGGGTGCGGGTCGTGACACCATCCAAGGGAGATTACCCATCCTACAGAGGTCACCCATCCACGGGATGTCATCCATCCTACGGGAGGTCACCCATACATAGGGAGGATACCCAACCTATGACAGATCACCGATCCTTCGGGAGGTCACTCATCCTGATGGAGGTTACCCATCATATGAGAGGTTACCCATCATAAGGGAGGTTACCCATCCTATGGAGGTCACCCATCCTACGGAATATCGCCCATCCTAAGGCAGGTTACCCATCCTATGATGGTCACCCATCTTATGGAGGTTACCCATCATATGAAGGTCACCCATCCTAAGGGGGGTTACCCATCCTATGAAGGTCACACATCGTATAGAGGTTACCCATCCTAAGGGAGGGTGACTTCCGGTAGGATGGGTGACTTTCAGTAGGATGGGTGACCTCCCGTAGGATGGGTGACCTCCCGTAGGATGGGTAACCTCCCTTAGGACAGGTGACCTACAGGATGGGTGACCTCTCGTAGGATGGGTGACCTCCCGTAGGATGGATGACCTCCCTTAGGATGGGTAACCTCTCTTAGGTTGTGTGACCTCCTGTAGGATGGGTGACCTCCCGAAGGATGGGTTGGACCTCCATAGATGGGTAACCTCCAACCCATCCTAAGGGAGTTACCTATCCTATGAGAAGTTACCCATCCTACGGGAGGTCACCCATCCTATAGGTCACCTATCCTAAGGGAGGTTACCTATCCTTAGGAAGGTTACCTATCCTACAGGAGGTTACCCATCCTAAGGGAGGTCATCCATCCTACGGGATCCTACGGGAGGTTACCCATCCTAGGGAGGTCACCCATCCTACGGGAGGTCACCTATCCTACAGGATATCACCCATACTAAGTGAGATTACACATCCTAAGGGAGGTCACCCATCCAACGGGAGGTCACCCATGTAACGGGAGGTCACCCATCCAACGGGAGGTCATCCATCCTAAGGTAGGTTACCCATCCTATGGGAGGTCACCCATCCTAGGGAGGTCACCCATCCTACGGGAGGTCACCCATCCTACGGGAAGTCACCAATCCTAGGGAGGACACCCATCCTATGGGAGGTCACCCATACTAAGGGTGGTTACCTCTCATAGGATGGGTAACCTCTAACCCATCCTAAGGGAGGTTAACCATCCTACGAGAGGTCATCCATCCTACGGGAGGTCACCCATACTATAGGTGTAAACCCCCTAATTTTTTCAAGATTTTTAAAAACTGGATTTTTCAGAATTTTTTGGAATTTTCTGAGATTTTTCTCGAATTAAACTAAGGTGTTTTAATTATTAAAGGATTTTTAAATGATGTTAAATAATATTAAAATATTACGAAAATAATATTTTATGGTGTAAAATAAAATACTGGACTTAGGGTAATTTTTCTGGAATTTATTGGACCCCGAAAATATTTTATAAAAGCCCGAAAACTATTTTTAAATTAAATTTAAATTGAACCGGGTTGAACCGGGTTCAAATCGGCCTGAACCGGGCCGAACCCGGTCCAACCCAACCGACCTGACCAAACCGCCTAGTGGGTCGGGTCGGGTCTGCCTGACCGAACCCGCACCCGCCCGAACCCGCAGACCCGCCAGACCCTTTCCCTATCCCCGCGTCCCCCGCGTCGCCCCCATTCCTCCGCCGCTCCCCGCGCCTCCGGCCACGTCGCCGCCCTCCGCGCCTCGCCAGGCCCACGCCCCGCTAGCTCCGCCTCCCCTGCCACGTCCTCCGCCTCTCCCGGCCACCCTCGGCTCACCCGCCCCTATAAATCCCCTCACCTCCCTCACCTTCTTCACCCAACCGAAACCCTAACTCCGGCCACCCTATTCCGGCCACCTCCTTCCCCCAAGCTCCACCTCCTCCTCCTCCTTCACTTCCCCGCTCCGCCCGCTGAGCCGACCCTCCCCGAGCTTCCCTTCCAGAATCCCCCGACGGCAGCCGACCCGCGCCCCACCAGCAGCTGCCAGGCCGCCCCTCCGCTCCGCCTTGCCGGCGACCCCGCTCAGCCGACGAGCCGCCCGTAGCTCCGCCCAGCCCCTCGTCGAGCTGCCCCGGCCAAAATCCGGCAACCCTAGAGCTCCGTGGACGCGGACACGGCACAGGACACGGCCCTTCGAACTCGACACTCGGACACGAGAAACTTCGATTTCTCGAGCCCTGTTCAGGTACCCGTTTCTCTCTCCTCACTGCCCCGTTTTTATTTCCCTCTGTTGCATCGCGAACCCTGTGTGACCCTCTCGGTGCCCGTGTGACCCGCTCGGTGCATCGCGTCCTGTGGCGATCGTGAACTCCGTCCAAAAACAGGAAAAACAACGCCCTGTTTTACCCCGGAACTGAGTGCGCCCCGCCAAACGGGATGACTTGGTCGCGTGCGGTCTTCATCGATACGTGCGCGCCGTCGATACGGACGTGCGAGATTTCGCAGAAGTTGATTCGGATGTGCGTGCACACCGGAATCAATGCGTATCCGCGGACACCGTCCCGTATTCGTCCTTTCTGGTTCTCGCTGTAACTTAGTGTACACACGTCGGATCGAGACGAAACTTGTGCCATCGGACTCGTAGGGATACGCTGGTCCTGTGACCCAAGTTTGGTTCGATTCTGAGAACGTTGACAAAATCGCCTATTGTGGGCCCCACAGGCTCCACTTGACGGGCGATTTTGTGATCGGCTCATCGGAATCCAATTCTGGAAGTTCTGTTGGGTTCGTATCATCGTTCTGGACCTGTTGACACTAAGTTTGATGAATTTGGAGACCTTTGACCCTGACGCATTTTTTGGTGCAAAGCGGCCCACAAGTGGACCCCGCTTTGACCCGAAATACTCATTTTTGCCCTTGTGTCCAAATTGGGCTCAAGGACAGGCATTTCTAGCTAATTGATATTTTTTGGATCTGATGGTGATGTTTTTTTCAGCAACCGGAGTACTCCCTGCAAATCCCGCTGAAGTCAGAGCCACAATTGGAGCCGGAACCCCAGGCAAGTGTACCTTGCCAACTCGCAGTGATTCTTGTTATAGTACTTTGCTTGAGTTCCTTGTACATACATATATAATCTTGATTTAACTGTTCAATCCAGGACCGTGTGACTTACTTAGCGTCCGATTATAGTCGGGTGCCAACCCCGTATGCGGAGTTGTGTAAAGTCACATAGACATGGATATCGTGACCCGTTGTATTCTCGTACTTGCATTATTAAGTATGTTTACCCAGGACCCCTGACACAATTCATGAGACAGAATCTTCCTGAGATATTCATGGTGATTCTGTATAGGATACAGTTTTCATGACTTATTCCTTTGCTTAGATATTATATGACTAGATGTATTAGTTATGATCCTGTATGGCATGGACATGAGACGTCGTGGACATGAGATGCATGATTACATTGGATGGGGAGAGTCACACAAACTACAGGTTGATTATATATTATGCCGGCGTCGTAGTCTTCCTTTGAGCTAGACAACCACATGATATCACTGCTACCGGCTCCCCGACACAGAGCTTGTAGTGGTTTCAGCCTGAGTTCTAGTGCTAATCTTATCTTGCATATCACTTAGATGGTTATATAGTCTACCTTATTGTTTTATTTATTTCCTGCACTGCATTATTATGGCTTAAGCTTTCTTGTACCTTGCTATGTCCCCTGAGGACCTGGATCCGGATTATGTCCCCAGGTATAGCCGAAGAGATCCATCCAGAGATACATCGTACAGGAGCACTTCCAGGAGCTGTACCAGAACCTGAGAACGAGATCGTGCCAGAGAACTCCTCCTGAGTATTGGTTTTGCATAGTCAATTATTTCTGTTTCTATTTCCAGTTCCTTTATTTCCTATCTATTGCATTGATGTATCAGACTTGTTTTCGGATTGTTCACCGAGACCCTTTTATTGAGATTTAATAGTTATTTCTATTTGCATTATTCTGGCATTTAATCTGTGATTATTTGTTGTGGATAAGATTAGTATAGACTGTGACTTGTAACATTTGATCTATCTACTGTTAGACTATAGCTTAAGCATGCCCTGATGGATCCATTAAATTGGGTTATCCATAGGTGCGTGTTGCTGGCCATTGCCACGTGTCCAGTCCCTCGATATTTTAGGGTCTGGGTCGTGACAATAGGTCACCTATCCTAAGGGAGGTTACCCAACCTTAGGGAGGTTACCCATCCTACAGGAGGTCACCCATCCTAAGGGAGGTCATCCATCCTACGGGAGGTCACCCATCCTAGGGAGGTTACCAATCCTAATAGAGGTTACCCATCCTACGGGAGGTCAGCCATCCCAAGAAAGGGGTTTTTGGCATTCCATTTGGATACATATCATTGAGTATCATAGATTGCATGCCTAATATTTGACTTAATGTGCTAGTATGTGTGTTATTATTCCTAGGTGGTCACCCATCCTAAGGGAGGTCACCCATCCTATGAAGGTCACCCATCCGGAGGTTACCTACTTAGAGAGGTTACCCAACCTATTAGAGGTTACCCATCCTACGAGAGGTCAGCCATCCCAAGAGAGGTTACTCATCCTAAGAGAGGTTACCCATCCTAAGGGAGGTTACCCATCCTATCGGAGGTTATCCATCATACGGGAGGTCATCCATCCTACGGGAGGTCACCCATCCTAGGGAGGTTACCCATCCTAAGGGAGGTTACCCATCCTAAGGGAGGTCACCCATCAAAAGGAGGTTACCCATCCTACGGGAGGTCACCCATCCTTAAGGAGGACACCCATCCTATAGGAGGTCACCCATCCTACGGGTGTTCACCCATCCTAGGGAGGTCACCCATCCTTAGTGAGGTCACCCATCCTAGGGAAGTTACCTATCCTAGGGAGGTTACACATCCTTCGGGAGGTCATCCATCCTACAGGAAGTCACCCAACCTAAGGGAGGTTACCCATCCTACGAGAAGTCACCTATCCTAGGGAGGTTACCCATCCTAGGGAGGTCATCCATCCTAAGGGGGGTTACCCATCCTAGGGAGGTTACCCATCCTAGGGAGGTTACCCATCCTATGGGATATCACCCATCCTACGAGAGGTCAGCCATCCTATAGGTCACCCATCTTATGGGAGGTCACCCTTCCTTAGGGAGGTCACCCATCCTTAGGGAGGTCACCCATCCTATGGAGGTCACCCATCCTAAGGAAGGTCACCCATCCTATGGGTGGTCCTACGGGATATCACCCATCCTATGAGAAGTCACGCATCCTGTAGGTCATCCATCCTATGGGAGGTCACCCATCCTTAGGGAGGTTACCCATCCTAGGGAGGTTACCCACCCATTGGATGGGTGACCTTCCTTAGGATGGGTGACCTCCTGTAGGATAGGTAACCTCCCTAAGAATGGGTAACCTCCCTTAGGATATGTGACCTATAGGATGGGTGACCTCCGGTAGGATGGGTGACCTCTCGTAGGATGGGTAACCTCCCTTAGGATGGGTTAGAGGTTACCCATCCTACGAGAGGTGGGTGACCCATAGGATGGGTGACCTCCCTAAGGATGGGTGACCTCACATAGGATGGATGACCTATAGGATGGATGACCTCTCGTAGGATGGGTGATATCCCGTAGGACTACCCATAGGATGAGTGACCTCCATAGGATGGATAACCTCCCTTAGGATGGGTGACCTCCCGTAGGATGGGTGACCTCTCCTAGGATGGGTAACCTCTCTTAGGATGGGTGATATCCCGTAGGACCACCCATAGGATGGGTGACTTCCCTAGGATGGGTAACCTCCCTAGGATGGGTGATCTCCCGTAGGATGGATAACCTCCCTTAAGATGGGTGACCTCCTGTAGGATGGGTAACCTCCCTAAGGATGGGTAAGCTCCCTTAGGATAGGTGACCTATAAGATGGTGATCTCCCGTTGGATGGGTGACCTCTCGTAGGATGGATAACCTCCCTTAGGATGGGTTGGAGGTTACCCTTCCTACGGGAGGTAACCTCCCTTAGGATGGGTGACCTCCCATAGGATGGGTGTCCTCCCTAGGATGGGTGACTTCCCGTAGGATGGGTGACCTCCCTAAAATGGGTGTCCTCCCATAGGATGGATAACCTACCTTAGGATGGGTGACCTTCCGTTGGATGGGTGACCTCCCATATGATGGGTAACCTCCCTTACGATGGGTAACCTCCCATAGGATGGGTGTCCTCCCTAGGATAGGCGACTTCCAGTAGGATGGGTGACCTCCCGTAGGATGGGTGACCTCCGTAGGAGGGGTAACCTACCTTAGGATGGGTAACGTCCCGTTGGATGGGTGACCTCCCTTAGGATGGGTAACCTCCCTTAGGATAGGTAACCTTCCTAGGATGGGTAACCTCTCTTAGGATGGATAACCTCTCCTAGGATGGGTGACCCCCATTTGGATGGGTAACCTCTCTTAGGATGGGTTACCTCTCGTAGAATGGATAAACTCTCGTAGGATGGGTTACCTCCATTTGAATGGGTAACCTCCATTTTGATGGGTGACCTCCCTAGGATGGATGGAGGTCACCTTCCTAAGGATGGGTGACCTCCCATAGGATGGGTGACCTCCCTAAGGATGGGTGACCTCCTATAGGATGGGTGACCTATAGGATGGGTGACCTCTCTAGGATGGGTGATCTCCCATAGGATGGGTAACCTATAGATGGGTGACCTATAGGATGGGTGACCTCTCTAGGATGGGTGATATCCCGTAGGATGGGTAACCTCCCTTGGGATGGCGTACCTCTCATAGGATGGGTAACCTCCCATAGGATAGGTGACCTACCATAGGATGGGTGACCTATAGGATGGGTGACCTCCCTAAGATGGGTAACCTCTCATAGGTTGGGTAACCTCCCTAAGTATGGGTGACCTCCCTAAGTATGGGTGACCTCCCGTAGGATGGGTAACCTCCCTTGGGATGGCTGACCTCTCATAGGATGGGTAACCTCTCGTAGGATGGGTAACCTCCCTTAGGATAGGTGACCTATAGGATGGGTTACCTCTTATAGGTTGGGTAACCTCCCTAAGTAGGTAACCTCCAGTTTGGTGATATCCCGGGTGACCTCTCTTAGGATGGGTAACCTCCCTTAAAATGGGTGACCTTCCATAGGATGGATGACTTACCGTAGGATGGGTGACCTCCCGTAGGATGGGTGTCCTCCTATAGGATGGATAACCCACCTTAGGATGGGTGACCTTCCGTTGGATGGGTGACCTCCCATACGATGGGTAACCTTCCTTAGGATACGTAACCTCCCATAGGATGGGTGTCCTCCCTAGGATGGGCGACTTCCGGTAGGATGGGTGACCTCCCGTAGGATGTGTGACCTCCCTAGGATGGGTAACCTACCTTAGGATGGGTAACGTCCCGTTGGATGGGTGACCTCCCTTAGGATGGGTAACCTCCCTTAGGATAGGTAACCTTCCTAGGATGGGTAACCTCTCTTAGGATGGGTAACCTCTCGTAGGATGGGTGACCTCCATTTAGATGGGTAACCTCTCTTAGGATGGGTTACCTCTCGTAGAAGGGATAAACTCTCGTAGGATGGGTTACCTCCATTTGAATGGGTAACCTCCATTTTGATGGATGACCTCCCTAGGATGGATGTAGGTGACCTCCCTAATGATGGGTGACCTCTCATAGGATGGGTGACGTATAGGATGGGTGACCTCTCTAGGATGGGTGACCTCCCATAGGATGGGTAACCTACAGATGGGTGACCTATAGGATGGGTGACCTCTCTAGGATGGGTGATATCCCGTAGGATGGGTAACCTCCCTTGGGATGGCGGACCTCTCATAGGATGGGTAACCTCCCATAGGATTAGTGACCTACCATAGGATGGGTGACCTATAGGATGGGTGACCTCCCTAAGATGGGTAACCTCTCATAGGTTTGATAACCTCCCTAAGTATGGGTGACCTCCTGTAGGATGGGTAACCTCCCTTGGGATGGCTGACCTCTCATAGGATGGGTAACCTCACGTAGGATGGGTAACCTCCCTTAGGATAGGTGACCTATAGGATGGATGACCTCCCTAAGGATGGGTGACCTCTTATAGGTTGGGTAACCTCCCTAAGTAGGTAACCTCCGGATCGGTGATATCCAGGGTAACCTCTCTTAGGATGGGTAAACTCCATTAGGATGGGTAACCTCCGGATAGGTGACCTCCCGTAGGATGGGTGACCTCTACTTGGATGGGTGACCTCCCTAGGATGGGTGACCTCCTTTAGGATGGGTGACCTACAGTAGGATTGGTGACCTCCTTTTGATGGGTGACCTCCCTAGGATGAGTGACCTCCTTAGGATAGGTCACCTCCCGTAGGATGGGTGACCTCTCGAAGGATAGGTGACCTCCTTAGGATGGGTGACTTCCCGTAGGATGGGTGACCTCCTTAGGATGGGTGATATCCCGTAGGACTACCCATAGGATCGGTGACCTCCCTTATGATGGGTGACCTCTATAGGATGGGTGACCTCCCTAAGGATAGGTGACCTCCCATAGGATGGGTGACCTCCCAAAGGATGGGTGACCTACCATAGGATGTGTGAGATATAGGATGGGTGACCTCTTGTAGGATGGGTGATATCCCATAGGATGGGTAATCTCCAAAAGGATGGGTAACCTCCCTAGGATGGGTAACTTCCCTTAGGATAGGTGACCTCCTTAGGATGGGTAACCTCCCTAGGATGTGTAACCTCCCTAGGATGGGTAACCTCCCTTAGGAAGTTACCCAACCTATGAGAGGTTACCCATCCTATGGAGCTTACCCATCCTACGGGAAGTCACCCATACTTAGGAAGGTTACCCATCATATGAAGGTCACCCATCGTATGTAGGTTACCCATCCCACGGGAGCTCACCTATCCTAGGGAGGTCACCCATCCTTAGGGAGGTTACCCATCCTAGGACCCATGTAAATTGAGGTTACCCATCCTTCGGGAGTTCACCCATCCTAAGGGATGTTACCCATCCTACGGGATATCACCCATCTTACGGGAGGTCACCCATACTTAGGGAGGTGACCCATACTTAGGGAGGTTACCCAACCTATGAGAGGTCACACATCCTACGGGAGGTCACCCAACCTTTGAGAGGTTATCCATCCTACCGGATATCACCCATCCTACGGGAGGTTACCCATCCTACGGGAGGTCACCCATCCTACGGGAGGTCACCCATACTTAGGGAAGTTACACAACCTATGAGAGATCAACCATCCTATGGGAGGTCACCCATACTTATGGAGGTCAGTCATACTTAGGGAGGTTACCCAACCTATGAGAGGTTACCCATCTTAGGGAGGTCACCCATCCTATAGGTCACCCATCCTATGTTAGGTCACCCATCCTATGGGAGGTCACCCATACTTAGGGAGGTTACCTAACCTATGAGAGGTCACCCATCCTACGGGAGGTCACCCATACTTAGGGAGGTTACCAATCCGAGGAAGGTTACCCATCCAAATAGAGGTTACCCATCCTACGGGAGATTATCCGTCCTAGGGAGGTCACCCATCCTATGGGATATCACCCATCCAAAAGGATGTTACCCATCCTACGAGTGGTTGCCCATCTTAGGGAGGTCACCCATCCTATAGGTCACCCATCCTATGGTAGGTCACCCATCCTATATGTCACCCATCCTATGGGAGGTCACCCATCCTAGGGAGGTCACCCATCCTATGGGATATTACCCATCCTAGGGAGGTGACCCATCCTAGGGAGGTCACCCATACGTAGGGAGGTTACCCATCCTACGGGAGGTTATCCATCCTATGGAGGTCACCCATCCTAGGGAGGTTACCCATCAAAATGGAGGTTTCCCATCCTACGAGAGGTTACCCATCTTAGGGAGGTCACCCATCCTATAGGTCACCCATGGAGTTCACCCATCCAAATGGAGGTAACCCATCCTAAGGGAGGTTACCCATCCTACCCGAGATTACCCATCCTTAGGGAGGACACCCATCCTACAGGAGGTCACCCATCTTACGGGTGGTCACCCATCCTAAGGGAGGTTACCCATCCTAGGGAGCTTACCCATCCTTAGGGAGGTTATCCATCCTAAGGGAGGTCACCCATCCTAGGGTGGTTACCCATCCAATGGGAGATCACCCATCATAGGAGATGTTACCCATCCTACGGGATATCACCCATCCGGAGGTTACCTACTTATGGAGGTTACCCAACCTATGAGAGGTCACCCATCCATAGGGAGGTTACATATCATAATAAGGTAACCCATCCTAGGGAGGTTACCCATCCTACGGAATATCACCCATCCTACGGGATGGGTTACACATCCTACGAGAGGTCACCCATCCTAGGGAGGTTACCCATCCTGAGGGAGGTTACCCATCCTACGGAAGGTTATCCATCCGGAGATTACCCATCCTATGGGAGGTCACCCATCCTAAGGGAGGTTACCCATCCTATGGGAGGTCACCCATCCTAAGGGAGGTTACCCATCCTATGGGAGGTCACCCATCCTACGGGAGGTCATCCATCCTAAGGGTGGTTACCCATCCGACTAAAGGTCACCAATCTTAAGGGAGGTCACCCCTCCTACGGGAGGTTGTCAATCCTACGGGGGATCACCCATCCTAAGGGAGGTTATCCATTCTACGGGAGGTCACCCATCCTAGCAAGGTCACCCATCTGGCGGGAGGTCATCCATCCCGTAGGATGGGTAACCTCCCTTAGGATGGGTCACCTCCCGTAGGATGGGTAACCTTCCTAGGATGGGTGACCTTCATAGGATGGGTAACCTCCTTTTGATGGGTGACCTCCCTTCGGATGGGTAACATCCCTAGGATGGGTGACCTCCCGTAGGATGGGTGACCTCCCGTAGGATGGATAACCTCCGGTAGGATGGATAACCTTCCTTAGGATGGGTCACCTCCATTTGGACGGGTGACCTTCCTAGTATGGGTAACCTCCCTAGGATGTGTAACCTCCCTAAGATGGGTGACCTTTCGTAGGATGAGTGACCTCCCTCCGGATGGGTGACCTCCCGTAGGATAGGTGACCTCCCATAGGATGTGTGACCTCTCCTTAGTATGGCTAAACTCCCTTAGGATGGGTAACCTCCGGATGGGTGACCTCTCGTAGGATGGATGACCTCCCTTACGAGGGGTGACCTCTCGTAGGATGGGTAACTACCTTAGGATGGGTGACCTTTAATTGGATGGATAACCTCTCGTCGGATGGGTGACCTTCATAGGATGGGTAACCTCGCTAAGTATAGTTGACCTCCCTAGGATGGGTAATCTCTATTTGGATGAGTAACCTCTCTTGGGATGGCTGACCTCTCGTAGGATGGGTAACCTCCCTAGGATGAGTAACCTCCCATAGGATAGATGACCTCTCATAGGATCAGTGACATCCATACGATGGGTGACCTTCATAGGATGGGTGACCTCCCTTAGGATGGGTAACCTCAATATGATTGGTGACTTTTATAGGATGGGTAACCTCCCTTACGATGCGTGACCTTCATAGGATGGGTAACCTCCATTAGGATGGGAGACCTTCATAGGATGTGTAACCTTCCTTGGGATGGGTGACCTCACGTATGATGGGTAACCTCCCTAAGTATGGGTAAACTCTCGTAGGATGGGTAACCTCCCTTAGGATGGGCGACTTCCCTTAGGATGTGTAACCTCCAGATGGGTGACCTCTCGTAGGATGGGTGATATCCCGTAGGATGGGTAACCTCCCTTGGGATGGCTGACCTCTCATAGGATGGGTGATATCCCGTAGGATGGGTAACCTCCCTTGGGATGGCTGACCTCTCATAGGATGGGTAACCTCCGGTAGGATGGGTAACCTCACTTAGGATGGGTGACATCACTAGGATGGGTAACCTCCATTTGGATGGGTGACCTCCCGTAGGATGGGTGTCCTCCATTTGGTTGGGTAACCTCCCTAAGTATGGGTGACCAGACGTAGGATGGGTGACTTCCCTTAGGATGGGTAACCTCCATTTGGATGGGTGACCTCCCTAGGATGGGTAACCTCTCATAGGATGGGTAACCTCCCTTAGGATGGGTGACCTCACGTAGGATGAGTGACCTCCCTTAGGATGGGTAACCTCTCTTAGGATGGGTGACCTCGCCTATGTTAGGTGAACTCCCTTAGGATGGGTAACCTCCAGATGGGTGACCTCTCGTAGGAGGGGTGATTTCCCGTAGGATAGGTAACCTCCCTTGGGATGGCTGACCTCTCATAGGATGGGTAACCTCCCGTAGGATGGGTAACCTCCCTCAGGATGGGTGACCTCCCTAGGATGGGTAACCTTCATTTGTATGGATGACCTCCATTTTAATGGGTAACCTCTCATAGGATGGGTAACCTCCATTTGGATGGGTAACCACCCGTAGGTTGGGTAACCTCCCAAGGATGGGTAACCTCCCGAAGGATCCCGTAGGATGGATGACCTACCTTAGGATGGGTGACCTCCTGTAGGATGAGTAACCTCCCTAAGGATGGGTAACCTCCCTCAAGATAGGTGACCTATAGGATGGATGACCTCCTGTAGGATGGGTGACCTCTCGTAGGATGGGTAACCTCCCTTAAGATGGGTTAAAGGTTACCTATCCTACGGTAGGTAACCTCCCTTAGGATGGGTGACCTCCCATAGGATGGGTGTCCTCCCTAGGATGGATGACTTTCTGTAGGATGGGTGACCTCTCTTAGGATGGGTGACCACCCTAGGATGGGTGACCTCCCATAGGATGGGTGACCACCCTAGGATGGGTGACCTCCCATAGGATGGGTGACCTCTCTTAGGATGGGTGACCTCCTGTAGGATGGATAACCTCCCTATGGATGGGTAACCTCCCTTAGGATAGGTGGCCTATAGGATGGGTGACCTCCCGTAGGATGGATGACCTCTAATAGGATGGGTAACCTCCCTTAGGATGGGTTGGAGGTTACCCATCCTATGGGAGGTGGGTGACCCATATGATGGGCGACCTCCCTAAGGATGAGTGACCTCCCATAGGATGGATGACCTATAGGATGGGTAACCTCTCGTAGGATGGGTGATATCCAGTAGGACCACCCATAGGATGGGTGACCTCCCTTAGGATGGGTGACCTCCATTGGAAAGATAACCTCTCTTAGGATGGGTGACCTCCCGTAGGATGGGTAACCTATCTTATGATGGGTGACCTCCCTTTGGATGGGCGACTTCCCTAGGATGGGTAACCTCCCTAGGATGGGTGACCTCCCGTAGGATGGATGACCTCCCTTAGGATGGGTGACCTCCTGTAGGATTGGTAACCTCCCTAATGATGGGTAACCTCCCTTAGGATAGGTGACCTATAGGATGGGTGACCTCCAGTAGGATTGGTGACCTCTCGTAGGATGGGTAACCTCCCTTAGGATGGGTAACCTTCCTTGGATGGGTGACCTTCATAGGATGGATAACCTCCTTTTGATGGGTGACCTCCCTTAGGATGGGTAACCTCCCTTAGGATAGTTAACCTCCCATAGGATGGGTGACCCCCCGTAGGATGGGTAACCTCCGGTAGGATGGGTCACCTCCATTTGGATGGGTGACCTCCCTAGGATTGGTAACCTCTCTAGGATGGGTAACCTCCCGTAGGATCCCGTAGGATGCATGACCTCCTTTAGGATGGGTGACCTCCTGTCGGATGGGTAACCTCCCTAAGGATGGGTAACCTCCCTTAGGATAGGTGACCTATAGGATGGGTGACCTCCCATAGGATGGGTGACCTCTCATAGGATGGGTAACCTCCCTTAGGATGGGTTGGAGGTTACCCACCCTTAGGATGGGTGACCTCCCATAGGATGGGTATCCTCCCTATGATGGGTGACTTCCCGATGGATGGGTGACCTCCCGTAGGATGGGTGACCTCCCATAGGATGGGTAACCTACCTTAGGATGGGTGACCTCCCGTTGGATGGGTGACCTCTCTTAGGATTGGTGACCTACACCCTAGGATTGGTAACCTCCCTGAGGATGGGTGACCTCCCATAGGATGGATGACCTATAGGATGGGTAACCTCTCGTAGGATGGGCGATATCCCGTAGGACCACCCATAGGATGGGTGACCTCCCTTAGGATGGGTGACCTCCAGAGGATGGGTGAACTCCCATAGGATTGGTGACCTCCCTAAGGATGGGTGACCACCCATAAGATGGGTGACCTATAGGATGGGTGACCTCTCGTAGGATGGGTGATATCCCATAGGATGGGTAACCTCCCTAGGATGGGTAACCCCCCTTAGGATTGATGACCTCCCTAGGATGGGTAACCTCCCTAGGAAGGGTGACTTCTCGTAGGATGGGTAACCTCCCTTAGGTTGGGTGACCTCCTGTAGGATAGGTGACCACCCTCCCGAAGGATGGTTAACCTCTCTAGGATGGGTAACTTCCCTTGGATGGGTGACCACCCATAGGTAGGGTGACCTCCTATAAGATGGGTGTCCTCCCTAAGGAAGGGTGACCTCCCGTAGGATGGGTAACCTCCTTTTGATGGGTGACCTCCCTTAGGATGGGTAACCTTCTTAGGATGGGTGACCTCCCGTAGGATGGGTAACCTCCGGTAGGATGGGTAACCTCCCTTAGGATTGGTCACCTCCACTTGGATGTGTGACCTCCCTAGGATGGGTAATCTCCCTAGGATGGGAGACCTTTCGTAGGATGAGTGACCTCCCTCCGGGTGGGTAACCTCCCGTAGGATGTGTGACCTCCCGTAGGATGTGTGACCTCTCGTTAGGATGGGTGACCTCCCGTAGGATGGGTGACCTCCCGTAGGATGGGTAACCTTCGGTAGGATGGGTAACCTCCCTTAGGATGGGTCACCTCCATTTGGACAGGTGACCTCCCTAGTATGGGTAACCTCCCTAGGATGTGTAACCTCCCTAGGATGGGTGACCTTTCGTAGGATGAGTGACCTCCCTCCGGATGGGTGACCTCCCGTAGGATAGGTGACCTCCCATAGGATGTGTGACCTCTCCTTAGTATGGCTAAACTCCCTTAGGATGGGTAACCTCCGGATGGGTGACCTCTCGTAGGATGGATGACCTCCCTTACGAGGGGTCACCTCTCGCAGGATGGGTAACTACCTTAGGATGGGTGACCTCTATTTGGATGGATAACCTCCCGTCGGATGGGTGACCTTCATAGGATGGGTAACCTTCCTAAGTATAGCTGACCTCTCGTAGGATGGGTAACCTCTATTTGGATGAGTAACCTCTCTTGGGATGGCTAACCTCTCGTAGGATGGGTAACCTCCCTAGGATGAGTAACCTCCCGTAGGATAGGTGACCTCTCATAGGATCGGTGACCTCCATACGATGGGTGACCTTCATAGGATGGGTGACCTCCATTAGGGTTGGTAACCTCAATATGATTGGTGACTTTTATAGGATGGGTAACCTCCCTTAGGATACGTGACCTTCATAAGATGGGTAACCTCCATTAGGATGGGAGACCTTCATAGGATGTGTAACCTTCCTTAGGATGGGTAACCTCATGTATGATGGGTAACCACCCTAAGTATGGGTGACCTATCGTAGGATGGGTAACCTCCCTTAGGATGGGCGACCTCCCTTAGGATGTGTAACCTCCAGATGGGTGACCTCTCGTAGGATGGGTGATATCCCGTAGGATGGGTAACCTCCCTTGGGATGGCTGACCTCTCATAGGATGGGTAACCTTCCGTAGGATGGGTAACCTCACTTAGGATGGGTGACATCACAAGGATGGGTAACCTCCATTTGGATGGGTGACCTCCTGTAGGATGGGTGACCTCCTTAGGATGGGTGACCTCCCGTAGGATGGGTGTCCTCCATTTGGTTGGGTAACCTCCCTATGTATGGGTGACCACACGTAGGATGGGTGACTTCCCTTAGGATGGGTAACCTCCATTTGGATGGGTGACCTCCCTAGGATGGGTAACCTCTCGTAGGATGGGTAACCTCCCTTAGGATGGGTGACCTCACGTAGGATGAGTGACCTCCCTTAGGATGGGTAACATCTCTTAGGATGGGTGACCTCGCGTATGCTAGGTGACCTCCCTTAGGATGGATAACCTCCAGATGGGTGACCTCTCGTAGGAGGGGTGATTTCCCGTAGGATGGGTAACCTACCTTGGGATGGCTGACCTCTCATAGGATGGGTAACCTCCCGTAGGATGGGTAACCTCCCTTAGGATGGGTGACCTCCCTAGGATGGATAACCTTCATTTGGATGGGTGACCTCCATTTTGATGGGTAACCTCTCGTAGGATGGGTAACTGTAAACCCCCTCGACCAGAAATTAGGGTTAATTAATTTAATTAGCATAATTAAAGTTAACTAGAGCTAATTAAGATTTATTATGTAATATTATAATACCTGTGAAATGATTTATTATTATAGGATACTACCCTAGCTGTTACCCTAAAACAATTCCCACACATTTGGCCTAGACCTGCTAACCCATCATATTGAACCTAGAACAAACCCCGGATACCGATTTTCGTGCCTTATTTTAGTCGCACAAAAGTTGTTACGAACGTCCGTACGCAATTTAAATAAATTGCGTAATTACGTGCGTTGTCCGTTCCAATCGAAATTGAGACCTCAATCTTGATCCAAATTGACCAACCCAGATCCTGACATTATTGTACACTGAGCCTACTACACTAATGACCCTTGTCCAACCCAATTTAGACCCCCGGTTCTCGTTAAATTAAATTAGAAACACCCAGTGCATTAATTACAAATTAATTAATGTGGTGACCAAACCTCTATTGAATTAGACCCAACTCCAACCCACATCCGCACCCACAAGCCTCATACAAAACACCATACACCATCCTAGCCCAATGAGGAACACCAAACATGGTGTTTGTGTGCATTAAATCCCCAAATCCAGAAATTATGCAAATACCAAATTGTTCAGGGGCCTATTTGCAAAATTGCAATGAGGTGCTCCCCTCTCATTGGCCCAAACATCATGAAGAAAGAATTGGTCATGCCCTAACCATATCCATTTATTTCCCCCCCATTCCTTTGTACTTACCTTACTTTATGTAGGGCACATCATGGCTCTACACTTGAAATGGCCCATTCCTAGCCCTCCACTCATCTTGATGGACCTCCCCAACTCCCCAAACAACTAGGTCCAGCCGGCCCTAATCCCTAGGCAGCCCCCCCCCCCACTCTGTCTCCTACTGATACATTAATTTACACCACATAGAGGGCACACAAACCTAGAAACTACTCATAAACCCTAGTTCTCCCAAAACCCCAGCCCCTAGCCCGACCCCTGCAAACTGCCACCCGCCGCCTCCTACCGGCCAACCACCGTCTCCGGCCACCCCCATAGTCACCCGACCACCTTCGCTTAACCATCCCCCACCTGCCACCACCGCCATCCGCCGCCTAGTCGCCGGAGCAGCTCCCCCCAGCAGCTGTCCCCAACCCGACTGCCACCTCCCGCACGCACAACAGAGCCACCCGACCTCCCCGTACTCCGCCACCACTGCACCGCCGACCGCCCAACTCAGCCCCACTCTTCCCCGGCCAACCCCCTTCCTCCCCGCCGAGCCTCGCCGCCGGTCAACGCCTCAGCCACCCGCAATCGCCCCCGCAGCGTCGGTTTTCCCTGAACCGCTGCTACTGGGCCGACGTCCCCCGTGCGACGCCGGAGCTCCGTCCAGCCACCCCAGCCGACGATGGCCGGTCACCGAGACCCCCTCGACCTGAGGTACAATACAGTACATTATTTTATGTATAAATACATGTATTTTTATACGTATTAGGTGTTGCAATGAGTATATACATGTATTATATATAGGTTTCTATATTTTATCTTAGTATTTAAGTATATGTATTTTGTATTTACTGTATAAATATGTATACCTATACTGTATTCAGTTGTATAAATATATATATATATATATATTTGTGGATCATATTAGATATATATATAGTATGTATTGTGTACATGATTTTAATACCTGTTATATATTTAAAATCTAATATGTATAAGTATATAAATAAATATATATATATATGTATGTGTATACGTATATGTATATTTTAGAAATACATTTTTTTATGTATATTACTGTACTCTTATATATTTATTATATACATTGCACATAATAATAAATGTATGTTAGTATATTATATATTTATACTATGAGGTATATATACATAAATATATTAATTGGTATATTTACTATTTTGTGTATATATATAAATATATATGTATTTTAGTATATATGTAAATATTTGTATATGAATATATATATATATAAATATATATATATACATTGTGTAATTAGTATAACTATAGTGTATATGTATGTATTAAAATGAACATATGAGTATGTATATAAATATACTCTATGAAGTTAGTATAAAATGTGTATTATAAATATATTCAATATGTATATATGTACATATAAATATATACATGTACATACATTGTGTAGTTAAGTATTTTAGAATATTAAATAAATATATATGGTATTGTGTATTTTATATATGTTATTATATTTAAAATATGTATGTGTACGTATTATTAAGCGATATAAGATGCTATTTTTTTAAATGTACTATTAAACAAATATATTATTTTAAAATAATAAGATTTAGAGTATATATATATATATATATATACTTGTTTTAGCTATATATATATATATATATATATATATATATATATATATATATATATATATATATACAGTCCCGACCCTATGTCAGTTGTAGATACAGCAGTGTGTTTTTAGTCGTGCTATTGTAGCGACTAATAGTGCCATTACTATATCATATATATAGGACTGCTGGACAGTCCCGCCGAGCCATCAGGAGCAGGACTTTGGATTTCGCAGCTACCCGGGACAGGCAAGTATACCTTGCTGATTAATGCTTAAAATTAAATGTTAAATGTTGCAAATATACATGAACTGTGTGCATCCGAGATTGACTCGGGTGCAGTCGACAATGCGTCGATGAGTAGTGTACTTGACCTAGTTGTTAGCCGACTCGCCCACTACTGCGAGGATATTTTGATATCTTCCTAGACCATGGCACTATACACGTATCGCGATGGTACACTCATATTGGGATGCGGGTCCGCGTACCCGATTCGCTATCGGTACGTACGACATGCATCACGGACTAGCATGTATTCTAGAATAATATAGTTAATTGAGACTTGACATCTAGATACGGTACACTCAAGTCGTGCATTCGACTTGCGTATCTACATTGGGCGGGAAGGACAACTGACAAACGTATGGGATACCCCTATCGGACTCCGTGGTATCCAGAGGAACCACAGACCCGGTGACTCCCTATATTAAGACACCGCGCTCTTCGGAGTGTTACGGACGTATATACATTGCAGATACCACACCCCTTAGAGTGTGGACGTTATATATATATAGATACCTCATTCTTCGGAATGATGGATGTTGCAGATACCACACTCTAGAGGACGTTGGACGTTATGCCTACACCTACTTATACGTTCCGAGGTTGTCCTTACATTGCATTCACTTAGATGGTTAGCACACCCCTCTTTACTTTTATTCAGTACTATATCTGGCATGCATATTGTATCTTGTTACGTCCCTCTGAGGACCTGGTTATCTTCCAGATCTGGACGAGGCCTATTATCCCACAGTTTACGGTCCAGGTGTGGAGACGAGGTTTGCTCTTGACGAGGAGCTAGAGGTCCTTCCATCGGAGTACCCCTGATCATATTGGTAGGCCTTCCGCCTATGACTGGAGCTCCTTATCTAGTTAGCAGTTGTTTCAGTCACTCTTATTATCAGTACTCTTATTTCAGACTATCAATACTTTATCTCCAACATTTGTAGTGGGTTTGTTCCCACCAGACATATTTCAGTTGTACTATGTCAGTCGACTATGTTTCTTATATTCCAGTCTTTCATTTCAGTATTTACTTGTTATCTGTGGATGAGATTAGACATTGCCTGTTGTTGATATTAGACTTGTTAGATTTAGGACAGCGTAGCACGCTTCGCTAGGATCCATTAAATTGGGATATCCTCGGAGACGTGTCAGCTGGCCAATGCCACGTGGCCTGGTTCCATATATTTTGGGACTGGGGCGTGACATAGTTTTAGTGGTGGCCCATGCAGGTCTGAAACATCAAATCTTATCGCTTGTGGTATGGTAACGTGCCCAGCGAGCCTGCAATAGGATAGAAATTACTAGGTCTCATCCACTTGATTACGCCTTTGAAACTCTTCCGTACTTTTAAATATCTGCATCCTGTTTGATTGATCCCATACTCTTTTAATATCATTCTATCTCTTACAGCGAGATGAACCTTCGTAGCCGACGTGAGATACTTGGTATCATAGTGCCACCTGCAGCACCGAGGGAGGATACGACTCAGGGACCACCTAGAGAGCTGCCACAGCCAGAGGCACAGGTGATCCCTCAGGCCCCGATGATGTACTGGCATCAGGTCTCTCCCGACGAAGGGACACAGCAGCCAGAGGGCCAGACATCGCAGACGATCCCGAGGCAGTACTTCGAGGGGCAGACCTCGAGGGCGACACCGATGCCGCACTACGAGAGGCCGGCACCTGAGGAGCCACCAAGGGGACAGCCGGAGGTACCACTTCCACCACCTCCACCGTTTCCACCTCAGATGCCACCAGCGGAGGGACAACCCCAGATGATGCAGTTCTTTCAGACGATGATGCAGGCCCAGTGGCAACAGACTAAGACCCTGAGACAGGGCCTGATGGCAGTACTGGAGAGGGCACCTGCCCAAGCAGCAGCACTGGCACCTGCACCAGACCGGCTAGCGGGCACTGTAAGAGGCTTCCGACAGATGGGTCCGGGAACCTTCTCGGGCAAGGAGACGGCAGAGGAGATCTCAGACTGGGTCTCTAACACTGAGATGCTGTTAGAGGGTTCATAGTTACACCCCGACCTCTGGATGAACGCGGTAAGGGCCCAACTCACAGGCAACGCCCATCACTGGTGGGACTCTATGGAGCGCAGCATCGGCAGACAGCAGACTTGGAAGGAATTCCTGGAACACTTCAACGCGAAATATTTCCCAGCTACGGTGAGGAACGCTTTGTACTCCCAGTTCCTGGACCTGGAGCAGGGGAACTTGACAGTGGACGCCTACGATGGAGAGTTTAGCAGACTCAGCCGATTCGGTGCAGCCCTGATCCCCAACGACCTGGAGAAGGCCAGGAGATTCCACCATGGCCTCTCTCACGAGCTGCAGCGGTACACCACTACCCAGGCGAGGATCTCTTATGAAGAGGTCCTATCAGAGGCGAGGATCCAGGAGGCTATAGGAGGAGGAGCGAGACGTTCCAGCGCGAGCATACCAGCCAGAACCCAGCAAGGAGCAGGAGGACCGATCCGTCGTCCAGGAGCGCAGGCGCAACAGAGGACAGCGCCGTACCAGCAGAAGGAGCTTCCGACCTGTCACTTCTGTGGCAAGAGGTGACACGTCATCAGAGACTGCCGAAAGAAGCTCGGGCTCTGCATGGTCTGTGGAGCCAGCCAGCACCTTGCTAGAGACTGCCCCCAGCGCAGAGATGGAGCACCCCAGACTGGACAGAGACCACCAGCAGCACCACTGAGGATATTACCCCCAGCAGGAGGCCAGCGTCCGCCAGCTACCGGAGGACAGCAGAGAGGACCACCCTTAGTCCCACAGGAGGCACACTTCAACCAGGCCCGACAGCAGGCAAGAGGGCAGAGGCGTGGGCAAGACTTTGCCTTAGCATCTATCGAGGAGGAACCAGAGGGAGAGGCTATAGCAGGTACAATTCTAGTTGCATCATTACCTGCAACTGCACTGTTTGATTCTGGAGCTACACTGTCATTTATATCTAGTAGATTCGTAGCAATGCATAGAGTAGCAACCTCCCCCTTACCTAAGAGTTGGAGAATACTTACCGGAGGAGGCATCGTACCTGTTACCAGCACCCTTAGAACGTGCTCGGTAGTAGTTTGTGGTAGAGAGATGAGAGCGCGATTGTTGGTACTCCCAATGCCAGCTTTCGAGATAGTTCTGGGCATGAACTGGTTAAGCCAGTACAATGCCGTACTAGATTGCCGGAAGGGTAGCGTTACTTTTAGACTGCCAGGACACCCGGAGTTCGAATTCATTCGAGGCACCATCGAGTGAGGAGTAGGACACGCCGTTGGAGCTTACATGGCGATGGAGACGGCACCCCCAAAAATTGTTACAGAGTTCGAGGATGTTTTCCTAGAGGAGTTGCCAGGCCTACCGCCTGATAGAGAGGTGGAGTTCACCATTGAGCTAGTACCTGGAGCAGCACCGGTATCATCAAATGTGTACCGGTTGGCAAAGAAGGAGCTTGACGAGCTGAAGCTACAGTTAGAGGAGTTGCAGTTCAAGGGATTCGTTCGTCCTAGTGCATCACCCTGGGGAGCACCAGTGCTGTTTGTATCGAAGAAGGACGGGACATTCTGGATGTGCATTGATTACAGAGCCCTTAATGCTCTGACTATCAAGAACAAGTACCCTCTACCGCGAATCGACGATCTGTTCGACCAGCTGACAGGAGCAGTAGTGTTTACAAAGATCGACTTGAGATCGGGCTATCATCAGGTGAAGGTGCGAAGGGAGGACATTCCAAAGACAGCATTTAGGACTCGCTATGGTCACTACGAGTTCCTAGTGATGCCTTTCGGATTGACAAATGCGCCTGCTGTGTTTATGAACCTGATGAACCGAGTCTTCCATGAGTATCTGGACCAGTTCGTGGTAGTCTTTATCGACGACATTTTGTTGTATTCGAAGAGCCACGAGGAGCACGGGGAGCACTTGAGGCTAGTGCTAGAGACGCTGAGACAAGAGAGGCTTTATGCCAAGCTGAGCAAGTGCGAGTTTCTTCTAGATCGTGTCGCATTTCTTGGACACGTTATCTCAGGAGATGGCATTTCAGTAGATCCCGCGAAGATTTTATCAGTAGAGACGTGGCCGACCCCTACCAACGTCTCGGAGGTGAGGAGTTTCCTAGGACTTGCCGGGTATTACCGGAGGTTCGTAGAGAACTTCGCAAGGATCGCAGAGCCGATGACCCGCTTGACCCGCAAGGATCAGGAGTTTACCTGGACAGAGGAGTGTCAGACGGCATTCGATTATCTGAAGAAGCGTCTGACTACAGCACCCATCTTGACCATACCATCTGGACCCGGAGGATTCGTGATCTATAGCGATGCATCCGGGAAAGGATTAGGAGGCGTTCTGATGCAGCATGGGAAGGTTGTGGCCTATGCCTCTAGGCAGTTGAGGACCCATGAGAAGAACTATCCTACCCACGACTTGGAGCTTGCCGCAGTGATCTTTGCTTTGAAGCTTTGGAGGCACTACCTGTACGGAGAGCGCATGGAGATATTCACCGATCACAAGAGCCTGAAGTACGTCTACACACAGAAGGACCTAAACCAGAGGCAGAGACGTTGGCTCAAAGTGATGGCGGACTTCAAGATTGAGCTACAGTACCATCCGAGAAAGGCTAATGTGGTAGCCGATGCTTTAAGCAGGAAGCCCATAGCATTTTTCCTGACTACCCAACAACATCTGTTGAGAGATCTAGAACAGTTGGGTATCGAAGTCATCATGCCCGGAGTAGACGGCCAGATGTCGAGTTTCCAGGTGCAATCGACATTGGTAGAGAGAATCATGGCTGCTTTGCCGACGGACGCCAGATTTCAGAGGCTTCGATAGAGGACAGAGGCTGGAATACAGACAGGACTGCGTATACATGAGGACGGGACTTTGAGATGTGGAGATCGTCTCTATGTTCCGAATAGAGAGCTACGCCAGGAGCTGATGACGGAGGCATACAGTTCGACCTATTCTATACATCCAGGAGGCACAAAGATGTACCGAGACCTGAGGCAGTACTACTGGTGGCACAGGATGAAGAGAGAGATAGCCCGCTTCGTGGCTAAGTGTCTGGTGTATCAGCAAGTCAAGGCTGAGCATCAGAGGTTTGCCGGATTACTTCAACCGCTCCCGATTCCGGAGTGGATATGGGAGCACATCACCATGGACTTCGTCACGGGTTTCCCGAGGAGTCCTAGTGGTCGCAATGCCGTGTGGGTAATCGTAGATAGACTCACCAAGTCTGCCTACTTTTTACCTTTCAGAGTAGGGCAATCTACCGAAGTCTTGGCAGACATGTACATGAGGGAGATTGTACGATTGCATGGAGTTCCAGTCAGTATCGTGTCTGACCGGGATACGAGGTTTACATCGTACTTTTAGAGGAGTATGCAAGAGAGTCTTGGTATCCGCCTTAAGTTCAGTACTTCGTACCACCCGCAGACAGATGGACAATCTGAGCGCACTATTCAGACGCTGGAGGATATGTTGAGGGCTTGCATGCTTGACTTCAGCGGTTCATGGGAGGACCACTTGCACTTGGTCGAATTTTCCTACAACAATAGCTATCAGGCGAGCATTCAGATGGCTCCCTATGAGGCATTGTATGGTAGGAAGTGTCATTCCCCAGTATGCTGGAGCGATGTAGGCGAGAGGAAGATTCTAGGGCCAGAGTTGATCGTCCATACAGTGGAGAAGGTGAAGAAGATCCAGGGGCATCTACGAGCAGCACAGGACAGGCAGAAGCATTGGGCTAATATGCATCGACGACCCCTAGAGTTCCAGGTAGGAGAACATGTGTTCCTGAAGATTTCACCTACCAGAGGAACCATCAGATTTGGAGGCAGAGGGAAGCTGAGTCCGAGGTACATCGGACCCTTCGATGTGCTAGAGCGCGTCGGAGAAGTTGCTTACAGATTGGCCTTGCCACAGACATTGGAAGGAGTTCACGACGTCTTCCATGTATCTCAGCTGAGGAGGTACATACCGGATCCGAGTCATGTGCTTGACCACTCGGAGATCACCGTTGGTCCAAGTATGTCATACCAGGAGGAGCCGGTAGAGATCCTGGACCGAAGCGAGAAGGTACTGCGAGGCCAGACTATCCCTCTAGTTCGTGTCGCATGAAGACATAAAGTTTTGATATATGTCTGTTTTAATTTCGAGGACGAAATGCTCTAAGGAGAGTATGTTGTAAACCCCCTCGACCAGAAATTAGGGTTAATTAATTTAATTAGCATAATTAAAGTTAACTAGAGATAATTAAGATTTATTATATAATATTATAATACCTGTAAAATGATTTGTTATTATAGGATACTACCCTAGCTGTTACCCTAAAATAATTCCCACACATTTGGCCTAGACCTGCTAACCCATCATATTGAACCTAGAACAAACCCCGGATACCGATTTTCGTGCCTGATTTTAGTCGCACAAAAGTTGTTACGAACGTCCGTACGCAATTTAAATAAATTGCGTAATTACGTGCGTTGTCCGTTCCAATCGAAATTGAGACCTCAATCTCGATCCGAATTGACCAACCCAGATCCTGACATTATTGTACACTGAGCCTACTACACTAATGACCCTTGTCCAACCCAATTTAGACCCCTGGTTCTCGTTAAATTAAATTAGAAACACCCAGTGCATTAATTATGAATTAATTAATGTGGTGACCAAACCTCTATTGAATTAGACCCAACTCCAACCCAAACCCACATCCACATCCACAAGCCTCATACAAAACAACATACACCATCCTAGCCCAATGAGGAACACCAAACATGGTGTTTGTGTGCATTAAATCCCCAAATCCAGAAATTGTACAAATACCAAATTGTTCAGGGGCCTATTTGCAAAATTGCAATGAGGTGCTCCCCTATGATTGGCCCAAACATCATGAAGAAAGAATTGGTCATGCCCCAACCGTATCCATTTATTTTCCCCCCATTCCTTTGTACTTACCTTACTTTATGTAGGGCACATCATGGCCCTACATTTGAAATGGCCCATTCCTAGCCCTCCACTCATCTTGATGGACCTCCCCAACTCCCCAAACAACTAGGTCCAGCCGGCCCTAATCCCTCGGCAGCCCCCCCCCACTCTCTCTCCTACTTATACATTAATTTACACCACATAGAGGGCACACAAACCTAGAAACTACTCATAAACCCTAGTTCTCCCAAAACCCCAGCCCCTAGCCCGACCCCTGCAAACTGCCACCCGCCGCCTCCTACCGGCCAACCACCGTCTCCGGCCACCCCCATAGTCACCCGACCACCTTCGCCGGACCATCCCCCACCTGCCACCACCGCCATCCGCCGCCTAGTCGCCGGAGCAGCTCCCCCCAGCAGCTGTCCCCAACCCGACTGCCCCCTCCCGCACGCACAGCAGAGCCACCCGACCTCCCCGTACTCCGCCACCACTACACCGCCGACCGCCCAACTCAGCCCCACTCTTCCCCGGCCAACCCCCTTCCTCCCCGCCGAGCCTCGCCGCCGGTCGACGCCTCAGCCACCTGCAATCGCCCCCGCAGCGTCGATTTTCCCTGAACCGCTGCTACTGTGACGACGTCCCCGCGCGACGCCGGAGCTCCGTCCGGCCACCCCAGCCGACGACGGCCGGTCACCGAGACCCCCTCGACCTGAGGTACAATACAGTACATTATTTTATGTATAAATACATGTATTTTTATACGTATTAGGTGTTGCAATGAGTATATACATGTATTATATATAGGTTTCTATATTTTATCTTAGTATTTAAGTATATATATTTTGTATTTACTGTATAAATATGTATACCTATACTGTATTCAGTTGTATATATATATATATATATATATATATATATATATATATATATATATATATATATATATATATATATATATATATATATATATTTGTGGCTCATATTAGATATATATATAGTATGTATTGTGTACATGATTTTAATACCTGGTTATATATTTAAAATCTAATATGTATAAGTATATAAATAAATATATATATGTATGTGTATACGTATATGTATATTTTAGAAATATATTTTTTTATGTATATTTCTGTACTCTTATATATTTATTATATACATTGCACATAATAATAAATGTATGTTAGTATATTATATATTTATACTATGAGGTATATATACATAAATATATTAATTGGTATATTTACTATTTTGTGTATATATATAAATATATATGTATTTTAGTATATATGTAAATATATGTATATGAATATATATATATAAATATATATATATACATTGTGTAATTAGTATAACTATAGTGTATATGTATGTATTAAAATGAACATATGAGTATGTATATAAATATACTCTATGAAGTTAGTATAAAATGTGTATTATAAATATATTCAATATGTATATATGTACATATAAATATATATATGTACATACATTGTGTAGTTAAGTATTTTAGAATATTAAATAAATATATATGGTATTGTGTATTTTATATATGTTATTATATTTAAAATATGTATGTGTACGTATTATTAAGCGATATAAGATGCTATTTTTTTAAATGTACTATTAAACAAATATATTATTTTAAAATAATAAGATTTAGAGTATATATATAAATACTTGTTTTAGTTATATATATATATATATATATATATATATATATATATATATATATATATATATATATATATATATATATATATATACAGTCCCGACCCTATGTCAGTTGTAGATACAGCAGTGTGTTTTTAGTCGTGCTATTGTAGGGACTAATATTGCCATTACTATATCATATATATAGGACTGCTGGACAGTACCGCCGAGCCATCAGGAGAAGGACTTTGGATTTCGCAGCTACCCGGGACAGGCAAGTATACCTTGTTGATTACTGCTTAAAATTAAATGTTAAATGTTGCAAATATACATGAACTGTGTGCATCCGAGATTGACTCGGGTGCAGTCGACAATGCGTCGATGAGTAGTGTACTTGACCTAGTTGTTAGCCGACTCGCCCACTACTGCGAGGATATTTTGATATCTTCCTAGACCATGGCACTATACACGTATCGCGATGGTACACTCATATTGGGATGCGGGTCCGCGTACCCTATTCGCTATCGGAATGTACGACATGCATCACGGACTAGCATGTATTCTAGAATAATATAGTTAATTGAGACTTGACATCTAGATACGGTACACTCAAGTCGTGCATTCGAATTGCGTATCTACATTGGGCGGGAAGGACAACTGACAAACGTATGGGATACCCCCATCGGACTCCGTGGTATCCAGAGGAACCACAGACCCGGTGACTCCCTATATTCAGACACCGCGCTCTTCGGAGTGTTACGGACGTATATACATTGCAGATACCACGCCCCTTAGAGTGTGGACGTTATATATATACAGATACCTCATTCTTCGGAATGATGGACGTTGCAGATACCACACTCTAGAGGACGTTGGACGTTATGCCTACACCTACTTATACGTTCCGAGGTTGTCCTTACATTGCATTCACTTAGATGGTTAGCACACCCCTCTTTACTTTTATTCAGTACTATATCTGGCATGCATATTGTATCTTGTTACGTCCCTCTGAGGACCTGGTTATCTTCCAGATCTGGACGAGGCCTATTATCCCACAGTTTACGGTCCAGGTATGGAGACGAGGTTTGCTCTTGACGAGGAGCTAGAGGTCCTTCCATCGGAGTACCCCTGATCATATTGGTAGGCCTTCCGCCTATGACTGGAGCTCCTTATCTAGTTAGCAGTTGTTTCAGTCACTCTTATTATCAGTACTCTTATTTTCGACTATCAGTACTTTATCTCCAACATTTGTAGTGGGTTTGTTCCCACCAGACATATTTCAGTTGTACTATATCAGTCGACTATGTTTCTTATATTCCAGTCTTTCATTTCAGTATTTACTTGTTATCTGTGGATGAGATTAGACATTGCCTGTTATTGATATTAGACTTGTTAGATTTAGGACAGCGTAGCACGCTTCGCCAGGATCTATTAAATTGGGATATCCTCGGAGACGTGTCAGCTGGCCAATGCCACATGGCCTGGTTCCATATATTTTGGGACTGGAGCGTGACAGTAACCTCCATTTGGATGGTTAACCACCCGTAGGTTGGGTAACCTCCCAAGGATGGGTAACCTCCCGAAGGATCCCGTAGGATGGATGACCTCCCTTAGGATGGGTGACCTCCTGTAGGATGAGTAACCTTCCTAAGGAAGGTTAACCTCCCTCAAGATAGGTGACCTATAGGATGGGTGACCTCTTGTAGGATGGGTGACCTCTCATAGGATGGGTAACCTTCCTTATGATGGGTTAAAGGTTACCCATCCTACGGGAGGTAACCTCCCTTAGGATGGGTGACCTCCCATAGGATGGGTGTCCTCCCTAGGATGGGTGACTTTCTGTAGGAAGGGTGACCTCCTATAGGATGGGTGACCTCCCTTAGGATGGGTGACCTCCTGTAGGATGGATAACCTCCCTAAGGATGGGTAACCTCCCTAAGGATGGGTGGCCTATAGGATGGGTGACCTCCCGTATGATGGATGACCTCTAGTAGGATGGGTAACCTCCCTTAGGATGGGTTGGAGATTACCCATCCTATGGGAGGTGGGTGACCCATAGGATGGGTGACCTCCATTTGGATGGGTGACCTCCCTAATATGGGTAACCTCCCTAGGATGGGTAACCTCCCGTAGAATGGATGACCTCCTTTAGGTTGGGTGACCTCCTGTAGGATGGGTAACCTCCCTAAGGATGGGTAACCTCCCTTAGGATAGGTGACCTATAGGATGGGTGACCTCCCATAGGATGGGTGACCTCTCGTAGGATGGGTAACCTCCCTTAGGATGGGTTGGAGGTTACCCATCCTACGGGTGGTAACCTCCCTTAGGATGGGTGACCTCCCATAGGATGGGTATCCTCCCTATGATGGGTGACTTCCCGAAGGATGGGTGACCTCCCGTAGGATGGGTGACCTTCCATAGGATGTATAACCTACCTTAGGATGGGTGACCTCCCGTTGGATGGGTGACCTCCCTTAGGATGGGTGACCTACACCCTAGGATGGGTAACCTCCCTAAGGATGGGTGACCTCCCATAGGATGGATGACCTATAAGATGGGTAACCTCTCGTAGGATGGGCGATATCCCGTAGGACCACCTATAGGATGGGTGACCTCCCTTAGGATGGGTGACCTCCATAGGATGGGTGACCTCCCATAGGATTGGTGACCTCCCTAAAGATGGGTGACCTATAGGATGGGTGACCTCTCGTAGGATGGGTGAATCCCATAGGATGGGTAACCTCCCTAGGATGGGTAACCCCCCTTAGGATGGATGACCTCTCTAGGATGGGTAACCTCCCTAGGAAGGGTGACTTCTCGTAGGATAGGTAACCTCCCTTAGGTTGGGTGACCTCCTGTAGGATGGGTGACCACCCTCCCGAAGGATGGTTAACCTCCCTAGGATGGGTAACTTCCCTAGGATGGGTGACCACCCGTAGGATGGGTGACCACCCGTAGGATGGGTAACCTCCCTTAGGATGGGTGTCCTCCCTTAGGATGGGTGACCTCCCGTAGGATGGGTAACCTCCCTTAGGATGGGTGACCTCCCTTAGGATGGGTAACCTCCGATAGGATGGGTAACCTCCCTTAGGATGGGTCACCTCCACTTAGATGGGTGACCTCCCTAGGATGGGTAATCTCCCTAGGATGGGTGACCTTTTGTAGGATGAGTGACCTCCCTCCGGATGGGTGACCTCCCGTAGGATAGGTAACCTCCCGTAGGATGTGTGACCTCTCCTTAGTATGGCTAAACTCCCTTAGGATGGGTAACCTCCGGATGGGTGACCTTCATAGAATGGGTGACCTCCCTTAGGATGGGTGACCACCTAGGAATAATAACACACAAAGTAGCACATTAAGTCAAACATTAGGCATGCAATCTATGATACTCAAGGATACGTATCTAAATGGACTGCCAAAACCCCCTTCCTTGGGATGGCTGACCTTTTGTAGGATGGGTAACCTCTATTAGGATGGGTAACCTCCCTAGGATAGGTGACCTCCCGTAGGATGGATAACCTCCCTTAGGATGGGTGACCTCCTATAGGATGGGTAACCTCCCCAAGGATTGGTAACCTCCCTTAGGATAGGTGACCTATAGGATGGGTGACCTCTCGTATGATGGGTGACCTCTCATAGGATGGGTAACCTCCCTTAGGATGGGTTGGAGGTTACCCATCCTACGGGAGGTAACCTCCCTTAGGATGGGTAACCTCCCATAGGATGGGTTTCCTCCCTAGGATGGGTGACTTCCCATTGGATGGGTGACCTCCCTAGGATGGGTGACCTCCCATAGGATGGGTAACCTACCTTAGGATGGGTGACCTCCCGTTGGATGGGTGACCTCCCTTAGGATGGGTAACCTCCCTTAGGATGGGTGATATCCCGTAGGATAGGTGACCTCCCGTAGGATAGGTGACCTCCCTAGGATGGGTAACCTCCCGTAGGATCCCGTAGGATGGATGACCTCCCTTAGGATGGGTGACCTCCTGTAGGATGGGTAACCTCCCTAAGGATGGATAACCTTCCTTAGCATAGGTGACCTATAGGATGGGTGACCTCCCGTAGGATGGGTGACCTCTCATAGGATGGATAACCTCCCTTAGGATGGGTGACCTCCCATAGGATGGGTGTCCTCCCTAGGATGGGTGACTTCCCGTAGAATGGGTGACCTCCCTAGGATGGGTGACCTCCCATAGGATGGGTAACCTACCTTAGGATCGGTGACCTCCCATTGGATGGGTGACCTCCCTTAGGATGGAGGTCCCATCCTACGGGAAGTCACCCATCCTAAGGGAGGTTACCCATCCTACGGGATATCACCCATCCTACGGGAGTTTACCCGTCCTACGGGAAGTTACCCATCCTTCGGGAAGTCACCCATACTTATGGAGGTTACCCAACCTATGAGAGGTCACCCATCCTACGGGCGGTCACCCATCCTAAGGGAGGTTACCCATCCTACGAGAGGTCACCCATCATACGGGAGGTTACCTATCCTACGAGAGGTTACCCATCTTAGGAAGGTTACCCATCCTACATAAGGTCACCTATCCTAAGGAAGGTCATCCATCCTAAGAGAGGTTACCCATTTTACGGTAGGTCACCCATTCTATGGGAGGTCACCCATTCTAAGGGAGGTTACCAATCCTATGGAGGTCACCCATCCTAAGGGAGGTCATCCATCCTATGGGTGGTCCTACGGGATATCACCCATCCTACGAGAGGTCACCCATCCTATTGGAGGACGGGTGACCTCCCGTAGGATGGGTAACCTCTCTTAGGATGGGTGACCTCCCGTAGGATGGGTGACCTCCCTTAGGATGTTAGGATGGATAACCTCCCTTAGGATGGGAGTATCCCGTAGGATAGGTAACCTCCCGTGGGATGGGTGACCTCCCTAGGATGGGTAACCTCAATTAGGATGGGTTAGGGTGGTCACCCATCCTAGGGAGGTCACCCATCCTTAGGGAGGGCACCCATCCTAAGGAAGTTACCCATCCTAGGGAGGTTACCCATCCTTCGGGAGGTCACCCATCCTACAGGAGGTTACCAATCCAAATGGAGGTTACCCATCCTTCGAGAGGTTACCCATCTTAGGGAGGTCACCCATCCTATAGGTCACCCATCCTATGGTAGGTCACCCATCATATAGGTCACCCATCCGATGGGAAGTTACCCATCCTAGGGAGGTCACCCATCCTATGGGATATTACCCATCCTAGGGAGGACACCCATCCTAGGGAGGTCACCCATACTTAGGGAGGTTACCCATCCTAGGGAGGTTACCCATCCTACGAGAGGTCAGCCATCCCAAGAGAGGTTACTCATTCAAATGGAGGTTACCCATCCAAGGGAGGTCAATTATACTTAGGGAGGTTACCCATCCTATGAAGGTCACCTATCCTACGGGAGGTTATCCATCCAAATGGAGGTCACCCATCCTAAGGAGGTTACCCATCCTGAGGGAGTTTACCCATACTAAGAAGAGGTCACACATCCTACGGGAGGTCACCTATCCTACTGGAGGTCACCCATCCGGAGGGAGGTCACTCATCCTACGAAAGGTCACCATCCTAGGGAGGTTACCCATCCTAGGGAGGTCACCCATCCAAATGGAGGTGACCCATCCTAAGGGAGGTTACCCATCCTACCGGAGGTTGCCCATCCTACGGGAGGTCACCTATCCTTTAGGAGGTCACCCATCCTACAGGAGGTCACCCAACCTTAGAGAGGTTACCTATCCTACGGGAGGTCACCCATCCGGAGGGAGGTCACTCATCCTACGAAAGGTCACCCATCCTAGGGAGGTTACCCATCCTATGAAGGTCACCAATCGTATTAAGGTTACCCATCCTAAGGGAGGTCACCCATCCTATGAAGGTCACACATCGTATGGTAGTCACCCATCCTACGGGAGGTCACCTATCCTAAGGGTGGTTACCCATCATAACGAATGTTACCCATCCTAAGGAAGGTCACCTACCATATGCGAGGTCACCCATCCTAGGAGAGGTTACCCGTCCTAAGGGAGGTCACTCATCCTACGTGAGGTCATCCATCCTAAGGGAGGTTACCCATCCTACGAGAGGTTACCCATCATAGGGAGGTCACCCATCCAAATGGAGGTTACCCATCCTACGAGTGGTCAGCCATACTTAGGGAGGTTACCCAACCAAATGGAAGTTACTCATCCTAAGGAGGACACCCATCCTACGGGAGGTCACCCATCCTAGGGAGGTCACCCATCCTATGGGAGGTCACCCATCCAAATGGAGGTTACCTATCCTAGGGCGGTCACCCATCCTAAGGGAGGTTACCCATCCTACGGGAGGTTACCCATCCTATGAGAGGTCAACCATCCCAAGGGAGCTTACCCATCCTACGGGATATCACCCATCCTACGAGAGGTCACCCATCTGGAGGTTACCCATCCTAAGGGCGGTCACCCATCCTAAGGGAGGTTACCCATCCTACGAGAGGTCACCCATACTTAGGGAGGTTACCCATCATACGGGAGGTCACCACACCTAAGGAAGGTTACCCATCCTATGAAGGTCACCCGTCCTAAGGGTGGTTGCCCATCCAATGAAGGTCACCCATCATAAGGGCGGTTACCTATCCTATGAAGGTCACCAATTGTATTGAGGTTACCCATCATAACGGAGGGCTCCAATCCTATGAAGGTCATCCATCCTACGAGAGGTCACCTATCCTACGGAAGGTTACCCATACTAGGGAGGTTACCCATCCTACGAGAGGTCAGCCATCCCAAGAGAGGTTACTCATCCAAATGGAGGTTACCCATCCTAGGGAGGTCAACTATACTTAGGGAGGTTACCCATCCTATGAAGGTCACCCATCCTACGGGAGGTTATTCATCCAAATGGAGGTCACCCATCCTAAGGAGGTTACCCATCCTATGAGAGTTCACCCCTCCTAAGGGAGGTCACCAATCCTACGAGAGGTCACCCATCCGGAGGTTACCCATCCTAAGGGAGTTTACCCATACTAAGGAGAGGTCACACATCCTATGGGAGGTCACCTATCCTACGGGAGGTCACCCATCCAGAGGGAGGTCACTCATCCTACGAAAGGTTACCCATCCTGGGAAGGTTACCCATCCTAGGAAGGTCACCCATCTAAATGGAGGTAACCCATCCTAAGGGAGGTTACCCATCCTACCGGAGGTTACCCATCCTATGGGAGGTCACCCATCCTACGGGAGGTCACCCATCCTAGGGAGGTTACCCATCCTAAGGGAGTTCACCCATCAAAAGGAGGTTACCCATCCTATGAAGGTCACCCATCCTTGGAAGGTTACCCTTCCTACGGGAGGTGACCCATCCTAAGGGAGGTTACCCATCCTACGGGAGGTCACCCATCCTACGGGAAGTCATCCATCTTATAGGTCACATATCCTAAGGGAGATCACCCATTCTAGGGATAGGTGACCTATAGGATGGTTGACCTCGCAGATGGGTGACCTCCCGTAGGATCGGTGACCTCCCATAGGATGGATGACCTTCCTTAGGATGGGTAACCTCCCTAGGATGGGTGACCTCCCTAGGATGGGTAACCTCCCGTAGGATGGGTGTCCTCCCATAGGATGGGTGACCTCCCTCGGATGGGTTACCTCCCTAAGGATGGGTGACCTCCAATAGGATGGGTGACTTATAGGATGGGTGATCTCTCGTAATATCCCGTAGGATGGGTAACCTCCCGTCGGATGGGTGACCTCCCGTAGGATGGGTAACCTCCATAGGATGGGTGACCTCCCTTTGGATGGATGACTTACCTAGGATGGGTGACCTCCCTTAGGACGGGTAAACTCCATTAGGATGGGTGACCTCCCAAAGGATGGACGACCTCTATTTGGATGGGTGGCCTCCATAGGATGGGTGACCTCCTTTAGGATGGGTAAACTACAGTAGGATTGGTGACCTCCTTTTGATGGGTGACCTCCCTAGGTTGGGTGACCTCCTTAGGATGGGTAACCTCCCGTAGGATGGGTGACCTCTCGTAGAATAGGTAACCTCCCTTAGGATGGATGACCTCTCGTAGGATGGATGACTCCCTTAGGATGGGTAACCACCCTTAGGATGGGTAACCTCTCATAAGATGGGTAACCTCTCTTAGGATGGGTAACCTCTCGAAGGATGGGTGACCTCCATTTGGATGGGTGACCTCCCGTAGGATGGGTGACTCCCCGTAGAATGGGTAACCTCTATTTGGATGGGTAACCACCCATAGGTTGGGTAACCTCCCTAGGATGGGTAACCTCCCGAGGATGGGTGACCTCCCGTAGGATGGGTGACCTCCCGTAGGTTAGGTAACCTCTCGTAGGATGGGTAACCTCCCTAAGATGGGTGACCTCCCGTAGGATGGGTAACCTCCCGTAGGATGGGTAACCCCCATTTGGATGGGTAACCTCTCTTAGGATTGGTAACCTCTCGTAGGATGGGTAAACTCCATTTGGATGGGTATCCTCTCTTAGGATGGGTTACTTCTTGAAGAATGAGTAAACTCCCATAGGATGGGTGACCTCCATTTGAATGGGTAACCTCCATTTTGATGGGTAATCTCTCGTCGGATGGGTAACCTCCATTTGGATGGGTAACCTCCCTAGGATGGGTGACCTCCCTAGGATGGATAACCTCCCGTAGGATGGGTAACCTCCATTTGGATGGGTAACCTCCCGTAGGATGGGTAACCTCCATAGGATGGGTAACCTCCCTTAGGATTAGTAACTTCGATAGGATGGGTAACCTCCCTTAGGATGGGTGACCTCCCTATGATGGGTGTTGTCACTACCACATTTCCAGATTAGGACATTTGTGTAATTTCACTATTTTGAATAATTATGTATTTAATCAATCTGCTGAGTTTTATAAACTATTTATATGTTGTTAGTTGTGTTTGGTTTAGGTCAAACCCTAGAATTCTAATTTTAGGTTTGAACCTCAAACCCTAGAATTACTAAACCTTAGTTAATTAAGTTCTTCATGACCTAACATGGGGGGTTAACCTAATCCTATGCATTTGAAACCCTAACCTAGTTTTTAATATAAAAGGGAGCCACCCTCAACCCTTTTCTCCTTCATGAAGAAAGAAACCCTAGCCTCCATTAGAAAAAAAGCCATTTCCCTCACCTCAAATTCGGAATCAAACCCTAGGATTCCATCTTCCTCCTCCAAAACAAAGGGAAGCAAGGAGCTTGGGTCAAGGAACCTTGGGGAAGAAGAACCTTCATAGGGAAAACCATCTCCCTATAGGTAAATCCGGATTTCCCATTTTAATTTCTGTTTTTCTGTTGTTAATACCCATTAGGAACCCACCTTGATATTTAGATTTCAATTTAGGGTTTTGATTTGGGTTTTGGTGACCTACATTGGTTTTCGCCAATTTTCGTGGACCCTAAATCATAGGGGTTTACATGTAGACAGATTTCATCATATACATATAGATTTGATCTTGATTTTTGGGGTTTTAAGTTGGATTCATGAGTAACTAGGTGAAACTCGATTTCCACATACTAGGTGTTTGGGTTTATGCCTGTGTTTGTAGGTATTTAAATTCCAGTTTGTGTGTATCCCTAAGAATGACTGTGAATGGCTACCCGAGTGTGTGTGTGTGTACTACCTGTGTGTGGTGATCAGTTTGGATTCTGTGCAGTCGAGTGTATTGTTCAGTGCAGTGTAAATCTAATGTGTAGGAATTTAAACTATTGTGTGTCTCTGTTCTGTGTGTAAGAACAGTAGGTGTGTATTAGTTAGGAAATTATTATCTGTGTGTAATCCTGAGAATGCTGTGTTGTATGAGGTATTGTGAGAAGAGAGGGCAGTGTGCAGGGAGGATTCTGTTCAGTATGTGTTTTGTGCATATGGGTTTTTGTTTGGCTGTGTATCAGTAGATAGGTTAGGCAATGCTGTGTTGTATGAGGTATTGTGAGAAGAGAGGGCAGTGTGCAGGGAGGATTCTGTTCAGTATGTGTTTTGTGCATATGGGTTTTTGTTTGGCTGTGTATCAGTAGATAGGTTAGGCAATGCTGTGTTGTATGAGGTATTGTGAGAAGAGAGGGCAGTGTGCAGTTGTACAATTTTAACCTGTGTGTGTGTGTGTCTCTATTATTGAGAGGGAATACCTGTGTTAGCAGTGTGTGTGAGTTAGATGTGAGTGTACCCCAGAACTACCTGAGAGAGATCAGTGTGATGGCCTCAGAAATTCCCAGTATCAAGTGTATCATCTAGGTGTAGTTGACTGTGCTGTGCTAGTGTCTTGTAGGTATTGTTCTAGGATTCTTAGTATATCAGAATCCAGATATCAGTGTGGGCAGAGTGCAGTAAGTGACCTAAGGTACCAGTTTGGTCCCAGATATCTGAGTGTGTGAGTGAGGTGCAGTTTGGGTTCAGTGTGTTTGAACTGTGTTAGTTCTAAGTGTCTGTGCCCCTGAGTTCTAGTGTATGTGTATCAGATATCTGTGTGTAAGTTTCAGTGTTGTTCCTGTGTGTGTGAGAAATTCTCAGATTTCTGTGAGTGAGCATGTGTATCAATCAATCAGTTAAGTCCAGAAAGTGTGAGTGAGTGTATGAGAACCTGTGAGTTCAGTGTGTGCAGTGTGTTCTTGTATCAGAGTGTCTAGGTATTAGGAGTGTCTATGTGTGCATAAGGTATGAGTGGTTGTGTGTATTAATTAGTGTCAGTCTCAGTGAGTGAAACATGTGAGTGAAACATGTGTCAGTGTATCTCAGTGAGTGTGTGTGTTAGTTAGGCAAGTTAGTACACTAGGATAAGTTACACTTGAGTATTAACTAGTATTAGCCAGTATTCACTAATACCAACTAGTATACCTAGAATTATCTAGACAACTTAGTAAAGCGAGGTAATGATCTAGTTAACCATGGGTAACCCTAGAATAGACCTAGAAATGGCCTAACACCCTCACCCAACCTAGTTAATGGAAATTATCTTTCCACACCACCATTTAACACTTATATTTCATTTATATAGGTCATTGTGATCCCCCTTTGGACATCGATCCTCACACCTTGCTCATGACCACAGGCGAGTACATTCTCTGACAGTTTTCGTTTGTTGATTACTTCTATAAATTGTAGTGTATTATATACTTGATTCCGACACTATGGATACACGGGTTAGCACCCTAGATCCCCATCATGAGGAGTCGTGATTGGAATCCATCGTGCTAGCTGGGGGATGGGAAACTATTAGTAGATTATGTGATCATATCCAAACATTTACATGCATCATAGCTCACCCCACTTCTCACGTCGGGTGCGGCCTGACCATTTACATGCTTCATAGCTGTTATATATGATTAGCCTGACCACTACATGCATCATAGCTAACCATATGGTTAGCCTGACCTACAAGAATCATAGTTAATCATATATAACCAGCCTGATCTAGTCCCAAGCCGATCACATAATAAACTGATATTTCAAACACTTAGCTAGATGTCTATTCTTCATTTCAGATTTACTTGTTCTAGCATTCACTGTATTTTGTTCATTGCTAGATATTCTATTGCCTATTTCATTTCCTCCAGTACTTTACATTTCCAGCATTTATTCTCATCTTGTATTTCTTACACTGTTTATAGTTTTTGTCAACTTAATGAAACTGCTGGTAATGTTTGTGCTTCGCCCCAATCCTGACTGGATAACATTTTTCAGAGGACCTGGAGAACTTTTGCCCCACTCATTACGGCCCAGGATTAGAGGGAGATTTCACTCCGGAAATCCCAGAGGAGTTGCCTATTCTAGAGGAGATCTTACCTGCCTGTACTTAGATTACTTTTTCTGTATTTATTGTTTGAGACTGAGACTAAGTTGTATTTATTATTTTGTGACTTTGTGAGGTCATCTAGACCTAGGACTTGAGTTGTACTTTTGTGGTTGGTTTATTATAGAACTCTTTATTTCCATTCTCATCGTGCCCATTTATTTCATATAGCTTGTGATTGAGTATATTTATAGAACTGTGGATTTTATTATCTTTGTCCTCCGTACGGAGTTGAGACTATTGACAGGATATATATTATGTTGAGACCTAGACAGCGTTCTACCGCCGATGCTGCGGCGTAGGCTGGACGTACCCACGACTCATGCCCAAATTCCGGGTGCGGGTCATGACACGTTTTAGTGGTGGCCCATGCAGGTCTAGATTCGCATTAGAGCGATATCGTAGTGGTGCTCGCTTAGAGTATTACTACGAGCCTGTTTTAGGAAATAGGAATTAGGCCGAGAATATGCTCAATCACAATTAGGAAATTTCTGATTCTTATAATACTACTCTTAATGATTTTTCCTTTAGAAACTTACTGTCCTCCCTTGATGATATCGTATCTATTACCTTAATTGATTCCTTTCGCGCTGTCCTCAGGATGCCGTCGAAGACCAGATCGCAGGATCAGCAGCAGCCTCCGAGGTAAATCCAGCAGGCTTGTCACTTCTGTAAGAAGCCAGGTCACCTTTGGAAGAGCTGTAGGATGAGGCGAGGACTTTGTTTGTACTGTGGCACTGCGGGACATCAAGTGAGGGGTTGTCTTCGAGCTCCTTATCTTCCCGACCAGTGCGCAGATCCAAATCAAAGAAGTCCAGTTAAGCCACATGTGGGACCGCAGATGGCTCATCATCAGCAGCACCAGATACCAGTTCGAGGACACATCCAGCAGCAACAGCCACAGAGACAGACTCAGCCCACTATCCAGTGTGTGTATTGCAGGAAGATGGGACATACCAGAGACATCTGCAGGAAGAGGTTGGGCACATGTCTGTCCTGCGGATCGACAACACATCAGCTGAGGGATTGCCCTACCATACAGACTCGCCCAGGTCAGGATGGAGCAGCCGCCCAGAGAGGACCAGATAGGGTACCTGCCGTACCAGGAGGCCAACAACAGAGAGGACCTCCACTTCCACCGCAGAAGCAGATGTTTGCTCAGCACCGGCAGCAAAGAGGTGCACCCCAGGGGCGAGCATACGCCATAGAAGTCGAGGAGGTCGAACCAGCAGGAGACTTGATCACAGGTTCAGTTCTTCTCGATTGTATTCCCGCATTTACCTTATTCGACTCTGGCGCTTCCCATAGTTTTGTGTCTGTATCTTATGCACTTCGACATCATTTAGAGACAGAACCACTAGCTAGGATTTGCAAGATCACGACTGGTGGAGGTATTATCCTAGTCCATGATTACTGCAAGGACCGAAGGGTGTCAGTAGGAGGCCGAGAGTTGAGCGTGAGCTTACTCGTAATGCCACTTCCGGGGAACGATATTGTACTCGGAATGGACTGGTTGAGTAGGTATCATGCTACTATAGATTGTTATAGAGGCAGAGTATTATTTCGACCACCAGGAGAGCCGGAGTTCGAGGTCGCCAGAGGAGCAGCGGAGCAGAGCAGGATGCTCAATCACAATTATTGAGAGATTCCTGGGACGACCCTTGAGAATCTCATTATGAATTCCAATTTAATTCCTTTCCCCTTGTTTTTGTCTGTTCTCGCTTGTTGATATTGAGTTTGATTCTTGTTGATCAGTTGTTAAATTTAATTCTTGGTATCGTTGTTGAGTGGATTTTTATATCAAGGTGAATTTTACGGGCTAAAATTTACGGTATCATCTGATGACATATATTGATGAGGACAGTGAGAAAGGTAAAACGTCTACTTTGGTTATGGAACCTAGAGTTTATCGCAGCCATACTAGTTGTCGTGACGAGAACGTAGGAACCTGACTAGGATGTACATACTGTAGTTATGAAACTTAGAGTCTCTCGCAGCCATACCGGTTGGCGTGGCGAGGATTCTAGATGACATGATTATAGGGTTGCATACCTTAGTTACGGAACCTGTCATTTATCGCACCTATGCTTACTGGCATGGCGAGGATTCTGAGTGTCATGATTTCTGACAGACGTGTATGATTATCAGGTTGTATCTTAAATTGGTTCTTAAAATATCATCTCAACACTTATCTATTTCTGATATTACAGGACTTTTTCCATCGTTTCTTTTGTTGCTAGCAGTAGTATATCCTTCATCAAATCCAGTTCTTCACCATGGGGAGCTCCGGTACTGTTCGTACCGAAGAAGGATGGCACGGTGCGCATGTGCATTGATTATAGAGCTTTGAACTACCTCACTATCAAGAACAAATACCCGCTGCCGAGGATAGATGATCTTTTCGATCAGTTGAGCGGGGCGAAGGTGTTTTCAAAGATAGATTTGAGGTCAGGCTATCACCAGGTGAAGGTGAAGAGAGAAGACACGCCGAAGACAGCCTTTCGGACCAGATACGGCCAGTTTGAGTTCATGGTGATGCCATTTGGTTTAACCAATGCACCGACAGTATTCATGAACCTGATGAACAAGGTGTTCCACCAGTACCTTGACAAGTTCGTGGTGGTGTTCATCGACGATATTCTTGTGTATTCCAAGACCCCGGAGGAGCACGAAGAGCACCTGAGGTTGGCCTTAGAGACTCTCAGGAGGGAGAAGTTGTACGGAAAACTCTCTAAGTGTGAATTCTTCCTTGACAAGGTCAAATTTCTTGGGCATGTGGTATCGGGTGACGGAATCTCGGTTAACCCACAGAAGATCGAGGCAGTGGAGTCGTGGGCTACCCCCAGTTCGGTAGCTGAGATCAGGAGTTTTCTCGGGCCAGCAGGATACTATAGGAGGTTTGTACAAGACTTCTCCAGGATTGCAGCGCCGATGACCAGGCTAACTAGGAAGGATGTGGATTTTGTCTGGACGGAGGATTGCCAGGCCGCATTTGATGAGCTGAAGAAGAGATTGACGACAGCTCCCATTTTGACGTTGCTAGCAGGGACAGGTGGTTTCACCATCTACAGTGATGCTTCAGGGAAGGGTCTGGGATGTGTTCTTCAGCAGCACGGAAAGGTAATTGCCTATGCTTCCAGGCAGTTACGCCCTCATGAAAAGAACTACCCCACCCACGATTTGGAGTTGGCAGCAGTTATCTTTGCTCTAAAGCTGTGGAAACATTACCTGTACGGAGAGCGTGTGGAGATCTTCACATACCACAAGAGCTTGAAGTACGTGTTCACACAGAAGGAGCTGAACATGAGGCAGAGGAGGTGGTTGGAGTTGATGAAGGACTTTGACATCTCATTGCAGTACCATCCAGGGAAGGCCAACGTAGTCGCCGATGCCTTGAGCAGGTATCCGATGGCTATGTACTTGACGACAGATAGACATTTGTTGGCGGATTTGGAGAGCTTGGAGATTGAGGTGTTAGTTCCCGGTACTGAGATTCAGATGTGGGGATTGCAGATACAGTCCGAGCTGATGGACAGGATCAGAGCTGCGCAGTACGATGATGAGGCTCTGAGGAGTATCAGAGCACAGGTTCGGACAGGATTGTCGGACGACTTTACTATCGCAGATGATGGTTCTTTACGGCACGGCACGAGGATGTGTGTTCCGAGCGGGGAGCTACGCGAGGAGGTTTTACAGGAGGCACACCGCTCTCAGTACTCGATGCATCCCGGTGCCAACAAGATGTATCGAGACTTGAGGGAGCACGTGTGGTGGTATGGAATGAAGCGCGAGGTAGCACGCTTCGTATCCCGGTGTCTAGTGTGCCAGCAGGTAAAGGCAGACCGGCAGAGGCCAGGAGGATTGCTTCAACCTTTACCGATTCCAGAGTGGAAATGGGAGCACGTAACCATGGATTTCGTTTCAGGGCTTCCACGTTCTCCAGGAGGGAAGGACGCGATTTGGGTCATCGTGGACAGGTTGACCAAATCAGCCCATTTCTTACCTTTCAAGGTGGGCACGTCGACCGAGAGGCTAGCAGAGATGTACGTGCGACAGATCGTTAGGCTTCATGGAGTTCCTGTGAGCATCATCTCGGATCGGGATAGTCGTTTCACTTCCCACTTCTGGAGGAGTCTGCAAGCTAGCTTGGGCACTCAGCTCAAGTTCAGTACCGCATATCACCCTCAGACAGACGGGCAGTCTGAAAGGACTATTCAGACTCTCGAGGATATGCTACGCACTTGCGTTCTAGATCTCGAAGGTTCTTGGGAGGATCATCTGCACCTGGTAGAGTTCGCTTACAACAACAGCTACCAGGCCAGCATCGAGATGTCACCATTTGAGGCTCTTTATGGACGGAGGTGTCGTACACCGTTATCTTGGGATGACGTTGGGGAGAGAGCCTTGCTAGGACCAGAAATGGTCGTGGATGCAGCAGAAAAGGTGAAACTCATCAGAGATAGACTGCGAGTGGCGCAGGACAGACAGCGGCATTGGGCCGACAGCCACCGTAGACCCCTTGACTTTCAGGTATAGATTATTGTTTTCTGGCTTGTGTTTGTTTGTTTAGACTGCGTGTTGAGACTGTTTTGTTTTAGGTTGGCGATCTAGTATTCCTACGGATTTCTCCGACGCGTGGCACGATTCGTTTTGGTGGAGGCGGGAACCTTAGCCCACGCTACATCGGACCATTCGATATTCTTGCGAGGGTAGGAGCAGTGGCCTATAGACTAGACTTGCCGCCCGCATTAGAGGGAGTGCATGATGTGTTCCACGTGTCGCAGCTGAGATGGTACGTGGCAGATCCTAGTCACGTACTTGATCACTCGGAGATTGAGGTTGGTCCGACGCTCAGCTACCCCAAGCAGCCCGTAGAGATCTTGGACCGCAGAGAGAAGGTGTTGCGGAACAAAACTATTCCTTTGGTTCGTGTTGCATGGAGACATCACTCTCCAGGGGAGTCGACCTGGGAGAGAGAGGACGAAATGCGCGAGCAATACCCGTATCTCTTCTAGACTTGAGGTATATTTCCTTTTCTGATTTCATCTTGTTCTAGTTCAGTCCAATTTCGAGGACGAAATTTCTTTTTAGGAGGGTAGACTTGTCACTACCACATTTCCAGATTAGGACATTTGTGTAATTTCACTATTTTGATTAATTATGTATTTAATCAATCTGCTGAGTTTTATAAACTATTTATATGTTGTTAGTTGTGTTTGGTTTAGGTCAAACCCTAGAATTCCAATTTTAGGTTTGAACCTCAAACCCTAGAATGACTAAACCTTAGTTAATTAAGTTCTTCATGACCTAACATGGGGGGTTAACCTAATCCTATGCATTTGAAACCCTAACCTAGTTTTTAATATAAAAGGGAGCCACCCTCAACCCTTTTCTCCTTCATGAAGAAAGAAACCCTAGCCTCCATTAGAAAAAAAAAAGCCATTTCCCTCACCTCAAATTCGGAATCAAACCCTAGGATTCCATCTTCCTCCTCCAAAGCAAAGGGAAGCAAGGAGCTTGGGTCAAGGAACCTTGGGGAAGAAGAACCTTCATAGGAAAAACCATCTCCCTATAGGTAAATCCGGATTTCCCATTTTAATTTCTGTTTTTCTGTTGTTAATACCCATTAGGAACCCACCTTGATATTTAGATTTCGATTTAGGGTTTTGATTTGGGTTTTGGTGACCTACATTGGTTTTCCCCAATTTTCGTGGACCCTAAATCATAGGGATTTACATGTAGACAGATTTCATCATATACATATAGATTTGATCTTGATTTTTGGGGTTTTAAGTTGGATTCATGAGTAACTAGGTGAAACTCGATTTCCACATACTAGGTGTTTGGGGTTATGCCTATGTTTGTAGGTATTTAAATTCCAGTTTGTGTGTATCCCTAAGAATGACTGTGAATGGCTACCCGAGTGTGTGTGTGTGTACTACCTGTGTGTGGTGATCAGTTTAGATTCTGTGCAGTCGAGTGTATTGTTCAGTGCAGTGTAAATCTAATGTGTAGGAATTTAAACTGATGTGTGTCTCTGTTCTGTGTGTAAGAACAGTAGGTGTGTATTAGTTAGGAAATTATTATCTGTGTGTAATCCTGAGAATGCTGTGTTGTATGAGGTATTGTGAGAAGAGAGGGCAGTATGCAGGGAGGATTCTGTTCAGTATGTGTTTTGTGCATATGGGTTTTTGTTTGGCTGTGTATCAGTAGATAGGTTAGGCAATGCTGTGTTGTATGAGGTATTGTGAGAAGAGAGGGAAGTATGCAGGGAGGATTCTGTTCAGTATGTGTTTTGTGCATATGGGTTTTTGTTTGGCTGTGTATCAGTAGATAGGTTAGGCAATACTGCGTTGTATGAGGTATTGTGAGAAGAGAGGGCAGTGTGCAGTTGTACAATTTTAACCTGTGTGTGTGTGTGTCCCTATTATTGAGAGGGAATACCTGTGTTAGCAGTGTGTGTGAGTTAGATGTGAGTGTACCCCAGAACTACCTGAGAGATATCAGTGTGATGGCCTCAGAAATTCCCAGTATCAAGTGTATCATCTTGGTGTAGTTGACTGCGCTGTGCTAGTGTCTTGTAGGTATTGTTCTAGGATTCTTAGTATATCAGAATCCAGATATCAGTGTGGGCAGAGTGCAGTAAGTGACCTAAGGTACCAGTTTGGTCCCAGATATCTGAGTGTGTGAGTGAGGTGCAGTTTAGGTTCAGTGTGTTTGAACTGTGTTAGTTCTAAGTGTCTGTGCCCCTGAGTTCTAGTGTATGTGTATCAGATATCTGTGTGTAAGTTTCAGTGTTGTTCCTGTGTGTGTGAGAAATTCTCAGATTTCTGTGAGTGAGCATGTGTATCAATCAGTCAGTTAAGTGCAGAAAGTGTGAGTGAGTGTATGAGAACCTGTGAGTTCAGTGTGTGCAGTGTGTTCTTGTATCAGAGTGTCTAGGTATTAGGAGTGTCTATGTGTGCATAAGGTATGAGTGGTTGTGTGTATTAATTAGTGTCAGTCTCAGTGAGTGAAACCTGTGAGTGAAACATGTGTCAGTGTGTCTCAGTGAGTGTGTGTGTTAGTTAGGCAAGTTAGTACACTAGGATAAGTTACACTTGAGTATTAACTAGTATTAGCCAGTATTCACTAATACCAACTAGTATACCTAGAATTATCTAGACAACTTAGTAAAGCGAGGTAATGATCTAGTTAACCATGGGTAACCCTAGAATAGACCTAGAAATGGCCTAACACCCTCACCCAACCTAGTTAATGGCAATTATCTTTCCACACCACCATTTAACACTTATATTTCATTTATATAGGTCATTGTGATCCCCCTTTGGACATCGATCCTCACACCTTGCTCATGACCACAGGCGAGTACATTCTCTGACAGTTTTCGTTTGTTGATTACTTCTATAAATTGTAGTGTATTACATACTTGATTCCGACACTATGGATACACGGGTTAGCACCCTAGATCCCCATCATGAGGAGTCGTGATTGGAATCCATCGTGCTAGCTGGGGAATGGGGAACTATTAGTAGATTATGTGATCATATCCAAACATTTACATGCATCATAGCTCACCCCACTTCTCACGTCGGGTGCGGCCTGACCATTTACATGCTTCATAGCTGTTATATATGATTAGCCTGACCACTACATGCATCATAGCTAACCATATGGTTAGCCTGACCTACAAGAATCATAGTTAATCATATATAACCAGCCTGATCTAGTCCCAAGCCGATCACATAATAAACTGATATTTCAAACACTTAGCTAGATGTCTATTCTTCATTTCAGATTTACTTGTTCTAGCATTCACTGTATTTTGTTCATTGCTAGATATTCTATTGCCTATTTCATTTCCTCCAGTATTTTACATTTCCAGCATTTATTCTCATCTTGTATTTCTTACACTGTTTATAGTTTTTGTCAACTTAATGAAACTGCTGTTAGTGTTTGTGCTTCGCCCCAATCCTGACTGGATAACATTTTTCAGAGGACCTGGAGAACTTTTGCCCCACTCATTACGGCCCAGGATTAGAGGGAGATTTCACTCCGGAAATCCCAGAGGAGTTGCCTATTCTAGAGGAGATCTTACCAGACTGTACTTAGATTACTTTTTCTATATTTATTGTTTGAGACTGAGACTAAGTTGTATTTATTATTTTGTGACTTTGTGAGGTCATCTAGACCCAGGACTTGAGTTGCACTTTTGTGGTTGGTTTATTATAGAACTCTTTATTTCCATTCTCATCGTGCCCATTTATTTCATATAGCTTGTGATTGAGTATATTTATAGAACTGTGGATTTTATTATCTTTGTCCTCCGTACGGAGTTGAGACTATTGACAGGATATATATTATGTTGAGACCTAGACAGCGTTCTACCGCCGATGCTGCGGCGTAGGCTGGACGTACCCACGACTCATGCCCAAATTCTGGGTGCGGGTCGTGACAGGTGTCCATCCTCGGATGGATAACCTCCCGTAGGATGGGTAACCTCCATTTGGATAGGTAACTACCCGTAGGATGGGTGACCTCCCTAGCCTACGAGAGGTCACCCATCCTATAGGTTACCCATCCTAAGGTAGGTTACCTATCCTACGAGAGGTCACCCATCCTATGCAGATTCCACACTCAACGGAGTGATATGGACGTTATATACTATGCAGATTCCACGTTCTTTGGAGCGATATGGACGTTATATACTATGCAGATTCCCCGTTCTTCGGAGCGGTAGGACGTTATTATATACATGCGCCCTTGTATTGGGGGCATATGTGGCATATACTAGCCAGTTGTCACGATTGGTGAATTACGTCAGCATATGTCTAACCTACACTTTTCCATACACTCAAGTTGTCCTTAAGTTGCATTTCACTTGATGGTTAGGTTACCCTTGAGTTTTGACAGTATTTACTTTATGGCATGCTTTTATGTATCTTGTTATGTCACGACCCGCACCCGAAATTTGGGCATGAGTCGTGGGTACGTCCAGCCTACGCCGCAGCATCGGCGGTAGAACGCTGTCTAGGTCTCAACATATAATATATCCTGTCAATAATCTCAACTCCGTACGGATGACAATGATAAATAATCCACAGTTCTATAATATACTCAATCATAAGCTATAAGAAATAATGGCACGATGAGAATAGAAAGGAGTTCTATTAAAAACCAACCACAATAAGTCCAACTCAAATCCTGGGTCTAGATGACCTCACAAAGTCACAAATAATGAAATACAACTCAGTCTCAGTCTAAAACAATAAATGCAGAAAAAGTAATCTAAGTACAGGCAGGCAAGATCTCCTCTAGGATAGGAAACTCCTCTGGGATTTCTGGAGTGAAATCTCCCTCTAATCCTGGGCCGTAATGAGTGGGGCAAAAGTTCTCCAGGTCCTCTGAAAATTTTGTTATCCAGTCAGGATTGGAGCGAAGCACAAGCACTAACAGCAGTTTCATTTAAATTGACAAAGACTATAAACAGTGTAAGAAATACAAGATGAAAGTATATGCTGAAAATGAGAAGTACAGGAGAATTGAAATAGGCAATAGAGCATCTAGCAATGAACAATAAACAGTGAATGCTAGAACAAGTGAATCTGAATAAAGAATAAACATCTAGCTAAGTGTTTGAAATATCAGTTTATTATGTGATCGGCTTGGGACTAGATCAGGCTGGTTATATATGATTAGCTATGATTCTTGTAGGTCAGGCTAACCATATGGTTAGCTATGATGCATGATAATGGTCAGACTAATCATATATAACAGCTATGAAGCATGATGATGGTCAGGCCGCACCCGACGTGAGAAGTGGGTTGAGCTATGATGCATGGTAAGTTTGGATATGATCACATAATCTACTAATAGTTCCCCATCCCCAGCTAGCACGGTGGATTCCAATCACGACTCCTCATGATAGGGATCTAGGGTGCTAACCCGTGTATCCATAGTGTCGGAATCAAGTATGTAATACACTACAATTTATAGAAGTAATCAACAAAACGAAAACTGTCAGAGAATGTACTCGCCTGTGGTCCTGAGCAATGAATGAGGATCGATGTCCAAGGTGGGATCACAAAGACCTATTTATGGAATATTAATGTCAGATATTGAATTAAAAGAATAACATGTTTAACTAATTAAATATGAGGCCTCTAGGTCAATTCTGAGGTTTTACTGGTCATAATTTGGTTAACTAGTCAATACGAGCCCATATATATATCATAATAGTCCATATTGGACAAAACCTAACTAAACTAGTCATTTCTAGCTATACTAGACATTAGTACATAGCTATCTATATGATATTACATAATACTTATATACTAGAGTCTAGTTAGCACATATATACTTATATATAGTTTACAAGCTAAATCACTACCTAAAATACACCCCTAAAACTGATACACAGTTACTGTCTGGAATTTCCCCAGACCTACCCATACCTGCATCACACACAGGCTATACACCTCTCTCTCTCTCTCTCTCACTGAATTCAGCATTGTTCACTGACACCTGGACACACATTGGTTCATTCATTCATCTATACACTAATATCTCACCCCACACTGATTTCTTAATCCTATACACACAGTCACACATCAACACATAGGTATGCTGACACTAATACACTGCTCCTTCACTCACTCACTAAATGTTGGTACATGGACACAAGTAAATAGCACATTGCCATAACCCTCTCTCTTACAGAATTACACACACTGTCACATAGGCACATTGGTACTCAGACATAGGTTACTGACACACAGGCTCACTCATTGCTAATCACTCACCCACACTACACACACTGATACCTCACTGCACACACAGGAACATACACACACAGTGGCACTCCTCAACCTGGCACTGATCTCCCCAGCTACACCTATACATCACTGAAACCCAATTCACTGTACACACATACAGTTCAGACACAGGTAGTCATACTGCTCACCCCTAACACAGAATTTCACACACTGCACAGCCATCAACCTGGAACAAATCACTCTACACACACAGGTTTTTCCGTGCAACTCGCTGTCAGCCGACTTCGCTGACAACGGGCGTTGCTGGAGAGGGTCGATCTCGCTGTCAGCGAAGTCGGCTAGGCGGCGGTTCTGCACAGCCGGCCGGAGTGGTTCACGCGGCCGGAGCAAGGCTGAAGGGGCTCGGCTGGATCGGTGATGAGTGGGTCGAGGCGGCCTGGCGGCAGCGGCGAGGTCGTGGGGGTCTTGAGGGGAGGTTGGCGTCGGGGCTTGAGCGGTGCCGGCGGGTTCTGGGATGAAGGGGGAAACGTCGAGCGGCTGGACGGCGCTGGACTCGGCGGACGGGTCGATCACAGGAGAGTCGGGTTTGGAGGCGACGGCGGCTAGGTTTCAGAAGCTAGGCACGGATGTCGAGGCAGCCCCTCTTATAGGCTGCTACAGGAACTCCGGCAGCTAGGGTTTCCTAATGGGTTCGGGTGTCGGGTTGGCTCAGATCCGACCCGATAGGCTGGTTTGGTTCGGTTTACCAATCCAAAAGTTTTTAAGGCTTAAAACTCGTTTCTGAAGTCCAAATAATCCCCCGAAAAATACCACATGTCCGTCTTTCCATTGTGCACCATAATATATTATTTCCAGAATATTTTAACACACTTTGGCCACACTTAAAATTTCTTTAAATCACACTCATCTTTGTTTTAATTTCCAGAAAATACCAAAAACGAAATAACTCATTTTAAAATTATTCTCAAAATTTAGGGTGTTTACAATCTTCCCTCCTTAAAAGGATTGCGTCCTCGCAATCAAAGAAAATGCTACCAAAAGAATTATGGAAACTACAAGGTTGCTTAGTTTTCAACTGCCTCTTCGAACAAGTGGGGGTATCGCTGGCGCATACTATCTTCTCGTTCCTAAGTCGATTCTCTAGGTGAATGGTGTTTCCAAGCTACACGAACCAATCTGATTGTCTGTCCCCACAATGTCTTCTCACTGACGTCGAGGATACCAACTGGTTGTTCTTCATATCTCAAGCTCGGGCCTACTGAAATCTCTGAGTGATCGACTACGTGACTTGGGTCGGTCACGTACCTTCGCAGCTGGGAGACGTAGAATACGTCATGCACTCCTTCTAGGGATGGAGGTAATGCAAGACGATAAGCCACCTCACCAACACGCTCTAGGATGTCAAATGGCCCAATATACCTTGGGCTCAGCTTGCCTCTGCTCCCAAATCGAATAGTACCTCGAGTGGGCGAAATCCTCAAGAATACGTGCTCTCCTTCTTTAAACTCTAGGGGACGCCTGTGCGTATCCGCCCAATGCTTCTGCCTGTCCTGAGCTGCTCGTTGATGGTTCTGTATCTGCTTTACCTTCTCCACTGTCTGCGTTACCAATTTAGGACCCAGTATTTGACGTTCACCAACGTCACTCCAACATATAGGTGACCTGCACTTCCTTCCGTATAAAGCTTCAAATGGTGCCATTTGGATGCTGGCCTGATAACTGTTATTATAGGAGAACTCTACTAAGTGCAAATGATCTTCCCAAGATCCTCCAAAGTCTAGCATACATGATCTCAACATGTCCTCCAATATCTGAATGGTGCGCTCCGATTGGCCATCTGTCTGCGGGTGGTATGCCGTGCTGAACTTGAGTCTGGTGCCCAGACTCTCTTGCATGCTTCTCCAGAAATAAGATATAAATCTCGAATATCGATCCGATACGATACTAACAGGTACTCCATGAAATTTGACGATTTGTCGCATATACATGTCGGCTAGTACCTCTGTGGACTGTCCAACTCTAAATGGCAAGAAGTGTGCCGATTTAGTGAGTCTATCCACAATAACCCATACTGCATCTCTTCCGTTGGGGCTCCTCGGAAATCCTGTGACAAAATCCATCGTGATATGCTCCCACTTCCATTCTGGTATAGGAAGCGGCTGTAACATACCTGCAGTCCTCTGATGCTCGGCCTTTACTTAATGGCAGACTAAGCATTTGGCCACAAATCTTGCGATCTCTCTTTTCATTCCATGCCACCAGTAATACTGTCTCAAGTCTCGGTACATCTTGGTTCCTCCAGGGTGAACAGAGTACATAGAGCTATGTGCTTCAGTCATTAACTCCTGTCTCAATTCTCCATTTGGAACATACAGGCGGTTCTCAAATCTCAATGTCCCGTCTTCGTGGATGCGAAGTCCTGTCTGCATGCCTGCTTCTGTCCTTTCTTTGAGTCTTCGGAATCTAGCATCGGTGGGCAATGCCTCCTTAATCTTCTCCACGAGTGATGACTGAATCTTAAGATTAGCCATCAAGCCATCCTGTCCTGGTAAAACAACCTCTATCTGAAGCTCCTGTAAATCCTTCAACAACTCGGGCTGCATCGTCAAGAAATAAGCCGTAGGCTTCCTGCTCAGTGCGTCTGCAACTACATTCGCCTTCCCCGGATGGTACTGCAGATCTATGTCAAAATCTACCATCAGTTCAAGCCAGCGTCTCTGCCTCATGTTAAGCTCCTTCTGAGTATACACATACTTCAGACTCTTGTGATCAGTAAAGATTTCTACTCTCTCTCCATAAAGATAGTGCCTCCATATCTTCAATGCAAATATAACTGCTGCTAGCTCCAGATCATGTGTTGGATAGTTCTTCTCGTGGACCTTCAACTGTCTTGACGCATAAGCAATGACTTTGCCATGTTGCATCAAAACACATCCTAGTCCACTGCCTGATGCATCACTGTAAACAACAAAACCTCCTGACCCTGAAGGAAGAGTCAAGATAGGTGCTGTTGTTAATCTTTTCTTCAGTTCTTCGAAGGCCTTCTGGCAGTCTTCTATCCATATAAACTCCTGGTCCTTTCGTGTCAGCTTCGTCATTGGTTCTGCAATCCTCGAGAAATTTTCTACAAACCTTCGGTAATATCCCACAAGTCCGAGAAAACTTCTCACTTCTGCAACTGATGTAGGTGTAGGCCAAGTCTCTATTGCCGCAACTTTCTCTGGATCCACTGAAAGTCCTTCTCCTGAGATGATGTGTCCCAAGAAAGGTACTTTGTCCATACAGAACTCACACTTACTGAGCTTGGCATATAACTTCTCCTGTCTCAAGGTCTCTAACACGATTCTGAGATGCTCCTCGTGCTCTTCATGGCTCTTGGAATATATGAGGATGTCGTCAATGAACACCACCACGAATTTATCCAAGAACTGATGAAAGACTCTGTTCATTAAGCTCATAAACACTGCTGGCGCGTTGGTTAAACCAAACGGCATCACCAAGAACTCATAATGTCCATACTTGGTCCTGAAAGCTGTCTTCGGGATGTCTTCCTTCCTTACTTTGATCTGATGATAGCCGGATCTAAGGTCAATCTTCGAGAATACCCTTGCACCACTCAACTGATCGAATAGATCATCAATGCGTGATAAGGGATACCTGTTCTTGATGGTCACAGCATTTAGTGCCCTATAATCAATGCACAACCGTACTGTTCCATCCTTCTTCGGCACAAATAATATGGGTGCTCCCCAAGGTGAAATACTGGGCCGAATGAAACTCTTCTCCAAAAGATCATCAACATGTTCTTTCAACTCCACTAACTCCTTAGGTGCTAGCCGATAAACTGATGAAGTGATTGGCTCTGCTCCTGGAGTTAAGTCTATCGTGAATTCTATTTCCCGATCAGGCGGTAAACCTGGAAGATCATCAGGAAATACATCCACAAATTCTGATATGACTCTTGGGTAACCTGTCTCCCCTTCTACAGATAATACCCTAAGAGTAGGCTGAACTCCTTGCTCTACTGCTCCTCGAAGAAACTCAAATTCTGGATGTCCAGGCGGTCTAAATATAACCTTTCCAAGCCGACAATCAAGGGTCGCATGATACTGACTTAACCAGTCCATACCAAGTACGACATCATAGTCAGGCATCGAAAAGATTAGAAATTGAGCTCGCATTTCTCGGCCACAAACTACTACAGAACATGATCTACAGACGTCACTAACCGGAATAATTCCACCTCCCGTAAGAATCCTCTTCATCTTCGGAAGGGGTGCGGTAGCTACTCTATGGGTGGCTACAAAGCTAGCTGCTATAAATGAATGCGATGCTCCAGAATCAAATAAAACTACAGCTGGTAATGAAGCTACTAAAATAGTACCTACGATGACCTCGCCTGTTGTAGCCTCCTCCTCAACAGCTAAAGTGAATGCCTGTCCTCGTCCCTGAGCTGGACCTCTCTGCTGCTGCTGCTGCTGCTGGAATAGGGCTGCCTGTGGTGCCAGTGGTGGTCTCTGCTGATTCCCTCCTGGGGCTGGTGGTCTGACCCCACCAACTCCTGTCTGCTGGGCTCCTGCTGCTGGATAAGCTGGTCGTGGTGCAGGTAATGCTAGTCTTGGTGCTCCGTCTCTGCGTTCAGAACAGTCCCTGGAAAAGTGCTGGTTGGATCCACAGCTCAAACATAGTCCCAACTTACGCCTGCATTCCTTCTCAATGTGTCCTACCTTGCCGCAGTGGTGACAAGTAGGAAGAGGTCTGTCCCTATGTGCTGCTCTATCTGGCATACCCCTCTGGGTTCGCTTTGCTGAATCCCCATGTGCTGGCCTGGATGGTGCTGATGTGATAGGCCTCTTCAGGTTAGACTCCCTTCTAGTGACGCGCTCCAAGCGTCTGGCTGCTGCAAGGACATCGGTATAAGATGTAGGTGCTACCGATCCAATCAATCTCTGAAGCTCGAACTTCAAGCCGTCAAAGAACTTTTCAGCTTTCTCTTCTTCCGTTGAAATTAATGTCGGGGCAAAGCGACTCAGGCGAATAAATTCTGCATTGTACTCCTCCACTGACATGTTGCCTTGGATAAGGCGGTTGAACCTGTCTCTGAGCTCTGACCGTGCGACTGCTGGAATGTACATCTCTTGGAAGAGTCTGGAGAACTCTTCCCATGTGCTTCGGTCCTGTCCAAGCCTCCTCTCTTCTGCTAGCCACCAGTGATGCGCATTATCAGTTAACTGCATTCTGACGGCAGTCATCCACTTCTCTCTTGGAAGTTCAGCGGCTTCCAACTGATGCTGAATGTTTGTGAGCCACTCATGAACTTCCGTTGGCCCTTCTTTATCAGAAAATGTGCGAGACTTGAGATGACGGAAATTAGTGATAGATCCCGTCCCTGTTCTCCTTGTTGGGGGATTTGCCTGCTCCAATGCGGATACCAGGCTGGTCCTCAGATACTCGGCCTCCTGCCGATGGGCCTCTTGCTGAATCTGTTGCTGTGCTTGCATTATGGCATACATCATCTGGAACATCTGTTGCCCGTCCATGGCTTGTCCGGGCGGGAAAACTGGCATCTGGGGAGTGAACTGTGGTGGAGGTGGGATGTCATCTCTCCGGAACCTTGTATTAGGCTGACCGGTTTGATCACTCTGCGATGCTTGTCCTCCATCCCTTGGTGTCACTCCGTCTCCATAAGTAACCACAGCGTCGTATGGCGTATCCAAAGGAATATCATCTCTGTTCCCGGAATCCATTGCTCTGCAATCAAAATATAAACTGTAAGAACGCACAGAGGAATCAATACAGGATGCAGTTCAAGTAAAAATTTCAAGTCGATATAGAGTTCAACGATGGATTAAATGATGGATGAGAACCTAGAACTTATCCTATCCTTAGGGCAGGCTGGTTCGGTCCCTAAGTTGAAATCGAAAAATTTGTCGTAGACCTGCATGGGCCACCACAAAAACCATGTCACGCCCCAGTCCCAAAATACCGAGGGACCGGACGCGTGTCAATGGCCAGCAGTACGCACCGATGGACAAACCCAATTTAATGGATCCATCAGGGCATACTTAAGATGTAATATAACAATGTCTACGACAACATGGCACAACTAATCTCATCCACACAAGAGATAAAAATATGATCCACAGAATAAATAAGGAACGTAAATCATCAATCAGTCTCAACAAGTGCTTCGGGGAACAACCCGATAAATATCTGATACATGGTTCAACAAACCATAAATAAATGACTGAAATAAATAAATAAAGCTGAGCATGAACATGGATGCTCAAGAGAAGTCTTCAGCTAAGACCTCGTCCTCGGATGGTGGTACAGCTCCTGCTCCGGTCCCGTATATCTCGGGATAGATCTCGTCTGCAAAATCTGGGGACAAAATCCGAATCCAGGTCCTCAGGGGACATAGCAAGGTACAAGAAAGCTCAAGCCAAAATGAGTAAATAAACAGTGCAGCAAATAAATAACTAAATGAAGCAATAGGGTAAATATGTAACCAATCTAAGTGAAATGCAAGTGAGAGCAGCACGAGTCTCAGGCTGAGCCACTACAAGCTCTGTGTCGGGGAGCCGATAGCGGTAATAACCGGTAGTGGGTCTAGCTCTTCTACGAGAGTCTACGACCTCTCAATAATAGAAGATATATATATGTAAACAGCATGTAGCCTGTGTGTCTCTCCCCACCCAATGTAACCACGCATATCATGACCATAACGTCTCATGCCCATGTCAAGCGTGATCATAGCTAAATGCAACAAGTCATAAAGTATCTAAGAATATAATGTCCATGTCATGTATCCTATACAGAATCACCACGAATATCTCGGGAAAATCCTGTCTTATGAATAGTGTCAAGTGTCCTGGGCCATAGGTACTCGGTAAGACAAGTACGAGAATAAAGTGTCACGAATGTCCATCTCTAGATGACAGTACCCAACACTGCGTACAGTGTCGACACCCGACTGATAATCGGACGCTAAGTACGTCACACGGTCCTAGGTTGAGCATGCACAGCACTAAAGTAAAGCAAGGAATATAAGTAATAATACTGCAGAGTTTGGCAAGGTACACTTGCCTGATGTTTGAATATCAACAACTGTCCCTGGATCAGTGGAACCGGTAGGGACTACTCCAAAAGCTGTCATGAACATCACCAATAGTCTCAGAAGATATCAAACTGCTAGAAATGCCTGTCCTTACGTCCAATTTGGACACAGGGGCAAAAAGGTCATTTCCGGGCCAAAGCGGGTTCCATATGTGGGCCACTTTGCACCGAAAAGCGTGTCAGGGTCAAAGGTCTCCAAATTCTGCAAACTCAGTGTCTACAAGTCAGGAACGATGATACAAACCCAACGGAACTTCCAGAATTGGATTCCGATGAGCCGATCACAAAATCACCCGTCAAGTGGAGCCTGTGGGGCCCACGATACGTGATTTTGTCAACGTTCTCAAAATCGGACCAAACTTGGGTCACAGGACCAGCGTATTGCTACGAGTCCGATGGCGCAAGTTTCGTCTCGATCCGACGTGTGTACACAAAGTTACAGGGTGTTCCAGAAAGGTCGGATACGGGGTGTCGTCGGCGGATACGCGTTGATTCCGGGGTGCACGCACCTCCGAATCGACTTCTGCAAAATTCTACACGACCGTATCAACGTCGCGCACAGTTCGGTAAAGATCGCGTGCGACCAAGTCATCCCGTCTGGCGGGGCGTACTCAGTTCCGGGGTGAAACATGGCGTTGTTTTTCCTGTTTTTGGATCGCGGTGTGCGATCACCATAGGACGCGATGCACCGAGCGAGTTGCACGGGCACCGAGAGGGTTATACAGTCTACGCATAGCAACTGACGGAATTAAAAATGGTGTTGCGATGAGGGAGAAATCGGTACCTGAACAGGGCCCCGTGAATTCTGTTCTCTGCGCGTCCGAAAGCCAATTTGACGTCCTGGTCGCGTCCTCGCGTGTCGGGTTGCTGTGTCCAGACCTAGGGTCTGTCTCGGGACAGCGGGGCGTTGCTGGAGAGGGTCGATCTCGCTGTCAGCGAAGTCGGCTAGGCGGCGGTTCTCCACAGCCGGCCGGAGTGGTTCACGCGGCCGGAGCAAGGCTGAAGGGGCTCGGCTGGATCGGTGATGAGTGGGTCGAGGCGGCCTGGCGGCAGCGGCGAGGTCGTGGGGGTCTTGAGGGGAGGTTGGCGTCGGGGCTTGAGCGGTGCCGGCGGGTTCTGGGATGAAGGGGGAAACGTCGAGCGGCTGGACGGCGCTGGACTCGGCGGACGGGTCGATCACAGGAGAGTCGGGTTTGGAGGCGACGGCGGCTAGGTTTCAGAAGCTGGGCACGGATGTCGAGGCAGCCCCTCTTATAGGCTGCTACAGGAACTCCGGCAGCTAGGGTTTCCTAATGGGTTCGGGTGTCGGGTTGGCTCAGATCCGACCCGATAGGCTGGTTTGGTTCGGTTTACCAATCCAAAAGTTTTTAAGGCTTAAAACTCGTTTCTGAAGTCCAAATAATCCCCCGAAAAATATCACATGTCCGTCTTTCCATTGTGCACCATAATATATTATTTCCAGAATATTTTAACACCCTTTGGCCACACTTAAAATTTCTTTAAATCACACTCATCTTTGTTTTAATTTCCAGAAAATACCAAAAACGAAATAACTCATTTTAAAATTATTCTCAAAATTTAGGGTGTTTACACATCAACCTGGAACAAATCACTCTACACACACAGGTTTTTCCTCTCTGCACACTAACACTTGGTCACAGGTTCACTTACACTGATACACAGCATAAATCCTACACTGCAATTTATATATAAACTCACAAAACTGCTACACACAGTATACTCTGAAATTGATACAACATACATAGATCACTCACAGGATTAATGTAGGTATTACACACAAGTTCTATGATACACTCACTCACACACATGTATTTACTGATATCAAAATCCTATACTCACACACATACACACAGGAACTAATTCCTGATACACTACACACAGCACATAATAACACCCAGATATCTAACTGACACACAAACACAGCCACACAGAATCCCCTGTTTCGAATGTGCACCATGAAACCCAAAACACACAGAACTCTAAAACCCGACTATGCACAGTGAATCTCCACAATGCATCCTCCCCAAAACACACAAACCTATATATATATATATATATATATATATATATATATATATATATATATATATATATATATATATATATATATATATATATATATATGTATAAATATATACATATATATCATGCATCAAAATGTGCAATATTAGAATAGATTAGATAGGTATACCCTTATGAAGCATTTCATCATACATATAATGTGCTGAATTCGTATTCCCCAATATTAATCATGAATACCCAAACCAAAATCCTAAAATCGAGATCCAATCTATATGTATGTGATATGATCAGCCTACATGCAAACCCTTATGATCTAGGGTCCACGAATTTAGGGAAAACCCTCGTTGGAACACCAAAACCCTAGTTTCTCCTAAATCTCCATGTAGAAACCCTAAAATCGAAATCCAAACCAATTTGGTGGGCTCCTAATGGCCAACAATAATAAAAAACAGAATATAATTGAATAAAATAGAGTTTTACCTATAGAGATGGTTTCTCCAATGGAAGTTCTTCTTCCCTAAGGTTCCTTGACCCAAGTTCCTTGCTTCCCTTGCTTTGGAGGAGGAAGATGGAAACCCTAGGGTTAGATTTCGAAATCTGGAGTGGGGGAGATGGCTTTCTTGGTAGAGGCTAGGGTTTCTTTCTTCATGAAGGAAAAGAGTGGCTCCCTTTTATATCAAACTAGGTTAGGGTTTCTAATGCATAGTTTTAGGTTAAACCCCCAGGTTAGGTCATGTAGAACCTAATTAACTAAGGTTTAGTCAGTCTAGGGTTTGAGGTCCAAACCTAAAGTTTGAATTCTAGGGTTTCTCTAGAACTGGGTTTTCAAATTAGGGTTTAGTCATTAGGGTTTGTCCTAATGCGTTCTAGGGTTTGACCTAAAAGAAAATATCACTAACAACATATAAATAGTTTTAAAAACTCAGCAAATAAATTAAACACATAATTATTTAAAATAGTGAATTTACACAAATGCCCTTATTTGGAATTGTGGTAGTGACAAGTCTACCCTCCTAAAAGAAATTTCTTCCTCGAAATTGGACTGAACTAGAACAAGATTGAAATCAGAAAAGGAAATATACCTCAAGTCTAGAAGAGATACGGGTATTGCTCGCGCATTTCGTCCTCTCTCTCCCAGGTCGACTCTCCTGGAGAGTGATGTCTCCATGCAACACGAACCAAGGGAATAGTTTGGTTCCGCAACACCTTCTCTCTGCGGTCCAAGATCTCTACGGGCTGCTCGGGGTAGCTGAGCGTCGGACCAACCTCAATCTCCGAGTGATCAAGTACGTGACTAGGGTCTGCCACGTACCGTCTCAGCTGCGACACGTGGAACACATCATGCATCCCTCTAATGCAGGCGGCAAGTCTAGTCTATACGCCACTGCACCTATCTTCGCAAGAATGCCGAAGGGTCCGATGTAGCGTAGGCTAAGCTTCCCGCCTCCACCAAAACGAATCGTACCACGCGTCGGAGAAATCCGTAGGAATACTAGATCGCCAACCTAAAACAAAACTGTCTCAACACGCAGTCTAAACAAACAAACACAAGCCAGAAAAAATAACAATCTATACCTGAAACTCAAGGGGCCTACGGTGGCTGTCGGCCCAATGCCGCTGTCTGTCCTGCGCCACTCGCAGTCTGTCTCTGATGAGTTTCACCTTTTCTGCTGCATCCACGACCATTTCTGGTCCTAGCAAGGCTCTCTCTCCAACGTCGTCCCAAGATAGCGGTGTATGACACCTTCTTCCATAAAGAGCCTCAAATGGTGACATCTCGATGCTGGCCTGGTAGCTGTTGTTGTAAGCAAACTCTACCAGGTGCAGATGATCCTCCCAAGAACCTCCGAGATCTAAAACGCAAGTGCGTAGCATATCCTCTAGAGTCTGAATAGTCCGTTCAGACTGCCCGTCTGTCTGGGGGTGATATGCGGTACTGAACTTGAGCTGAGTGCCCAAGCTAGCCTGTAGACTCCTCCAGAAGTGGGAAGTGAAACGACTATCCCGATCCGAGACGATGCTCACAGGAACTCCATGAAGCCTAACGATCTGTCGCACGTACATCTCTGCTAGCCTCTCCGTCGACGTGCCCACCTTGAAAGGTAAGAAATGGGCTGATTTGGTCAACCTGTCCACGATGACCCAAATCGCGTCCTTCCCTCCTGGAGAACGTGGAAGCCCTGAAACAAAATCCATGGTCACGTGCTCCCATTTCCATTCTGGAATCGGTAAAGGTTGAAGCAAACCACCTGGCCTCTGCCGGTCTGCCTTTACCTGCTGGCACACTAAACACCGAGATACGAAGCGTGCTACCTCGCGCTTCATTCCATACCACCATACGTGCTCCCTCAATTCTCGATACATCTTGTTGGCACCGGGATGAATCGAGTACTGAGAGCGGTGTGCCTCCTGCAAAACCTCCTCGCGCAGCTCCCCGCTCGGCACACACATCCTCGTGCCATGCCGTAAAGAATCATCATCTGCGATAGTAAAATCGTCTGACAATTCTATCTGAACTTGTGCCCTGATACTCCTCAGAGCCTCATCATCGTACTGCGCAGCTCTGATCCTGTCCATTAGCTCGTACTATATCTGCAATCCCCACATCTGAATCTCAGTACCGGGAACTAACACCTCAATCTCCAAGCTTTCCAGATCAGCCAACAAATGTCTGTCGGTCGTCAAGTACATAGCCATCGGATACCTGCTCAAGGCATCGGCGACTACGTTGGCCTTCCCTGGGTGGTACTGTAATGAGATGTCGAAGTCCTTCATCAACTCCAACCACCTCCTCTGCCTCATGTTCAGCTCCTTCTGTGTGAACACGTACTTCAAGCTCTTGTGGTCTGTGAAGATCTCCACACGCTCTCCGTACAGGTAATGTTTCCACAGCTTTAGAGCGAAGATAACTGCTGCCAACTCCAAATCGTGGGTGGGGTAGTTCTTTTCATGAGGGCGTAACTGCCTGGAAGCATAGGCAATTACCTTCCCGTGCTGCTGAAGAACACATCCCAGACCCTTCCCTGAAGCATCACTGTAGATGGTGAAACCACCTGTCCCTGCTGGCAACGTCAAAATTGGAGCTGTCGTCAACCTCTTCTTCAGCTCATCAAATGCGGCCTGGCAATCCTCTGTCCAGACAAAATCCACATCCTTCCTAGTCAGTCTGGTCATCGGCGCTGCAATCTTGGAGAAGTCTTGTACAAACCTCCTGTAGTATCCTGCTAGCCCGAGAAAACTCCTGATCTCAGCTACCGAACTGGGGGTAGCCCACGACTCCACTGCCTCGATCTTCTGTGGGTTAACCGAGATTCCGTCACCCGATACCACATGCCCAAGAAATTCGACCTTGTCAAGGAAGAATTCATACTTAGAGAGTTTCCCGTACAGCTTCTCCCTCCTGAGAGTCTCTAAGACCAACCTCAGGTGCTCTTCGTGCTCCTCCGGGGTCTTGGAATACACAAGAATATCGTCGATGAACACCACCACGAACTTGTCAAGGTACTGGTGGAACACCTTGTTCATCAGGTTCATGAATACTGCCGGTGCATTGGTTAAACCAAATGGCATCACCATGAACTCAAACTGGCCGTATCTGGTCCGAAAGGCTGTCTTCGGCGTGTCTTCTTTCTTCACCTTCACCTGGTGATAGCCTGACCTCAAATCAATCTTTGAAAACACCCTCGCCCCGCTCAACTGATCGAAAAGATCATCTATCCTCGACAGCGGGTACTTGTTCTTGATAGTGATATTGCTCAAAGCTCTATAATCAATGCACATGCGCACCGTGCCGTCCTTTTTCGGTACGAACAATACTGGAGCTCCCTATGGTGATGAACTGGATTTGATGAAGCCTTTGTCCTGCAGCTCCTCAACTTGCTTTTTCAATTCTGCCAGCTCGCTGTTGTTGACTCTATAGACATGTTGTGAAATGGGCTCCGCTCCTGGAACCAAGTCTATAGAGAATTCAACATCTCTGTCTGGCGGCAAGCCTGGCAACTCCTCCGGAAATACATCCAGGAACTCCGCTATCAGAGGATGTGGCAACTCCTCTTCTTGCGCCCTGGCTCCGCAAAATGTGCTCTTCCTCTGTTCCGCTGCTCCTCTGACGACCTCAAACTCCGGCTCTCCTGGTGGTCTAAATAATACTCTGCCTCTAAAACAATCTATGGTAGCATGATGCCTACTCAACCAGTCCATTCCGAGTATAATATCGTACCCCGGAAGTGGCATGACGAGTAAGCTCACGCTCAACTCTCGGCCTCCTACTGACACTCTCCGGTCCTTGCAGTGATCACGGACTAGGATAATACCTCCACCAGTCATGATCTTGCAAGTCCTAGCTAATGGTTCTGTGTCTAAATGATGTCGAAGTGCAAAAGATACAGACACAAAACTATAGGAAGCGCCAGAGTCGAATAAGGTAAATACGGGAATACAATCGAGAAGAACCGAACCTGTGATCAAGTCTCCTGCTGGCTCGATCTCCTCGACTGCCATGGCGTACGCTCGCCCCTGGGGTGCACCTCTCTGCTGCTGATGCTGGGCGAACCTCTGATGTTGCGGTGGAAGTGGTCCCCTCTGTTGTTGGCCTCCTGGTACGGTAGGTACCCTGTCTGGTCCTCTCTGGGCGGCTGCCCCACCCTGACCTGGACGAATGGTAGGGCAATCCCTCAGCTGGTGTGTCGTCGATCCGCAGTACAAACATGAGCCCAACCTCTTCCTGCAGATCTCTCTGGTGTGTCCTGTCTTCCCGCAGTACGCACACTGGATGGCGGGCTGAGTCTGCCTCTGTTGCTGTTGCTGGACCTGCCCTCGGGCTGGTGCCTGGTGCTGCTGCTGATAGGGCCTTTGCTGCTATTGATAGTGTGGACGCTTGCCTGGTCCCGCACTACTGTTTGCTCCTCCGGAAACATCGCGTCCCCTCTTGGGCCTGAGGTCCAAGTCGTCCTCGGCTATCTGGGCATCCATCAATATGCCCTCGAAAGTGGCGGTGCGACGTCCCGACGTGCGAGACTTGATCTCCCTTGCTAGCCCCTTTCTGAACTTCCGGGCCCTGTCCCCCGGATCTCTAATCATCGATGGCGTGAAGCGGCTCAGACGACAAAACTCTGCGGCATACTCATCGACGGACGAGATCCCCTGGACTAAGTCATGGAACTGACTCTCCAAAGCTCCCAGGGCAACGTCAGGAAAGAATTTCTCCTTGAAGAGCTCCCTGAAAGCCTCCCAAGTGAGTCCCCTGCGCAAGAGTCTCGGCTCCGTGCGAAACCACGTCAGGGCAATATCGAACATCTGGCTGCCGGCGGCCTCGATCTGAAGGGCCTCTGGAAGCTGCGCCAAACGCAAGTTCCTCTCGATGTCCTCTAGCCAATCATCGGCGTAGAGTATCCCTTCTGTCCCCTTGAACTCCCGAGGCATCATCCTCTTGAAGTCCACAATGGTGCCCGGCCTCTGATGTTGCTGACCAGGATGTTGCTGCTGCTGAGTGACCCTCTCCACAGCCTGGAGAGCCACTTGATGAGCATTCTCCATGTTCACCCTCATCATCTCTGTCTGGGCCTGGTGTGCCTCAGCCTGCACCCTCTGGGCCTCTGCCGACGTCCTCTGGGCATCGACCATGCCCTGAATCAAAGCGAACATCTGTGCCCCATCGACGGGCACACCTCCTGGATACTGAACTGGTGGTGGTGGTGGTAGAGGCCCCGTCGTAGCTGTGGGGACCCTCTGAACAGGTGGTGGAGGACCCCCGAATGCTGCAGACACTCCCACATGTACTGGAGATGTAGGAGGTGCTGCGGATGTCTGTCCGGCAGGGCGAGAGTTGGCAGACCTCTCTGAATCTGCTGCTCCGAGTCTCTGGGACCTCCTCGGCGGCATCCTGAAGACAGATCGAAAGATTTAATTAAGGCAATAGATACGATATCATCAAGGAAGGACAGTAATTTCTAAAGGAAAATCATTAAGAGTAGTATCATAAGAATCAGAATTCTCTAATTGTGATTGAGCATATCCTCGACCTAATTCCTATTCCTAAAACAGGCTCGTAGTAGTACAACTAAGTTGTCGCACTACCACGACATCGCACAACTTGCGAAGCTAGACCTGCATGGGCCACCACTAAAAACGTGTCACGACCCGCACCCGAAATTTGGGCATGAGTCGTGGGTACGTCCAGCCTACGCCGCAGCATCGGCGGTAGAACGCTGTCTAGGTCTCAACATATAATATATCCTGTCAATAATCTCAACTCCGTACGGAGGACAATGATAAATAATCCACAGTTCTATAATATACTCAATCACAAGCTATAAGAAATAATGGCACGATGAGAATAGAAAGGAGTTCTATTAAAAACCAACCACAATAAGTCCAACTCAAATCCTGGGTCTAGATGACCTTACAAAGTCACAAATAATGAAATACAACTCAGTCTCAGTCTAAAACAATAAATGCAGAAAAAGTAATCTAAGTACAGGCAGGCAAGATCTCCTCTAGGATAGGCAACTCCTCTGGGATTTCTGGAGTGAAATCTCCCTCTAATCCTGGGCCGTAATGAGTGGGGCAAAAGTTCTCCAGGTCCTCTGAAAATTTTGTTATCCAGTCAAGATTGGAGCGAAGCACAAGCACTAACAGCAATTTCATTTAAATTGACAAAGACTATAAACAGTGTAAGAAATACAAGATGAAAGTATATGCTGAAAATGAGAAGTACAGGAGAATTGAAATAGGCAATAGAGCATCTAGCAATGAACAATAAACAGTGAATGCTAGAACAAGTGAATCTGAATAAAGAATAAACATCTAGCTAAGTGTTTGAAATATCAGTTTATTATGTGATCGGCTTGGGACTAGATCAGGCTGGTTATATATGATTAGCTATGATTCTTGTAGGTCAGGCTAACCATATGGTTAGCTATGATGCATGATAATGGTCAGACTAATCATATATAACAGCTATGAAGCATGATGATGGTCAGGCCGCACCCGACGTGAGAAGTGGGGTGAGCTATGATGCATGGTAAGTTTGGATATGATCACATAATCTACTAATAGTTCCCCATCCCCAGCTAGCACGGTGGATTCCAATCACGACTCCTCATGATAGGGATCTAGGGTGCTAACCCGTGTATCCATAGTGTCGGAATCAAGTATGTAATACACTACAATTTATAGAAGTAATCAACAAAACGAAAACTGTCAGAGAATGTACTCGCCTGTGGTCCTGAGCAATGAATGAGGATCGATGTCCAAGGTGGGATCACAAAGACCTATTTATGGAATATTAATGTCAGATATTGAATTAAAAGAATAACATGTTTAACTAATTAAATATGAGGCCTCTAGGTCAATTCTGAGGTTTTACTGGTCAAAATTTGGTTAACTAGTCAATACGAGCCCATATATATATCATAATAGTCCATATTGGACAAAACCTAACTAAACTAGTCATTTCTAGCTATACTAGACATTAGTACATAGCTATCTATATGATATTACATAATACTTATATACTAGAGTCTAGTTAGCACATATATACTTATATATAGTTTACAAGCTAAATCACTACCTAAAATACACCCCTAAAACTGATACACAGTTACTGTCTGGAATTTCCCCAGACCTACCCATACCTGCATCACACACAGGCTATACACCTCTCTCTCTCTCTCTCTCTCTCACTGAATTCAGCATTGTTCACTGACACCTGGACACACATTGGTTCATTCATTCATCTATACACTAATATCTCACCCCACACTGATTTCTTAATCCTATACACACAGTCACACATCAACACATAGGTAAGCTGACACTAATACACTGCTCCTTCACTCACTCACTGAATGTTGGTACATGGACACAAGTAAACAGCACATTGCCATAACCCTCTCTCTTACAGAATTACACACACTGTCACATAGGCACATTGGTACTCAGACACAGGTTACTGACACACAGGCTCACTCATTGCTAATCACTCACCCACACTACACACACTGATACCTCACTGCACATACAGGAACACACACACACAGTGGCACTCCTCAACCTGGCACTGATCTTCCCAGCTACACCTACATATCACTGAAACCCAATTCACTGTACACACATACAGTTCAGACACAGGTAGTCATACTGCTCACCCCTAACACAGAATTTTACACACTGCACAGCCATCAACCTGGAACAAATCACTCTACACACACAGGTTTTTCCTCTCTGCACACTAACACTTGGTCACAGGTTCACTTACACTGATACACAGCATAAATCCTACACTGCAATTTATACATAAACTCACAAAACTGCTACACACAGTATACTCTGAAATTGATACAACATACATAGATCACTCACAGGATTAATGTAGGTATTACACACAAGTTCTATGATACACTCACTCACACACATGTATTTACTGATATCAAAATCCTATACTCACACACATACACACAGGAACTAATTCCTGATACACTACACACAGCACATAATAACACCCAGATATCTAACTGACACACAAACACAGCCACACATAATCCCCTGTTTTGAATGTGCACCATGAAACCCAAAACACACAGAACTCTAAAACCCGACTATGCACAGTGAATCTCCACAATGCATCCTCCCCAAAACACACAAACCTATATATATATATATATATATATATATATATATATATATATATATATATATATATATATGTATGTATAAATATATACATATATATCATGCATCAAAATGTGCAATATTAGAATAGATTAGATAGGTATACCCTTATGAAGCATTTCATCATACATATAATGTGCTGAATTCGTATTCCCCAATATTAATCATGAATACCCAAACCAAAATCCTAAAATCGAGATCCAATCTATATGTATGTGATATGATCAGCCTACATGCAAACCCTTATGATCTAGGGTCCACGAATTTGGGGAAAACCCTCGTTGGAACACCAAAACCCTAGTTTCTCCTAAATCTCCATGTAGAAACCCTAAACTCGAAATCCAAACCAATTTGGTGGGCTCCTAATGGCCAACAATAATGAAAAACAGAATATAATTGAATAAAATAGAGTTTTACCTATAGAGATGGTTTCTCCAATGGAAGTTCTTCTTCCCCAAGGTTCCTTGAACCAAGTTCCTTGCTTTCCTTGCTTTGGAGGAGGAAGATGGAAACCCTAGGGTTAGATTTCGAAATCTGGAGTGGGGGAGATGGCTTTCTTGGTGGAGGCTAGGGTTTCTTTCTTCATGAAGGAAAAGAGTGGCTCCCTTTTATATCAAACTAGGTTAGGGTTTCTAATGCATAGTTTTAGGTTAAACCCCCAGGTTAGGTCATGTAGAACCTAATTAACTAAGGTTTAGTCAGTCTAGGGTTTGAGGTCCAAACCTAAAGTTTGAATTCTAGGGTTTCTCTAGAACTGGGTTTTCAAATTAGGGTTTAGTCATTAGGGTTTGTCCTAATGCGTTCTAGGGTTTGACCTAAAACCAAATATCACTAACAACATATAAATAGTTTTAAAAACTCAGCAGATAAATTAAACACATAATTATTCAAAATAGTGAATTTACACAAATGCCCTTATTTGGAATTGTGGTAGTGACATGTTATGTCCCTCTGAGGACCTGGACCCTTTCCAGGTGTATTGTTCATGAGCATTTGCAGGAGCGCAAATCCGGAATGGCTTCTTATATAGTGAGAGGTCTTCCCTTCGAGCCTTGTGATTATTAGAGGTTGTACTTATATTGTATTTGTCTTATTTATTCTTTATTCTAGTTCGGCAGTGGATTTGTTTCCATCCGACTGTCATCTTTAGATACTTTATATTGAGATCTAGTTTCATAGATATTGGTGATTCGTTATATTTGATTTCCTGTGGATGAGATTAGATTATACCCTGTGATTTATGATGGTTTATAATACTGGTGAATTGTTATTCATATTACAGCGTACGTGTGTTATGGTTTCCATATATTGTGCCATATTCATACAGCTGGCATGCTTACGTGTCCTAGTCCTACGTATTTTGGGACTGGGGCGTGACATATTTTCAGTGGTGGCCCATGCAGGTCAAGAGCATATTGTCTCGGTTACGTTACTGTACCGAGCAAGCCTGCACCTAGGATTAGAGTATAGGATCTTATCCACATCTGACTATGACTCATCCTCCTTCCAATCCATTCCAATTGAATAATTTCATCCTGCTTGATTCATGTGCTTCCCTATTAGTTCCTTGAGTGTAGCCGTCTCCTAGAATATAGAAGTCCCTAATGTTAGATAATAAGTAGAGTAACCTTCCTTTTAAGAATACAACTAGAGTATTGATATATCAGTAAGTTTAGAACATCAAATGAAACCCTAACACCCTTACCTATAGATTGATGTACCATTACTGTAAACTCCCTCGACCAAATTTCAGTAATTTAGGATTAGTTTTGACTAATTAGAATTATGGCAACTTTTTAAAAATTTATTTATTTATATATTCTATTGATTGTGCACCTGTTTATTACACAATTAATTAGGGCATCCCACTAGCTATTAAACCCTAAACAAATTTCACATTCCTGCTCTAGACTTGTTAGACTACTTTTCCTGTATTTTGTGCAACTTCCAGAAACCTTGTTTGGTGCTTCGTTTTAGACGCACAAATATCGTTACAAACGTACGTATTTATTTCCTATTTAAATTTCTGCTCTTTACCCATCTCTGTACCCCTAGAGATTTGAGGACCAGTAGGCACCTGTTTGCCCAACCAAAAATACGATAATATTCTACTCTAATTGTATTAAAATTATCGTATTGACACCGTAGAAAAATTATGACCCTAACAGCCTCAAAATAACTAGTGAACACCGTGCGCAGTATTTATTAAATAATAAATACGATGACCATATCACCTGCAGAATCAGACCCTGCATCTGCCCAGGCTCACCCCACACTGTCCAAAACATTTTCCCCAGCTATTTCCCTTATTTTTGTACAATTTAGAATTTCGGGAAATCAGTATTTAAAATCAGGTAAATTACGAAATTACGCAAAATACCAAATTCATGCATTTATGCAATTATTGAAAAGTTAGGGGTTTTTATGCAAAATTGCATGCTAGGTGGCCTAATCCTATTGGCTAGACCATAGGTGTGTGGAACCCACCCAAAAATCCTGAGAAATCCTGTAAAAATATCCTAAAATACCAAAAAGACCTAAATACCCCTAAAGTTGCACTTAATTACAACTTTGCCATTGCCTACAACCCTTATAAAACCCGACCCCCCTCTCTTCAAACCCTCACAGCCGCCGCCTCCGGCCAAACCCTGCCCGACCCTTCGCCCTGACCCCCTCTCCCCTCCGGCCAAGTACCACCCCCAGCCACCGCCTGCTCCGCCGCCCTGAACCCCCGCAAGCCCACTCCTCCAACACCATCACCCACAGCCACCACCACCCGAACCACCTTCCCCGCCGCCTCCGGCCACCGTGCACCGCCACCACCACCCCCACTCGACTCGCCCCGACCTCCCCTACCTACCACCACCACCTCACCTTCCCACGACACCCCCTCCGGCCGCCCTCACCTCCACAGTGCCCCGGCCCAACTTCCGACTACACCACCACCCTCACCTCCGGCCGTCCCTAGCCTCCGCCACCACCGTCGTGGACCGCCGCCACCACCACCAACCTGACCGCCACCCTCCCCTCCTTCGATTTCCCCGCCTGCACCACCCTCTCCGCCGCTCCTCCGCCGCCGGCAGCCCCCGCAGGGAACTGCTGCTGCTGCTACTGCTATCTGCTACTGCTGCTGTTCTCTCTTCTCCGGCCGCCTTCGGCCAGCTCCACCGCCGTCCACCCGCCGTCGACAACCCCTAGGGCCCACCTGTCAGAGGGTTTAACCCTAAACCCTATATATATGTAATATTATATATATTTGTATATGTATATGTATATGTATATATATGTATATATATATGTATATATATAGGTATATATAAATGTATATTTATATGTATATATGTATATTTATATATATATGTTATATACTATTATTTACAGTATATTATACTGTATATATATTATATATATATATAACTATATTTTATATATATATTTATATATGTAAGTTGTATATATGTATATATATATATCTATGTATATATACTATATATATTATTATGTATATATGTATATGTATATGTATATTATATAATATTATGATATATATATATATATACATTTATTTCTATATATATATATCTATAGTATATATATATATATGTGTACATATATTTATATATATATAATATGTATATTATATGTTATATATGTATATATAACATATTTGTATATGTTATATAAATACTATCATATAGTATATATGTATACTATGCATTTTTTTTCTCTTATTTATTTTTCTGCACTTAATTTCCTGCACCTATTATATATGTTTATATATATATATATATCTATACATATATATTATCTATATTGCTGGATAATACAGCTTATATATATTATATATATAATTTTAAATTCTTGCAATGTCATTTAATTTAATAATATTATATATTATTGTGCTGGATATTACAGCCTATTTATATATGCATATTTACAATTATTGCACTTTATTTAACAGTGGTCACATATAGACCCTGATAATATTTATATTATAATTATTGAATAAGTACAGCATTTATTTATGTATTAAATTTCTGCACTGTCTTTTCATTTATCTATATAAATATATACATCAGTGGATATACCCTGATTATTATATTATTATAAATCAGAGGATACACCCTGATAATATTATATTATATTATTATATATAGCAGTGGATATACCCTGCTACTATTTACCTACATTTGTCTGTTCTTAAAATACTATATATATACTGCTATATATACTATATCTATATACATACTATATATATATCTATATTATATATATGTATATAAGTATAGATAAATGTATACTTATTATTTACAATCATGATATTCACGAACCCTGTCTATTTTAACAGAAACCAACTACAGCACAGCCAGTGACCCCCTGTCACCAGCAACCTCAAACCTGACTGTGAGATCAGGTTATCAACACTATCAGGGAGTAGGCAAGTATACCTTACCAAGTTTAATGTTTAAATTCTCAAATATTGTTATATGCTTCTTGCTTCTGAAATTCATAGACCAAGAGTACCTGAGACTGCCTCTGGTACAGTCAACGGATACGTTGACAATTAGTGTAAATAACTTAGTCTTACTGACTCACCAACACTGTGAGAATATTCTGATATTTTCCTAGACCCTATCACGGGAACACGCAACATGGTTGCATTACATATATGGATGTGAGCTGCGTATTTGATTAGCAACCAGTACGTGTGACCCGCATCACGGATTAGAATAACTCAGGAAATGTACGCCTTGACATTTAGTTTCATTGGGATGGGAAAGATAACTAGTAGACGTATGGGACACCCCCTCCAATAATGTTTTATACCTTCGTACCAGAGATGGTCGATTGCAGAGCTACCCGTGAGTCCGGGGGCATACGACACATATACTAGCCAGTCACCACGATTGGTGAATTATGTCAGCGTATGTCTAGCCACACATTCCCATGCGTACTACAAGCTCTTTACTTGCATTACACTTAGATGGTTAGCACCCTGTATTTATTTTCTTTATTCAATAATTACATACATGGCATGTCATTTTCTGTATCTTGTTATGTCCCACTGAGGACATGGTTCCCTGCCAGATCTAGACGAGACTTTCTACCCCACTGTGTACGGCCCTGATCAGGAGGCCAGATGTTCTACTGAGGAGGAGCTCGAGGAGACGCCCTCAGAGTATGCTTGACCCTAGAGGCCTGCCACCTGGAGATGGAGATGTTTTCATCAGATAGACACTGCTTAGTCTATCTGATTTTTCTGCGCTATTATCAGTTTTTGTAGTAGACTTGTATTCTCACCAGTTGTGTACTGTATCAGACTCAGTTTTATATATATATATTCAGCACTTGCTTTTTCTGACATTTTGTTGTGGATGAGATAGATATACCTGTTTTGTACTTGTAGTATTTTAGGACAGCGTAGCACGTCCCTTTGGATCCATCAAAGTGGATTAAGCCCGTAGTGATGTGTCAGCTGGCCAGTGACACGTGGCCTAGTTCCTGACATTTTGGGACTGGGGCGTGACACGGTTTTAGTGGTGGCCCATGCAGGTCTAGTTTTCATTGCTAGTGGTATGATGACATGCCCAGCAAGCCTGCAATAGGATAGGAATACTAGACTCATCCACACTGTCACCATCTCTACAATTTTTATTATTGCATCTTGCTTGATTATCATCTATTATCTCCTTTGTGTTTTCTAATTATTCTATTTTCTTCAGAAATATGGACATACCCGGGAAACCTGCGAATAATGGTGCTGACCAAGCAACAGACCCTTCGCCAAGTGTTCAAGGAACCCCGTCCAATCACCAGAATTCTGGCGAGGAGACAACACCGCAGGCGGAGACACCGTTGCCTCCACCTCCAGCCTTGCCAATCCTAATGCCACAGCTTGAGGGTCAACCTCAAATGTTGCAGTTTCTCCAGACTATGTTGCAGAACCAGTGGCAACAGACTGAGGCCCTGAGACAGTCTCAGTGGCAGCAGACTGAAGCTCTGCGACAGACGTTGATGACGGCTTTGGAGAGAGCTACTACTCCGGCACCCGCACCTGTCCAACCAGCGGGCACAGTTCGAGGCTTCCGCCAAATGAGCCCGAGAGACTTCAAAGGCAACGAAACTCCTGAGGAGATCTCCGACTGGATCTCCAATACCGAAATGCTGCTAGAAGGATCGCAACTCACACCCGACCTATGGATGACCGCTGTGAGGGGCCAACTTCTTGGCAACGCCCATCACTGGTGGGAATCCATAGAGCGCAGCGTTGGCAAAGACCAAACTTGGCAACAATTCTTGGAGCACTTCAACGCCAAGTACTTCCCAGCGACAGTCCAGAATGCTCTATACTCCCAGTTCCTGCACCTAGAGCAGGGAAACATGACTGTCGATGCTTACAACGCGGAGTTTAGCCAACTGAGTCGTTTCGGTGCTGATCTGATCCCGAACGAGCTGAAGAAGGCTAAAAGATTCTACCATGGCCTTAACTACGAGCTCCAGAGGTACACAACAATGCAGTCAAGAATCTCCTACAACGAGGTTCTTACCGAAGCCAGGGAGCAAGAAGCAATTGGCCGAGGAGCAAGGCGCTTAAATCCAACCTTCCCGGCCAAGAACCAGCAAGGAGCAGGAGACCTATACGTCGTCCCCAATATCAGACTCAGCAGACAACGGGGCCCTACCAGAAGAAGGAGCTCCCGACTTGTCACTTTTGTGGCAAGAAAGGACATTGGGTCAGTGACTGCAGAAAGAAGCTGGGATTATGCTTGCTGTGTGGAGCTAAAAATCATATGGCCAGAGACTGCCCACAACGCAGAGATGCAGCACCTCAGCAAGGGCAGAAGCCAGGAGCACAAGCCCAGAAGATGCTACCCTCCACATCAGGAGGATATCAGCGAGGAGCACCCTTGCCTACTCAGGAAGCCCAGTTCAAGGCCAGACAACAACCTGGAGGGCAAAGGCACGGACAAGCCTTTGCGTTAGCTGCAGTTGCAGAAGAGCCTGAAGGGGAAACTATATCAGGTACCATTTTAGTTGCATCATTACCTGCAACTGTATTGTTCGATTCTGGGGCTACTTTGTCTTTCATATCCAGTAGTTTCGTAACCATGCACAAGCTATCCACTTCCCCGCTACCCAAGTGTTGGAAAATACTTACTGGAGGAGGTATTGTTCCAGTTACCAACATTATCGAAACATGTCCGGTAGTTGTTTGTAGTAGAGGACTAAGAGTGCAATTTTTGGTACTTCCAATGCCAAATTTCGACGTTGTCTTAGGCATGGACTGGCTAAGCCAGAACGATGCTATCTTAGACTGCCGAAAGGGTAGTGTTATCTTTAGACCCCCAGATCACCCGGAGTTCGAATATGTCCGAGGTACCATCGAGCAAGGAGTAGGCCAGACTCCTAGAGCTTACATGGCGATGGAGACAGCACTTCCATCAGTTATAGCAGAGTTCGCGGACGTATTTCCAGAAGAATTGCCAGGCCTACCGCCTGACAGAGAAGTGGAGTTCATTATTGAGCTAATTCCCGGAGCTGCACCAGTATCCTCCAATGTATACCGACTGGCGAAGAAGGAGCTTGACGAGCTGAAGCTTCAACTGGAGGAATTACAGATCAAGGGATTTGTTCGTCCTAGTGCATCACCCTGGGGAGCACCAGTGCTGTTTGTACCAAAGAAGGACGGAACCTATCGCATGTGTATTGATTACAGAGCCCTCAACGCTCTAACAATCAAGAACAAGTATCCCTTGCCGAGAATTGACGACCTGTTCGATCAACTAACAGGAGCCGTGGTATTCTCGAAGATAGACTTGAGATCAGGTTATCATCAGGTCAAGGTACGAAGAGAAGACATTCCAAAGACAGCATTCAGGACTCGTTATGGTCATTACGAGTTTCTGGTGATGCCATTTGGACTGACTAATGCACCTGCTGTATTCATGAACCTGATGAACCGAGTCTTCCATCAATATCTAGACCAGTTTGTGGTAGTCTTCATCGACGACATTCTGGTGTATTCAAAGAGCCACAAGGAGCATGAAGAGCACTTGAGACTGGTACTAGAGACGTTGAGACGGGAGAGCCTTTATGCTAAGATGAGCAAGTGTGAATTCTTCCTTGATCGTGTCGCTTTTCTGGGACACGTTATCACAGGAGAAGGCATCTCGGTGGACCCAGCAAAGATTTCATCTGTGGAGACATGGCCAACTCCGACCAATGTCTCAGAGGTGAGAAGCTTTCTAGGACTTGCCGGATATTACCGGAGGTTCGTAAAAAACTTTGCAAGAATCTCGGAGCCAATTACTCGCCTTACCCGCAAGGAGCAGGAGTTCTTATGGACTGAAGAATGCCAGATAGCTTTTGATGAGTTGAAGAAGCGTCTGACTACAGCCCCCATTTTGACTATACCATCTGGATCCGGAGGTTTCGTCATCTATAGCGATGCATCCGGAAAAGGATTTGGTTGTGTCTTAATGCAACATGGGAAGATTGTAGCTTATGCCTCAAGACAGCTGAGGAATCATGAGAAGAATTACCCCACTCACGACCTGGAGCTTGCCGCAGTCATCTTCGCCCTGAAGCTATAGAGACACTATCTATACGACGAACGAGTGGAGATTTTTACCGATCACAAGAGCCTGAAATATGTCTACACTCAGAAAGACTTAAATCTGAGGCAAAGACGATAGCTTGAAGTAATGACGGATTTCAAGATCGATTTGCAGTACCATCCTGGAAAAGCAAATGTGGTAGCAGATGCTCTAAGCAGAAGACCCTCGGCATTCTTTATGATCACCCAACCAGATCTGCTGAGAGATCTAGAAAAGTTGGGAATAGAGGTCATTATGCCAGGACTTGACGGCCAGTTATCAAACTACCAGCTGCAATCAACCTTGGTGGAAAGAATCAAAGCTGCTCTACCAGCAGATACAAGATTTCAGAGGCTTCGCCAAAGAACAGAAGCTGGAATCCAGACAGGATGTCGCATACACGAAGATGGGACTCTAAGATGTGGAAATCGTCTTTATGTTCCAAATGGAGAACTTCGTAATGAGCTGATGTCAGAAGCTCATAGCTCAACATACTCTATACATCCAGGAGGCACAAAGATGTACAGAGATCTGCGGCAATATTACTGGTGGCATGGAATGAAGCGGGAGATAGCACGCTTTGTGGCTAAATGCCTGGTGTGTCAGCAAGTCAAGGCTGAGCATCAAAGATCTGCCGGTCTACTTCAACCCCTCCCAATACCCGAGTGGAAATGGGAACACATTACGATGGACTTTGTTACGGGCTTCCCAAGAAGTCCTAGTGGTCGTAATGCTGTCTGGGTGATCGTAGACAGACTCACCAAGGCTGCTCATTTCCTACCTTTTAGAGTCGGACAATCTACCGAAGTCTTGGCAGATATGTACATGAAGGAGATAGTGCGTCTGCATGGAGTACCAGTCAGTATAATATCTGACAGGGATACGAGGTTTACATCTTACTTTTGGCGAAGTATGCAAGAAAGTCTTGGTACCCGCCTCAAGTTCAGCACCTCGTATCATCCGAAGACAGATGGCCAGTCAGAGCGCACCATCCAGACTCTAGAAGATATGCTGAGAGCCTGTATGCTTGATTTCAGCGGATCCTGGGAAGATCACTTACATCTGGTAGAATTTTCCTACAACAACAGCTATCAAGCGAGCATTCAAATGGCTCCCTTTGAAGCTTTGTACGGAAGGAAATGCCGTTCCCCAGTATGCTGGAGTGATGTAGGCGAGAGACAGATTCTGGGGCCAGAACTGATTATTCGTACGGTGGAGAAAGTAAAGAAGATCCAGGGACACCTACGAGCTGCACAAGACAGACAGAAGCACTGGGCCAACATTCATCGTAGACCTCTAGAGTTCCAAGTAGGGGAGCATGTGTTCTTGAAGATCTCACCTACCAGAGGAACTATCAGATTTGGAGGAAGAGGGAAGCTAAGTCCAAGGTACATTGGACCCTTCGATGTGCTAGATCGCGTCGGAGAAGTTGCTTACAGGCTAGCTCTACCTCATACCTTGGAAGGAGTACATGACGTCTTTCACGTATCTCAGCTGAGGAGGTACATTCCAGACCCGAGTCATGTGCTGGACTATTCAGAGATCACTATCGGGCCGAGCTTATCGTACCAGGAGGAGCCTGTAGAGATCCTGGACCGTAGCGAGAAAGTGCTGCGAGGTCAGACTATTCCTCTCGTTCGTGTTGCATGGAGACATCATGCACCAGGTGAATCCACCTGGGAACGAGAAGAGGATATTTGTCAGCGTTATCCCCATCTATTTCCAAACCAGGGTATGTCCAATATTTCAAATTCAATTTTTCTTAATCATCATTTTGTCCTAAATTAATCTTTCATTCTCATTATATGTTTGTTTTTATTTCGAGGACGAAATATTTTAAGGAGGGTAGATTGTAAACTCCCTCGACCAGATTTCAGTAATTTAGGATTAGTTTTGACTAATTAGAATTATGGCAACTTTTTAAAAAATTTATTTATTTATATATTCTATTGATTGTGCACCTGTTTATTACACAATTAATTAGGGCATCCCACTAGCTATTAAACCCTAAACAAATTTCACATTCCTGCTCTAGACTTGTTAGACTACTTTTCCTGTATTTTGTGCAACTTCCAGAAACCTTGTTTGGTGCTTCGTTTTAGACGCACAAATATCGTTACAAATGTACGTATTTATTTCCTATTTAAATTTCTGCTCTTTACCCATCTCTGTACCCCTAGAGATTTGAGGACCAGTAGGCACCTGTTTGCCCAACCAAAAATACTATAATATTCTACTCTAATTGTATTACAATTATCGTATTGACACCGTAGAAAAATTATGACCCTAACAGCCTCAAAATAACTAGTGAACACCGTGCGCAGTATTTATTAAATAATAAATACGATGACCATATCACCTGCAGAATCAGACCCTGCATCTGCCCAGGCTCACCCCACACTGTCCAAAACATTTTCCCCAGCTATTTCCCTCATTTTTGTACAATTTAGAATTTCGGGAAATCAGTATTTAAAATCAGGTAAATTGCGAAATTACGCAAAATACCAAATTCATGCATTTATGCAATTATTGAAAAGTTAGGGGTTTTTATGCAAAATTGCATGCTAGGTGGCCTAATCCTATTGGCTAGACCATAGGTGTGTGGAACCCACCCAAAAATCCAGAGAAATCCTGTAAAAATATCCCAAAATACCAAAAAGACCTAAATACCCCTAAAGTTGCACTTAATTACAACTTTGCCATTGCCTACAACCCTTAAAAAACTCGACCCCCCTCTCTTCAAACCCTCACAGCCGCCGCCTCCGACCACCGCCTCTGGCCAAACCCTGCCCGACCCTTCGCCCTGACCCCCTCTCCCCTCCGGCCAAGTACCACCCCCAGCCACCGCCTGCTCCGCCGCCCTGAACCCCCGCAAGCCCACTCCTCCAACACCATCACCCACAGCCACCACCACCCGAACCACCTTCCCCGCCGCCTCCGGCCACCGTGCACCGCCACCACCACCCCCACTTGACTCGCCCCGACCTCCCCTACCTACCACCACCACCTCACCTCCCCACGACACCCCCTCCGGCCGCCCTCACCTCCACAGTGCCCCGGCCCAACTTCCGACTACACCACCACCCTCACCTCCGGCCGTCCCTAGCCTCCGCCACCGCCGTCGTGGACCGCCGCCACCACCACCAACCTGACCGCCACCCTCCCCTCCTTCGATTTCCCCGCCTGCACCACCCTCTCCGCCGCTCCTCCGCCGCCGGCAGCCCCCGCAGGGAACTGCTGCTGCTGCTACTGCTATCTGCTACTGCTGCTGTTCTCTCTTCTCCGGCCGCCTCCGGCCAGCTCCGCCGCCGTCCACCCGCCGTCGACAACCCCTAGGGCCCACCTGTCAGAGGGTATAACCCTAAACCCTATATATATGTAATATTATATATATTTGTATATGTATATGTATATGTATATATATGTATATATATATGTATATATATAGGTATATATAAATGTATATTTATATGTATATATGTATATTTATATATATATGTTATATACTATTATTTACAGTATATTATACTGTATATATTATATATATATATATAACTATATTTTATATATATATTTATATATGTAAGTTGTATATATGTATATATATATATCTATGTATATATACTATATATATTATTATGTATATATGTATATGTATATGTATATGTATATTATATAATATTATGATATATATATATATACATTTATTTCTATATATATATATCTATAGTATATATATATATGTGTACATATATTTATATATATATAATATGTATACTATATGTTATATATGTATATATAACATATTTGTATATGTTATATAAATACTATCATATAGTATATATGTATACTATGCATTTTTTTTCATTTATTTATTTTTCTGCACTTAATTTCCTGCACCTATTATATATGTTTATATATATATATATCTATACATATATATTATCTATATTGCTGGATAATACAGCTTATATATATTATATATATAATTTTAAATTCTTGCAATGTCATTTAATTTAATAATATTATATATTATTGTGCTGGATATTACAGCCTATTTATATATGCATATTTACAATTATTGCACTTTATTTAACAGTGGTCACATATAGACCCTGATAATATTTATATTATAATTATTGAATAAGTACAGCATTTATTTATGTATTAAATTTCTGCACTATCTTTTCATTTATCTATATAAATATATACATCAGTGGATATACCCTGATTATTATATTATTATAAATCAGAGGATACACCCTGATAATATTATATTATATTATTATATATAGCAGTGGATATACCCTGCTACTATTTACCTACATTTGTCTGTTCTTTAAATACTATATATATACTGCTATATATACTATATCTATATACATACTATATATATATCTATATTATATATATGTATATAAGTATAGATAAATGTATACTTATTATTTACAATCATGATATTCACGAACCCTGTCTATTTTAACAGAAACCAACTACAGCACAGCCAGTGACCCCCTATCACCAGCAACCTCAAACCTGACTGTGAGATCAGGTTATCAACACTATCAGGGAGTAGGCAAGTATACCTTGCCAAGTTTAATGTTTAAATTCTCAAATATTGTTATATGCTTCTTGCTTCTGAAATTCATAGACCAAGAGTACCTGAGACTGCCTCTGGTACAGTCAACGGATACGTTGACAATTAGTGTAAATAACTTAGTCTTACTGACTCACCAACACTGTGAGAATATTCTGATATTTTTCTAGACCCTATCACGGGAACACGCAACATGGTTGCATTACATATATGGATGTGAGCTGCGTATTTGATTAGCTACCAGTACGTGTGACCCGCATCACGGATTAGAATAACTCAGGAAATGTACGCCTTGACATTTAGTTTCATTGGGATGGGAAAGATAACTAGTAGACGTATGGGAAACCCCCTCCAATAATGTTTTATACCTTCGTACCAGAGATGGTCGATTGCAGAGCTACCCGTGAGTCCGGGGGCATACGACACATATACTAGCCAGTCACCACGATTGGTGAATTACGTCAGCGTATGTCTAGCCACACATTCCCATGCGTACTACAAGCTCTTTACTTGCATTACACTTAGATGGTTAGCACCCTGTATTTATTTTCTTTATTCAATAATTACATACATGGCATGTCATTTTCTGTATCTTGTTATGTCCCACTGAGGACCTGGTTCCCTGCCAGATCTAGACGAGGCTTTCTACCCCACTGTGTACGGCCCTGATCAGGAGGCCAGATGTGCTACTGAGGAGGAGCTCGAGGAGACGCCCTCAGAGTATGCTTGACCCTAGAGGCCTGCCACCTGGAGATGGAGATGTTTTCATCAGATAGACACTGCTTAGTCTATCTAATTTTTCTGCGCTATTATCAGTTTTTATAGTAGACTTGTATTCTCACCAGTTGTGTACTGTATCAGACTCAGTTTTATATATATATATTCAGCACTTGCTTTTCTGACATTTTGTTGTGGATGAGATAGATATACCTGTTTTGTACTTATAGTATTTTAGGACAGCGTAGCACGTCCCTTTGGGTCCATCAAAGTGGATTAAGCCCGTAGTGACGTGTCAGCTTGCCAGTGACACGTGGCCTAGTTCCTGACATTTTGGGACTGGGGCGTGACTACCCCTCAATATATGTATGAAGACTTGAGAGTGCTATAGACACTACTAGAGTAGTTAGAAAGTTGACCATAAGGTTTGACCCTAGTATTGAGGAACCAATAGAAACATAAGGTTGAATATTAGGACCAAAACTTTCATAGGTGAGGTAGTATTATAAAACTATAAATTTAGATCCTTGTCTTGACATTAGCAGAACAACACCCTAGGAAGCCAAGAGGAACGAATATAACATTTTCTTGATCATACCTCAAACACAGAGATTAGCATAGCATCTTTCTTTAGGAAACCATGATATTATTTAGAGTCTCTATTATAATCTTATATCTTGTTCCTCTGGAAACTTAGCGCTCGCTACATTTGTGCGACGACTAATTAGGTTCTTCTATTCTTTATCTTCCAATTCTTGCCACCTAACCTTTCTGATTTTAGGCCAAGTGGTATTGCTTTATGTTAAGGACATATAGTTTACTGGGATTATAGTTGTTACTCTTGAATTTTGAATTTAGTGCTTGGTAGTTAGAGCTTGATGGTTTTGAGTTATTCTTGTAGATTATGACTTGATGATTATCCTTTAGTTTGAATCACGTAACATGTACCCCACCACAATATAGATTATATTCTCTTTTCCCTTGAAGGCCAGTAACCTTTCCATTCTTAAGGTTAACACCATTGTTCTATAAGCACTATGATTAAGACTTAAGATGGTCATTACCTATATAACGCAACAGGAGACCCTAATAAGTGCCAAGTTTTTAGTTCTTTTTTGTATATACCCCAATAAGAGTTTATACCTTATTATTTAGCAGGATCCCCTTAAGACTATCACAAAATTAGTTAATACTTTTAAAGTTGGGTAGTATGCCTCATAACCTAGTAACACATAGTCCTCTTGCCTCATTAATGTAGTGTAACTGAACGACATAAACTGTAGACTTGCATAAGAAGACAATTTTTATTCAGACTGTAGAACTTAGAGGCCCATATCCCCCATTTTGTCGACTAGCGACTTAGACAAAGAGTTAGTATGACAACTGTAGAGATTGTAGAGTTTTACTTGTTGTTTGTTTTATTTTGTTTTTGTGAACTTAAATTATTTTGTACTTCCTTTAATCAAAATCCAGCGTATTCATATATTCTAAACTACCATGATTTATGCTACTATTTTATAGCCTAGTTTTGCAAGCTTATTCTTTTAGCGAGCTTGTTCATGACATATGTGTTATTGGGGACGCCTACTAATACATTATCTAAATCAGAATCAGTGTATTAGGGTCTGGACAACCTTAGTGCGCTTGGTTCGCTCTTCGCATGACTACTTTACGTGGATTGAGATATATAGTTGACTAGTAGACGAATATACCTGCCTCTAGACATGTCTGAGCATATCATATCGGTTACATAACTGTTCCAATATGAATATGTGAATATAAATTTACCAAAATAGGATTTCAATCCACAACTGCCCTGACAACTCTCCTTTTTGAATTCTTCAATCTCCTTGAACCTCGTACTTGTATTATATTACCATCCCCTTGAACTCTTTATTATTGTTCTCCGTCTTCCCTTATTTCGGAAAGACAAAATATCGTGCTTAGTATAAGTTTGAGATACAGAGAGTACTAGATATACACCTTAGGCCAATCATATTACTAGATGACTGCCTTTATAGCTGATTAAGGGTATATCATAGGTGATATATTTGGTGTTTAAATTTTTGAGGATTGAGTAACATGATTAAGTAAATTTGAGGAATAAGATTTCTTAAATGTAAGAGCCTTATGGGATAGATGGGTAAATTTTAAGTTGGGTAGCAGTTGCATTATCAGCTTGAGAGGAATTTCTTTAAATTGTGATCGAGCAAAATTTGATTGAAAGGTTCAAGTCATTTTAATTTTTAGAATTTTGGACGAATAAGTAAGATAATGAGGATCAATAAATTTCAATTTTGAGCACATGATTTGAATTTTGAGAATTGGGGGTTGAATCATCGATTTAAATCTTGAGAAAAATAAATAGAACTCTAAATATGAACATGGTCGGATTGAATTCTAAGATTCGATGATTTGAATTAAGAATAAAAAAATTTAGTATTGGATCAACTATTCGAAATATTAAGGATGTAAATTGAAAGTAAATTCTGAAAAGTACGAAATTCATAAGTTGAAAATAGAAATAATATTTGATTATAATTATTTTCTAGAGGAGAATTTGATAGTTGGAGATTGCGAGATAAATTTTGATTTGGGTGGTCATATAAATTTGAATTAGATTTGGATGAGAATTAATTAATTTGAAAATCGAGAAGATAGTGTAATGTGTTGAAGTTGATCTAAACAATGGTTAATCTAATTTAAAGGTGATTGCGATGGATTTGAATAAGTTTTAAATTTTTAGAAGAGATCGCGATTGACTTGCCTGATGTACACATGTGAAGGATTTAAACCAAATTATGCCTTATTTTAATTTTGAGGACGAAATTATTTTTAATTTGGGTAGATTGTAAACCTCCTCACCCAAAATTAGGCCTACTTGGCTTAGATAGTGAAACTAGGGCTAGTTTGAACCCAACTAGAATTAGAACACAGCATTTGATTTAACTATACGATATTTTATATCGCTTAGCACACCTTACCATTGCTTCGATAATTGGAGCATCTCACTAGCCATTGTCTTTCTACAAATTTCACAACCTTGTCCTAGACATGCCCGCCTACCATTCTGACCTTGGTGTGACTTATAAATATGCTTTCTTGTGCTACATTTTAGTCGCACAACATTCATCGCAGAAGTTTACAATTATTCTAAATAAAATATGACTTTGTATCCTTGTGCATTCTAATCAAAATTGGAGACACAATCTTGACCCGTTTCGTGCAAACTAAATTTTATTAATATTTTGCACTGAATCCTCTATGCCCATGACACTTGTGTCCCACCTAATTTTATTCCCATGTACTTCTAATTAAATCCAGAATATCATGCGTACTAATCTTAATTATTTTAAACCCAATTTTCATCTTTGTGTAATTTTCTAATTGTTGGGTACTTCTGTGCAAAAGTGCATTAATGTGTCTATCCCATTAGACCCGACACGTGTAGAAACCCATTTATCCTTCATGTGTATTTTTCCATAATTTTCAGGAGTGTGTAATTTAATATTAACCTCCTTAAACCATAGCCCTCACCGCCTTGGCCGCCGCCACAGCAACCTCCCCCCTCGACTTCTTCTTCTTCTTCCCATCCGTTCTCCTTCACTCCACCACCTCCGTCGAGCCGATTCCACCACCTCCGTCGAGCCGACTCCACCGTCACCCTCTTCAACATCGCCACCGTCGTCCCCTTCACTAACTCCACCACCCAGCACCACCATCAACCACCAGCATCACCATCTCCACACCATCACCACCCGACCGAACGACTCCCCCGACTCCCCTCCACTCACCCCCGCCACCTCAGCCACCCTCGACCACCGCCCCAGCAGTCGCTGGAGCTGCTGCAGCTGCTGCAACTGTTGCCAAGAGCTGCTGCTACTGCTGCTGCTGTCGTGCACTGCCGGAGCTCCGCCCCCCTCGCCAGCGACGACCCCCTCGCACGGCGGACACCCCCGGACACGACACCAGTCAGGTATACACCTGTATTTATGTATATATATATATATATATATATATATATATATATGTATATAATGTATATGTATAATATATGTATTTATGTATATATATAGGTATTTATGTATATTTATGTGTATATATATGTATATATAATGTATTTAAAGTATATAAGTATATAAATATTATATTTATGTATTTTTATGTATATATATGAATATATGATATGTATGTATATATGTACAACGTATATATGTATATTATGTGTGTATATATATATATATATATATATATATATATGTGTGTGTGTGTGTGTGTATTATGTATATATGTGTTTATATATATATTACGTATTTAAGGTATTTATGTATTATGTATTTGTATTTACTATATGTATTATATATATTTATGTATATATGAATATATGAATATATATACATACGCATTTAAATATTAAATATGTATTATGTATTTTTAAGTAATAAATGTTATTATACGTATTTAAGTATTAATATTATTATATGTATTTATAAAATTACCTCTTAATAATTTATGACTATTTAATGTGAACCCTTTGTTTTGCCTAAAAGTTTAGACATTGACCTAGTGCACCCTAACCTGATAACTAGGGCTGGAAATTTTGTGCTATACGTCAATTAGTTTCGTAACGTATTTTGGTATTTCATGTACACGGTAAACAAAGATATGACACGTGTACGTCTTAGCTGCGTGCACACATGACCCAGTTAGTTGTCCAATTGAGACCCCCTTGCGTCAGTTCCTAGTAAAACATAGCTTTTCCTGTGCGTACTACTGTAGTGACTGATGATCATTGTAAACCCCCAGATTTTTTAGAAATTTAAAAATAAATTTTTGGGAATTTTCTGTAATTTTTAACTAATTAAAATAAATATTTTTTGGTATTAAATAATTATTGTGATTTTATTAAATATTTAAATATTACGAAAAACAATATTTTTGGGTGTATAATAATTAGTTAGACATACAATAATTTTTCTGGAATTTATTGGACCCCGGAACTATTTTTAAAAGACCTAAAAATTAATATTTTAATTAAACCAAAATAAACCGAACCAAACCAACCGGTTTAACCCTGAACCGAACTAATCCAAACTGGTCAAATTCCTGAACCGGGCCCAAACCCTAGCGGGTCGGGTCGAATTCAGACCCGAACCCAGAACCCGACCCGAACCCAATACCCAATTCTCTTCAGTAACTGAACCCAACGGTTCTCCTCCGCCTCCACGACCCGTTGCCGGCGACGCTCCGCCTCCCCGACCGTTCCATGCGACCCGCCGACTCCCCGTCGTCCAACCGCCCCGACCTACTTGCCTCGCCAACGGCCGACCCCTCCGGTCCACCTCCCCACAACCGCCGCGGCCAACCCTATTTAAATCGAGCACCACCAACACCTTCACTATCATCCGTCGTCCACCGACACCGCCACCCCTCCGGTGACCTCCGGCGACCTCCGACGAACTCTCAGGCGACGACCCCACCGCAGACGATCCAACCCACAGTAGCCGCAGCAGTACAACCCCGCCTCCGACCAGCCGAGCTCCACCGCGCCTCGCGTACGCCAAATACAGTCGATACCGACCCCCTGTTCAGGTAAGAATTTCTCTCTCCTTATCGCCTCATTTTCCGTTATGTCTGCTGTGACACGTACCCTGCGTGACCCTCTCGATACCCGTGCAAATTGTTTGGGGTATCGCGTCCTGTGTCAGTCGCAAACCGCGACGCAAAATCAGAAAAATAAATCCCTTTTTCTGAAAACTCAGAAAATATCCCGAACTCCCCAGTTTGCGATCGTTTTGCGACCAACCTGTTAAATATTTTCAAAATTGGCTTGAACAGTAATTTAGACCATATGACCAAGTTTTAAACCCTATTTTTAGTTCAATTTATTGAGTTTTAGATTGCATGTTATTCGAGGGTAAAAATGACCAAAATATTGGTTATTTAAAAACCCTAATTTTTTTGGAACTGGGTGCGCCCCGCTAAACGAGGCAACTTTGTCGTGTGCGGACTTCACCAAAAGGTACGCACCGTCGATACAGACGTGTGGGATTTCGTGGAAGTTGATTTGGATGTGCATGCACACCGGAATCAACACGTATCCGTCGACAACGTCCCGTATCGGCCCTATTCTGAAACTCGTTGTAACTTCGTATGCGCTCGTCGTTTCGAAACGAAACTTGTGCCATCGAACTCGTAGCAATACGCTGGTCCTGTGACCTAAGTTTGGTTCAATTATGAGAACGTTGACAAAATTCCGTATCGTGGGCCCCACGGTTCCACTTGACGGACGATTTTGTGATAGGCTCATCGGAATCCAGTTTTGGATATTCCGTTGGGTTCGTATCATCGTTCTGGACTTGTAGACACTAAGTTTGACAAATTTGGAGAACATTGTCTCTGGCACATTTTTTGGTGCGAAGTGGGCCACATGTGGACCCCACTTTGACCAGAAACGGTCAATTTTGCCCCTGTGTCCAAATTGGACTTATGGACAGGCAATTCTAGCTATTTGAGATCTTCTGAACCTGATGGTAACGTATATTTTAGCAACCGGAGGAGTACCTGCAGATCCCGCTGATACCAGAGCAGTAGTTGGAAACCAAATTCCAGGCAAGTGTACCTTGCCAATCTTGCAGTTCTTGTTACATAATATTTCTTTGATTTATTTATATGTTGTATCTGTTCAAGCTAGGACCGTGTGACATTACTTAACGTCTGAACAAGATTCGAGTGTCAACGTCGTACGCAAAGTTGTGTAACGTCACCTAGAGATGGATATCGAAACCCTATACATTCTCGTGCTTGCATCATCAAGTACGTCATACCATATGATACTTGACATTGTTCATGAGATAGAATCTTCTTGAGATATTCATGGTGATTCTGTATAGGCTACATGATTCATGACATAGATATTATATGTTTAGATATCATTATGACTCACTACAACAGTTAGAGGTCATGATCTTGCGTGACATGGACATGAGACATCGTGGACATGAGACGTGTGATTACATTGGGTGGGGAGAGACACACAGGCCACAGGATAATTTTATATATAAATTTATTATGGTGCCGTAGGCCCACTACATAGTAAACTACATAGTATAATTACATAGTATAACTGCTACCGGCTCCCCGATGTAACACCCCGTTCCGCTCAAGCGGACTGCCGTCTCAAACGGCAATAGTGCAATTGTCCCGACCCACTTTGCCTCAAACGAGAAGCAAATGATATCCAGACTTGTCCCTACAGGAATCCGGCTTGGACTTTCAGAGGCTCGCTTGACGTATCGCTCTACCGAGGTGAATCATCGCTAAGGTGGGTGGCTACGGTGAACTTGTCTTTGCTTAGCCAGGACACATAAAATCTGGAATGTTTTATGCTAGTCGCTAGGTGAATCACCCCCTGCATGCTAATAAATCCAACGCACCTAGCTAAGGGAATAATCCCAACTTGTATTGCTATGCTAGAACATGGAAAATGAAATACTGCTTATATATGTTCAGACCCTCGCATGCTAAGTCCCTAACGGTTTCATCTCTCGGCTTACCTTCGGGTCCGAGCATCGTGTTTACTTATGTTCCTTAGAAACGCATGCTTGTCTGCTTGTACGCTGCCATATTTTCATCCAAACCCCGGGAGACTACTACGTAGTCGTTCCGCGCCTGAATGAACCTGCAAGTATCCGGGACCATTGGGTCTCCAAGACAATCCCCGAACCAGGGGCACGCATCAGGGTAATGAATACTGAACGTGAATAACACTTGAATGATAATCATGCTAAGTATGCATCTGAACGAGGATCGTGTTATGTACTGATGGAATCCCAGCTCGTGGAGCAATATGCTCGTTCAGATATAAGTTTAAGTTTCATGATTATCATGTCAAGCTATGGAAAAAAAAAGGATAGACCCTGACCTGCATTGTCGCGGACAACTTGTGTGTACAAGGTATGTTATGTTGAGTTCCGCGGACGGTCACCGGGGCACTGGGACCGATCCGATCCGGAGGAACGTATGTATAGTCGTATGTTACCCGGCAAGTGTTATGCGACGGGGCTCGCCACCCGCGTTGTACGTCACTTTGCCCTGAGACTAAACTGTCCTTTATGGCCATGCCAGCGACATTATGTTCATATAGATAAGGCATCCTCGCTTAGCGGCTATCCGCGTATGAGTCACTGCATCGCATTAATAAACAACTGAACACCTGAACGATCATGTTAAAAATGACCCTCGTGTTTGCATATGCTATGCCTCCTGAATGTTTATACTTGCCCGTGCTTGAATTAACAATGTTTGCCTCAATGTTTGCCTTGGACAGGGAAGGAGATGGTAAGTTGGTAAGTCTCGCCGTGTTTCCTCTCATGTTGCACGGCGCACTGCCCGACACGTTAGGCTATTCAATATTTGCATGAAACTGATCCTAAGGCAACTAGAAAGACAACTTAATAGTTGTGCACGGAACTTATATTACGTGTTTGGATTTGTCGAGCGGGCGAGTAAATTCCCCACCAATGCATTCAATGTACTGATAATCCACCAGTTTGTATGCAGGGTGCGGAAGAACCTCGTTCGGTGCGGATGTCTCCAACGTGCGTGCTAAGGCGTGGACATCACTCCGAAGCAACGGCGCGTCCGGATCAGAAGCACATATACAAGACATAATGTTGGAACACAGCCTGAACATCGCCTGTACAATCATTCCACAATTGTAGCCACTTGGCACGATTTCATGTTTCAGAGAGAGAGGCTTGAGCGACTTGTAATCACTGCTATACGTCGCCTGTAACACATGTTTATATCAATAAAAGAGTTGCTTTACTTCAAACTTGTGTTTCAATGCTTCCGCTATATTTGTCGACTCAGAGAACTTGTTACCGAATCGCTATGCATTCATGACTCCGCTGCACTCGGACAATCTGTGTGACTCTGTGGCTTAGAACTCTTACCGCCAGCCAATGAATCACGGCCTTGTACGGGCGCGGTTCACGCTCGTGCGGCATCACACCCGGATGGGTTAAGCGATCGTTCTGCGGGAGCGCTGGCGAGGGTGATTCCCGCCTAGCGGAAACGGCCAATTTCCTGCGGGTGATCGGGGCGTGACACCCGACACAGAGCTTGTAGTAGTCTCAGCCTAAGTCTAGTGATGCTCTCACTTGTATTTCACATAGCTGGTTACTTAGTTTACCCTATTGATTCATTTATTATTGCACTGCATTTATTTTTGGCATGAGTTATTCTAGTACCTTGCTATGTCCCCTGAGGACCTGGATCCGGATTATGTCCCCAGGTTTAGTAGAAGAGATCTACCCCGAGGTGTACGAAACATGAGCAGGCACTGGAGCAGTACCAGAACCAGAAGACAAGGTGATCGCCGAGGATTTCTCCTGAGTATCTGGTTTATTATACTCAGTTATTTCTATTTGTTGGACTTCTATTGCCTGTCTATTGAACTGCTGTATCAGACATATTATCGGGTTGTTCCCCGAGATACTTTATTAAGACTTGATGTTGCTTTATATGTCTTATTGATTGTATTTATTTCTGTGGATGAGATTAGTACCATAGACCCTTATTGTTTTACAGCTTAAGTACACCCTGATGGGTTCATTAAATTGGGTTTGCCCATCAGTGTGTGTTGTTGGCCATTGCCACGTGTCTAGTCCCTCGATATTTTGGGACTGGGATGTGACAATTATATTATTATATTATATTATATATATAGGGTCGCTGGACCATTCAGGCGAGACTTCAGGAGCAGGTTATTGGCACTCGCAGCTTGAAGACCCAAGCAAGTATACCTTGCCTGATTTACTGTTTAATTTAAATTATAAACTATTGTATGATATCTTGTTGCAATATACATATAACTGTGCGTGTCCGAGATTGACTTGGGTGCAGTCGACGAATACGTCGATGTGTAGTGTAATTGACTTAGACACTAGCAGACTCACCTACCATTACGAGGGTATTCTGATATCTTCCTAGACCCTGACACTTGTACACGCATCACGGTGACAAACTCATGTTGGGATACGGGTTCGCGTACCTGACTAGCTATCGGTGCGTGTGAGATGCATCACGGTTTAGTACGTAATCAGGATTATCTAGTTAGTTGTGACTTAGCATATAGTTACGTGGTATATACGTCGTGTATTCGACTTATATATCCATATTGGGCGGGGAGGACAACTAGTAGGCGTATGGGATACACACATTGGACTCTATAGTATCCAGAGGAGCCATGGATCCAATGACTTTCTTTATTCAGATACCACGTCCTTTGGAGCGATACGGACGTATATATTTGCAGATACCTCATTCTTCAGAATGATGGACGTTACATGTACAGATACCACGATCTTCGGAGTGTGGACGTTATGCCTACACCTACCCATACGTACCAATGTTGTCTTCACATTGCATTCACTTAGATGGTTAGCACACCCCTTTATTTATTCAGTATTTATATTGGCATGCATTTTTGTATCTTGTTAGGTCCCTCTGAGGACCTTGTTCCCTTCCAGATTTGGATGAGGCATACTATCCTACTGTGTACGGACCCGGGCAGGAGATGAGGTACGCATCCGAGGAGGAGCTAGAGGTACTGCCATCACAGTTCCCTTGATCACTAGTAGACCTACCGTCTAGGGCTGGAGCCTCCTTATCTAGTTAGTCGATGCTCTAGTCATACTATCTTATCTGTCTTTCAGCACTCTTATTTCATCATTGTAGTGGATTTGTTCCCATCAGACATATTTGGATTGTACTATGACATTTCAGACTTGCACTTATTTTCCAGTATTTATTTTGGTACTTCTTGTTTATATTGTGGATGAGATTAGACATCACCTGATATTTGTTAGTATTAGACTTGTTAGTATTCTAGGACAGCGTAGTACGCTCCGTTGGGTCCATTAAATTGGGTAATCCCTCGGAGACGTATTAGCTGGTTATTGCCACGTGGCCTGGTCCCGTGTATGTTGGGACTGGGGCATGACATATATATATATATATATATATATATATATATATATATATAAGGATGGATCCCCATGTAAACAACGGTTGTAAACATGGAGATGCTTGGGGATGCATAATAACCTAATAGGAGAGGATGTGGATCACTCCTTATATATATATAAACGACTTACTTTTTAAATTATTTTTAATTAGTTTCTTCTGTAATTTTGAGATATAGTTAGTTTTTAAATTTGTTTCTTCCGTAATTTTTTAAATAATTATTTTAGGATATACTAACGACTTAGGTGGCTTGTTTTTGAGATATTTTCAAGTTGCATTAAAAATCAACGCTACTTTATGAACCGAGGGTGGGACCGTGCGGTCCCGGACCGCGTCAGCACTTGGCCGCCTCCGGTTCGTTATGCTTTTTTTTTTTAATTACTCACGTTCAAATTAATAGCGTTCGGCTCACATTGGCGGGGGTGGGGCCATATGTTAGCAGGGGGACTGAGGCCAATGAGGGGGGCATGTCAGTGCTCGGTCCCCCTCTCGATTCGTCGGACTTTTTCCTAAAAAAAATAGTCACGTTCAAATTAATAGTGCTCAGCCCCCCCCCCCCCCCCCCCCCCTTAATATATTAGTATAGATAATAATAAATAAAAAAAAATTTGAACCATTTTATTTTTGATCGGTTTATTTTTGAACCATTTTTAAGCCTTTTTTAAATATTTAATATATTTTAGACTTTTATTTTTGTTTTTGTTTACGTGAAAAGGTACACACGCGATTAGAAAGATTTTTTTATTTTTTTTGTATATACACATACAAAATTAGATAGAAAATTGTATATATTTGTTTGTATAATAACAAACTAATATATACAAATAAATATAGATAATAACAAATAAATATAGATAATAACAAATTAATATATACAAATAAATATAGTAGTACTAATCCAAAACCTAATGGTCTTTCTCAATCTTCCGCCACGAAAAAGACCATAAACAAAACTAACAAGAATTTTTTTGTACTTTACCCTTAGGTTTTAGACGAATATAGTCGTCATTTCATATATAATTTGACGTCCGTTAATTATAGAAATCAAATTGAATGTGAACTGCACAAAATGTAAAATTTAAATTTTATTTAAACTATGAGTTTTTTTTTTTTTTTTTTTTTTTTTTTGCAGAAGTGACTCAACGAAGTAGAAATTTTTTTTTAAAGCAAAATGCCCCCACATAAGATTTAGCCAATCTTGTGAAAGACAAATTGAAGCAAGACTGGTAGGAAGGGATCAGCACCTAGGTGAAGCCTAGACAGCATTAAACATTATATTACAAAGGAAAAAATTGGATTCCATGCACTTTGGAATCACATATATTCTAATGTGGAATCATGTTCTCAATTATGAGAATGAGAATGAGAAAATCGAGCTGATATTGTCTGATACAAACCAAATATACATACCAAATACCGGTCGATATGAACTGTTTGCTGGGCAGTACAAGCCGGTTCCAGTCAGGAACCGGTCTGATCTAGCATTTGCCAGCGGAAACTGATATTTTGGACCAGTAACCCCAAAATCCAATCCGATACACATCCAATACGTATCAGTTTCAGCTTCAAGCTTGCTATAATCTTCAATGAACCCCTTCAAAACTACTATACAAATTTCACATTCCATCTAGGATTTTATACGGAAATTGCATAACCATGTATGCTTGATTTAACTAATAATAAGATGGCCAACAGACTCGATGTATTTCCACCAAAGATATATAGAGAAGATCCGCATATCGTATGCCCCACTCATTCAATATTTTTTAATGACCACTATTCTGCAATATTAATGTACTATTACTGTTGTTGTTGTTGTTGTTACTCTTTTAGGTTGTGTGACCACCTTTGCTACTGTCATCTAATGATGTTGTTGTTGTCGTCTTTCAGGCTATACTAATTTCTAACAAGCTAGACATGTATCACATGCTCAAGCTTTTGAAGTGTTGGAGTTAGTGCATGAGTCAAAGTAAGAGAAAGTGAGTCGATATAGCATATTTGTAATATGGCCGATACGATATGGCAGATACCGATACGACTTGGCATATCCCGATTCGATACTGAAAGTTGCCGCTATTAACCATTAATGACCGATACCGACGCTGGAGATCTCTTTCCAAAAGACCAATCAACAAGGGGTGTAAAACAGTAAAAACATAATAAAGTTGTAAAAGCATATAAATAAATAAAAGTTATTTATCGAAATCAACCAACCAACAAGGGTGTCTATTAAATTTTAAAACTAATAAAAAACAACACAAAAATACTCAAATTTATGCTTAAATGTACAAAATATTCATTCTAATCTTTTAAAAATTTATATAAATTCGATACTCTAATTCGAAAATGTCGATATTGATACTTATAGGAAGGATCTGATACCCATTCTGATACCAATATTTAAAAGCTTGCTATATAGTCTATTTTGATCCCATATTCAATAGAGTTGTAGGAGGAAGTTTCTTTATATATATATATATATATATATATATATATATATATATATATATATATATATATATAGAAAAAAGGGATATGTGTCATATGCTCATATTTTTACATAAGTCAATGCACATGTGGACCAATAGGAATATAGTGTACTAGTGCACATGGATGCACATGAAATGTAGAATGACTCATATAGAAATATAAACCTATGACTCATATTCTGTTTACCACACACACACACACACACACTATATATATATATATATATATATATATATATATATATATAAAAGACAAAATAACTTGCTAACTAATATCTCGATGTTGCAGGTAGAGAAAAGACAATAAGAGCTTTTCTGTTTGGAAAAACCTAAATCCGTCTCCCTACCTTTCAACTATATATAAGAGGTGAATTAGTAGTGAGATGCACCCAAATTAATTAGGGATTTTTAATATGAAGAAGACCGAAAGATGAAGAACGAGAGAGAAAGAAAATAAGAATGAGAGAGAGAGAGAGAGAGAGAGAGAAATTGTATTTTGATGTAAAACCTCTGCATTGTCCTCCATATTATAAGTTATATTTTGACTTCTTATTTGAGTTTCTCTATCAAATTGTATTTTGATGTAAAACCTCGTACTAAAGCACTTTCATCAGTACCTCTGCATTGTCCTCCATGTGAGTACAAACAAACTCTAATGACGTAAGACGTGCATATATAATTAAGGTTTATTTGCAACTTGATACTCTCAAATATTTCTGTTTTTCAACTTGCTGTCCTAATTTTTTTTTAATCAACAATTTAATATCCTAAAAAATGTCGAAAATATCCATTCCTATATATATATATATATATATATATATATATATATATATATATATATATATATATATATCCACTCCGGTTGTCCCCTCCCGCACTCTCCTCCTGCCGCCCCGTGCCCCCTCCTCCCTCGTCCGTCTTCTGCCCCTCCTCCTTTCCCCTCCCGCATCTTGTAAACCCCCTCGACCAAATTTAGGTCTACTTAGCTTAGATAGGGAGACTAGGGTTAGTTGGGAGCCAAATAGAATTAGAACATAGTATTTTAGATTATTGTGCAATATTTGTATCACTTTGTGCACCTTATCGTTGCTTCGATATTTGGAGCGCTACACTAGCTTTTGCCTTCAAACTAATTTTATACCCTTTTCCTAATCGTGCCAGCCCTCCATTCTGACCTTTGTGTAATTCATAAATACCCACTCTTGTGATTCATTGTAGTCGCACAATATTCGTTACAAACGTTTATTTTTAAATCCAAATAAATCTAACTTTGCATTTTTGTTTGTTCCAATCGAAATTGGAGACACAACCTCGACCCATTTTGTGCAACCCAATTTATGACAATATTCTATTCTGAGTCTTCTACGTCCATGACACTTGTGTCCCATCCAATTTTCATCCCGTGTACTTCCAATTAATTAAAGAACACCACTTAGACTAATTTTAATTAAATTGGTGTAAGGACCCATAATTAGATCCAACACCAGCCCAAACCCCTACTCACACCCTCAAGGTTCATACTAAACACCATACACCATTTTAACCCACTACAATACACCAAACGTGGTATTTTTTCTCATCCAATCCCAAAATTTATTGTTTGTGCAATTTCCCAATTGTTAGGGACTTTTGTGCAAAAAGGCAATGAGGTGTCCACCTCCCATTGGAGCCAAGCCATGAAGAAACCCCTCTTCATTGTTGACCGGTCCACCCTAATTTTTTCCTCCATTTGGTTGTACTACATGCAACTTTTCCCCCCTACATTTTCACCCTCCATTCAAACCTACATCATCCTAGCCAATCATTCTTCATGTAAAAGCTTCCCCCATCCCTAGGAAAAGCTTGCAGCCGACCCTAATCCCAATGCATCATCCCCTCTCTCTTTCCTACATAAACACCTATTTTCTCTTTCTAAAATACTACAACCATCACCCTAACCGAAATCCTAAAGCAACCTCTACTCCCCTTCTTCCCCGGCCACCTCCCTCTTCCAACTCCGGTCATCACCACTCCGCCACCGTAGTCCGACCATCCTCCCCCGACCTTCCTCCTTCAACCCCGACCAACCCGCCACTACTAGTGGCTGCCTCCGCCCTCAGCAACCACCACAACAGCCTTCTCCCCCGACTTCTTCTTCTTTCCCCAACCCGACTCCTTCTTCCCCGACTTCCCCCGACCTCTTTTTCCCACAGCCACTTACCTCCACGGCCACCATCATCACCATCTCCACCGCCACCATCATCACCATCACCACCGCCACCATCGCCACAACCACCACCACCACAATGGACAACACCACCATCACCAACACCATCATCATCAACACCATCACCCGACTTCCCTCTCCGCCCATCCCCACCACCACAGAGCCCATCTCCACCACTTCCAACACCATCATCAGCCACCCACCTCCACGACCACCATCGTCGCCATCTCCACCACTCCCATCACCGTTGTCGTCACCAACATCACCAACACCATCACCCGACCTCACCTCCCTTCCTCACCATGACCAACCAGGGAACCCGTCGTCCCCACAACCACCACCATAGCCACCACCCCCCAGTGGCAAGCCTCTATCAAAATCGAACTAGAAAGCGAACTCGAGCCACCGCCAGCAACCCGCCACCAAGCCGGAGCTGCTGCCATTGTCGCTCCCGCTGCGAGCTACTGCCATTGTCGCAGCTGCTGCCAATGTTGCTGCTGGTACATTGTTGGCCGGAGCACCACCTCCACCGCCAAAGGCAGGCCATCCACTAGCCGCGGACATCACCCCCCCAGGCCACGATCACGACTAGGTTTGCATTGCCCTTCTCCTTCTTCATGTATTGTTGCATGGACCTATGTGTAGTTGTGAAACCTAGTGTAATGTGTATATGTGTACATGTTTTAGAATAATATTAGTGTTAGTGAATACATCATAGAAAACTTAGTAATTTAATAAGGTATACTTGTGTTGACCTAGGTGTTTAGACAAATTGACATTGTACACGTTACCCTGTTAGCTAGGGCTTGGGTTTTGTGTTATACGTTAATTGATATTATAATATATTTTGGTAACTCGTAATATTGCTGTGCACGATATTAGAGGACATAACACTTGTGCATTTTAGCTGCGTGCACACTCGACCCTGCTAGTTGACCAGTTATGACCCTCCCCTTGCGTCAGTTCCTAAGTGCAGTGTAGTTGTATTTCCTTTGCGTACTAGTGTAATGACTGATGATTATATTATTATTATTATATATATAGGGTCGTTGGACCATTCGGGCGAGACTTCGGGAGCAGGATATTGGTACTCGCACCTGGAGCAAGGGAGTATGACCGTAGGCGCGTATGACGCAGAGTTTAGTCGACTTAGCAGATTTGGTGCCGCCTTGATACCCAATGATCTGGAGAAGTCCAGGAGATTCCATCACGGTCTGACTTTCGAGCTGTAAAGGTACACTACCACCCAGGCGAGGATCTCTTACGAGGAGGTTCTGTCAAAGGCTAGGATCCAGGAGGCCATTAGTAGAGGATCGAGGTATTCCAGCATGACCGTACCAGCCAGAGCTCAGCCCGGAGCAGGAGGACCAATCCATCGTCCGGGAGCACGGACACAGCAGAGGGTAGTACCATACCAGCACAAGGAGCTTTCGACTTGTCACCATTGTGTCAAGAAGGGACATATTGTCAGAGATTGCCGGAAGAAGCTTGGATTGTGCATGATCTGTGGAGCGAGTCAACACCTTGCCAGAGATTGCCCACAGCACAGGGATACAAAACCGCAGACAGGACAGAGGGTAGCAGCACCAGTCCTGAGGATACTACCCTCGACAGGAGGTCAAAGTCCATCAGCACCTGGAGGATTTCTGAGAGGACCACCCTTGGCCCCACAAGTGGCACAGTTTGATCGAGCCAGACAGCAGGCCGGAGGGCAGAGGCGCGGGCAGGCCTTTGCACTAGCAGCGATTGAGGAGGAACCAGAAGGGGAAGCTATCACAGGTACCATTTTAGTTACATCATTGCCTGCGACTGCATTGTTTGATTCTGGTGCTACACTATATTTCATATTTAGTAGTTTCGTAGCTATGCATCGAGTAGCTACTTCCCCCTTACCTAAGAGTTGGAAGATTCTTACCGGAGGAGGCATCGTACCGGTTACCAGAACCATTAGAATATGCTCGATAGTCATTTGTGGTCGGGAGATGAGAGCTCAATTTTTGGTATTTCTGATGTCAAAATTCGATGTTGTGCTAGATATGGACTGGTTGAGCCAGTACAATGCCATACTAGATTGCCAGAGGGGTAGCTTCACTTTTAGACTACAAAATCAACCGAAGTTCGAGTACATGCGGGGGACTATCGAGCAAGGAGTAGGACAGACAGCTGGAGCTTACATGGCTATGGAGACGGCACCCCCACCGATAGTTGCAGAGTTCGAGGATGTTTTCCCGAAGGAGTTGTCAGGCCTACCGCCGGATAGAGAGGTGGATTTCACTATTGAGTTGGTGCCCGGAGCAGCGCCGGTATCTTCAAATGTGTACCGGTTGGCGGAGAGGGAACTGGATGAGCTGAAGCTACAGTTAGAAGAGTTGTAGAGCAAGGGATTTGTATGTCCTAGTGCATCACCCTGGGGCGCACCAGTGTTGTTTGTACCAAAGAAGGATGGGATATTCCATATGTGTATTGATTACAGAGCCCTTAATGCTTTGACTATCAAAAACAAGTACCCCCTACCGCGGATTAATGATTTATTCGACCAGCTGAGGGGAGCAGTGGTGTTCACGAAGATCGACTTGAGATCGGGATATCATCAAGTAAAGGTGCGGAGAGAAGATATTCCAAAGACGACATTCATGACTCGTTATGGTCACTATGATTTTTTGGTGATACCTTTTGGACTGACGAATGCGCCTGCAGTATTTATGAACCTGATGAACAGAGTCTTCCACCAATATTTGAACCAGTTCGTGGTAGTCTTCATCGACGATATCTTGGTGTATTCAAAAAGCCACGAGGAGCACGAGGAGCACGGAGAGCACTTGAGGTTAGTATTGGAAACACTGAGGCGTAAGAGGCTCTATGCCAAACTGAGCAAGTGTGAGTTTCTCCTAGACCGTGTCTCTTTCCTCGGACACGTTATCTCAGGAGATGATATTTTGGTAGATCCAGCGAAGATTTCGTCAGTAGAGACGTGGCTGGCCTCTACCTATATCTCGGAGTTGAGGAGTTTCCTAGGACTTGCTGGATATTACCCGAGGCTCATAGAGAACTTTGCGAGGATCGCAGAGCCGATGACCCGATTGACCCGCAAGGAGCAGGAGTTCAGTTGGACAAAGGAGTGTCAGACGACGTTCGATGAGCTGAAGAAGCGTCTGACTACGACACCTATCTTGACTATACCTTCTGGACCCGGAGGATTTGTGATCTACAACGATGCATCTGGGAAGGGATTAGGATACGTCTTGATGCAGCATGGGAAAGTTGTATCCTATGCCTCTAGGAAGCTGAGGACCCACGAGAAGAACTATCCCACTCACGACTTGGAGCTTGCCGTAGTTATCTTTGCCCTGAAGCTATGGAGGCACTACCTATACGGAGAGCGGGTGGAGATATTCACATATCACAAAAGCCTGAAGTACGTCTATACTCAGAAGGACCTGAACCAAAGACAAAGACGTTGGCTCGAGGTGATGACAGACTTTGAGATTGAGCTACAATACCATCCGGGAAAGGCCAACGTGGTAGCTGACGCATTAAGCAGGAGGCCCATGGCATTCTTTTTGACTACCCAGCAACACCTATTGAGAGATCTAGAGCAGTTGGGTATATAAGTCATTATGCCCGGAGCAGACGGCCAGTTGTCGAGTTTTCAGGTACAATTGACATTGGTTGAGAGGATCAAGGCTGCCTTGCCAACAGATGCCAAATTCTAGAGTCTTCGACAGAGGACAAAGGCCGGAATGCAGACATAATTGCGCATACATGAGGACAGGACTTTGAGATGTGGAGATCGTCTCTATGTTCCGAATAGAGAACTTCGTCAGGAGCTGATGTCAGAGGTGCACAGTTTAGCATACTCTATTCATCCAGGAGGCACAAAGATGTACAAAGACTTGAGGCAGTACTATTGGTGACATAGAATGAAGAGGGAGATAGCCCAATTTGTGGCGAAGTTCCTAGTGTATCAGCATGTCAAGGCTGAGCATCAGAGGTCTGCAGGTTTACTTCAGCCATTCCCGATACCTGAGTGAAAATTGGAGCAAATCACTATGGACTTCATTACGGGCTTTCCGATGAGTCCTAGTGGTCGCAATGCAGTATGGGTGATCGTGGATCGACTCACCAAGTCCGCTCACTTTTTATCCTTCAGAGTTGGGAAGTCTACAGAGGTCTTAGCAGATATGTATATGAGGGAGATCGTGCGACTGTATGGAGTACCAGTCAGTATAGTGTTTGACAGGGATACGAGGTTCACATCTTACTTTTGGCAGAGTATGCAAGAGAGTCTCGGTACCCGCCTGAAGTTCAGCACATCGTATCACCCGTAGACAGATGGCCAGTCCGAGCACACAATTCAGACACTGGAGGACATGTTGAGGGCGTGCATGCTTGATTTCAGTGGATCATGGGAGGATCATTTATATTTGGTCGAATTTTCCTACAACAATAGCTATCAAGCGAGCATTCAGATGGCTCCCTATAAGGCATTGTATGGCAGGAAGTGCCATTCCCCAGTGTGCTAGAGTGATGTGGGCGAGAGGCAGATTCTTGGGCCAGAGTTAATTGTTCATACAGTGGAGAAGGTAAAGAAGATCCAAGGGCACCTGCAAGTAGCACAGGACCGACATAAGCATTGGGCAAACGCGCATCGATGACCCCTAGAGTTCCAGGTTGGAGATCATGTATTTCTAAAAATCTCGCCTACCCGAGGAACTATCAGGCTTGGAGGCAGAGGAAAGCTGGGTCCGAGGTACATTGGACCATTCGATGTGTTGGAGCGCATCGGAGAGGTTGCTTACAGATTAGCATTGCCCCAGACATTAGAAGGAGTTCAAGACGTCTTCCATGTATCTCAGCTAAGGAGGTACATGCCAGATCCGAGTCATGTGCTTGACCACTCGGAGATCACTGCCGGGCCGAGTTTGTCATATCAGGAGGAGCCTGTAGAGATTCTGGACAGAAGCGAGAAGGTGTTGCGAGGTTAGACTATCCCTCTAGTTCGTATAGCATGGAGGCATCATGCACCAGGAGAGTCGACCTGGGAACGAGAGGATGATATTCGGCAGCGTTTTCCCTATCTCTTCGAAGGCCTAGGTATGTAGTAGCTTTTAATTTCAGTCAATAGTTTTTACCATATGTCGATTTTAATTTCGAGGACGAAATGCTCTAAGGAGGGTAGATTATAAACCACATTGACCAAATTTAGGTCTACTTAGCTTAGATAGGGAGACTAGGGTTAGTTGTGAGCCAATTAGAATTAGAACATAGTATTTTAGATTATTGTGCAATATTTGTATCACTTTGTGTACCTTACCGTAGCTTCGATATTTGGAGCGCTACACTAGCTTTTGCCTTCAAACTAATTTCATACACTTTTCCTAATCGTGCCAGCCCTCCATTCTGACCTTTATGTAACTCATAAATAATCTCTCTTGTGCTTCATTGTAGTCGCACAATATTCGTTACAAACGTTTATTTTTAAATCTAAATAAATCCAACTTTGCATCTTTGTCCGTTCCAATTAAAATTGTAGACACAACCTCGACCCATTTTGTCCAACCCAATTTATGACAATATTCTATTCTGAGTCTTCTACGTCTATGACACTTGTGTCCTACCCAATTTTAATTCCATGTACTTCCAATTAATTAAAGAACACCACTTACACTAATTTTAATTAAATTGGTGTAAGGACCCAACCTAACCCAAAATTATACCCGACACCAACCCAAACCCCCACTCACACCCTCAAGGTTCATAGTAAACACCACACACCATTTTAATCCACTACATTACACCAAACATGGTATTTTTCTCATCCAATCCCAAATTTTATTGTTTGTGCAATTTTCAATTGTTAGGGACTTTTATGCAAAAAGGAAATGAGGTGTCCACCTCCCATTGGAGCCAAGCCATGAAGAAATTCCTCTTTATTGTTGACTGGTCCACCCTAATTTTTCCCTCCATTTGGTTGTACTACATGCAACTTTTCCCCCCTACATCTCCACCCTCCATTCAAACCTACATCATCCTAACAACTCATTCTTCATGTAGAACCTTCCCCCATCCCTAGGAAAACCTTGCAGCCGGCCCTAATCCCAGTGCATCATCCCCCTCTCTCTCTCCTACATAAACACCTATTTCCTCTCTCAAAAATACCACAACCATCACCCTAACTGAAACCCTAAAGCAACCTCTACTCCACTTCTTCCTCGGCCACCTCCCTCTTCCAACTCCGGTCATCACCACTCCGCCACCGCAGTCCGACCATACTCCCCCGACCTTCCTCCCTCAACCCCGACCAACCCGCCACCACCAGCGGTCGCCTCCGCCCTCAATAACCGCCATAACAGCCTTCTCCCCCGACTTCTTCTTCTTCTTCCCCCAACCCGACTCCTTCTTCCCCGACTTCCCCCGACCTCTTCTTCCCACAGCCACCCACCTCCACGGCCACCATCATCACCATCTCCACCGCCACCATCATCACCATTACCACCGCCACCATCGTCACAACCACCACCACCACAGCGGCCAACACTACCGTCACCAACACCATCATCATCAACACCATCACCCGACTTCCCTCTCCATCCATCTCCACCACCACAACGCCTATCTCCACTACTTCCAACACCATCATCAGCCACCCACCTCCACGACCACCATCGTCACCATCTCTACCACTCCCATCACCGTCGCCGTCACCAACATCACCATCACCAACACCATCAACACCATTACCCGACCTCGCCTCCCTTCCTCCCCGACCATGACCAACCCGCCACCCCGTCATACTCAAGACCACCACCATAGCCCCTACCCCGACTCTACCCACAGCCACCGCCGGCAACCCGCCACCAAGCCGGTGCTGCTGCCATTGCCGCTGCCGTTGCGAGCTGTTGCCATTGCCGCAGCTGCTGCCACTGTTGGTGCTGCTACAGTATTGTCCGAAGCACCACCTCCACCGCCAGAGGCAGGCCGTCCACGAGCCGCGGACATTACCCCCCCTCGGCCACGATCACGACTAGGTTTGCATTGTCCTTCTCCTTCTTCATGTATTGTTGCATGAACCTATGTATAGTTGTGAAACCTAGTGTAATGTGTATATGTGTGCATATTTTAGAATAGTATTAGTGTTAGTGAATAGATCATAGAAAACTTATTTATTTAAAATAATATACTTGTGTTGACCTAGGTGTTTAGACAAATTGACATTGTGTACGTTACCCTGTTAGCTAGGACTTGGGTTTTGTGTTAATTGGTATTGTAACGTATTTTGGTAACTCGTAATATTGCTGTGCACGGTATTAGAGGACATAACACTTGTGCATTTTAGTTGCGTGCACACTCGACCCTGCTAGTTGACCAGTTGTGACCCCCCTTGCGTCAGTTCCTAAGTGCAGTGTACGTAGTTGTATTTCCTGTGCGTACTAGTGTAATGACTGATGATTATATTATTATTATATATATAGGGTCGCTGGACCATTCGGACGAGACTTTGGGAGCAGGATATTGGTACTCGCAGCTTGAGGATCCAGGCAAGTATACCTTGCCTTATTTACTGTTTAATTTAAATTATTAAATGTTCAATGATATATTGTTGCAATGTTACATATAACTGTGCGCGTCCGAGAACGACTCGGGTGCAATCGACGAATGCATCGATGTGTAGGGTATTGACTTAGCCACTAGCAGACTCACCTACTGTTGTGAGGATATTCTGATATCTTCCAAGACCTTGACACTTTTACACGCATCACGATGACAAACTCATGTTGGGATGCGGGTTCGTGTACTCGACTAGCTATTGGTGCGTGTGACATGCATCACAGTTTAGTGCGTAATCAGGAATGTTTAATTTATTTGAGACCTGGCATGTAGTTACATGGTATGCACGTCGTGTATTCGACTTGTATATTTGTATTGGACGGGGAGGACAACTGGTAGGCGTATGGGATACACACATTGGAGTCCGTAGTATCCAGAGGAGTCACGGATCCAATGACTTCCTTTATTCAGATACCGCGTTCTTCGGAGCGATACAGACATATATATTTGCAAATACCTCATTCTTCGGAACAATGGACGTTACATGTACAGATATTACGCTCTTCGGAGTGTTGGACGTTATGCCTACACCTACCCATACATACCAAGGTTGTCCTCACATTGCATTCACTTAGATGGTTAGCACACCCATTTATTTTATTCAGTATTTATATATGGCATGTATTTTTGTATCTTGTTACGTCCCTTTGAGGACCTGGTTCTCTTCTAGATTTGGACGAGGCATACTATCCTACCGTGTACGGGTCCGGGTAGGAGACGAGGTACGCGTTCGAGGAGGAGCTTGAGGTGCTGTCATCAGAGTTTCCTTGATCACTGGTAGGCCTTCCGCCTAGGGCTGGAGCATCCTTATCTAGTTAGCCGATGCTCTAGCCGTACTCTCTTATCTGTCTTTCAGTATTCTTATTTCATCATTGTAGTGGGTTTGTTCCTATCAGACATATTGGATTGTACTATTACATTCAGACTCCGCACTTATTTTCCAGTATTTATTTCAGTACTCCTTATTTATATTTGTGGATGAGATTAGACATTACCTGATGTATGTTAGTATATTAGACTTGTTAGTATTTTAGGACAGCGTAGTACGCTTCGACGGGTCCATTAAATTGGGTAATCCCTCGGAGTCGTATTAGCTGGCCATTGCCACGTGGCCTGGTCCCGTGTATTTTGGGACTGAGACGTGACACATCCCCACTCCTCCTGTCGTTGATGCTGTCATTGCCATTGTTGTTGTCGTAGTTACTGCCGCTGCCCACCCACCTCTGTCCTCCCGCTGAGGGCTGCCGCGGCCATGGTCGTTTACTTCTCCTCTTACCAACCATAGATCACAAAATACAAAACTTTGAGTTTGTTAACCTCTATATGTGACTCAAGTATAACCACATATATCGCATAATGTGGTTCGCTTGAAGCCAGCCAGTACAGTAGAGTGGAGTGCAGGCATCGTTCCCTCGCTGGGCCCGGCGCATTCTTCAGATCGTATTAATTGTCACAACTACATTGAGCCGGCCCGCTCCACTTGGTTTGCTCTCTTCACTTGGAAATAGTACTGAATGCGACTGCAAACGAACTCTCGACTCCTTATTTGGGGAAGCTTTCAATTCGCCTTTTTTTTCTTTATCAGAGGCCAGTCCGGTCCTTTACTAGCTTTAGCTTTAGTTATAACTGTAGCTGGTGGTGATGATGTCATGATATCAACCCAATGCCATTGCCATATGCATGCATTTATTTTGTTGTCGTCCTGATTGATACTATGAAGTTTAGTCGATTGTACTTGCTTGCAAACTCATCTTCAAGTCACATCCAAAATTAAGGTTATTTTAAAAGGTACATCCAAAATTATTTAGAATAATTTATTACTGGGTGTTAGTTCAAATTGAAGTAACTTTTTCTTACGGCAATCTAAAATTTACTATGAGTTGTCCACACCTTCCCTCTCTTCCATGCCAAACCCAAGTCAAAACCCAAACTATATTCATAATTCCAGTCAGAGGAGGAGGAGGAGGAGTCTGGAGGCAGAGGGAGGAGGCACTACCAGAAAAAGTCAAATTAGCGACGTCCAAAAACGTCACTAAATGACAAAAAAAACGTCGCTAATCACGTTTAGCAACGTAATTAGCGACATTTTACAGAAGTCGGAAATCAGCACGTCACTGAAAGAAAAAAACGTCGCTGTACCGACGTTTTTTAGCGACTTAAATGTGTCGCTAACTTAGCGACGTTTAGCGACTCAGAGTCACTAATTAGCGATGTAAACAAACGTCGCTAAACGTCACTAATTAGCGACTTATATAGCGACGTGACAGCGACGTCTTTAATGACCTGGCAGTACTGCCATGTCAGCAATTTTGCGACGTACAACGACGTATTTAGCGACGTTTAGCGACGTCATTAGCGACATCTATTAACGTCGCTAATTAGCGTCATATTTAGTGACATGTCTAAACGTCACTAAACGTCGCTAAATACGTCGTTAATTTTATAGGAAAAAAATACTGAATTGTTTCCAAACTATTATTTCTACAATTTATGAATTTCTAATTAAAAATAGACCCGGAGCAACCCTCCGTTGAATTCTCTGGGTTCGCCGACCCCTTCGGTGGAACACTCAACACCGGTAAATTAACATCATTTAATATGAATAAAAAGTATCAGTCATACAATATACACAAATATTATAGACAGACCTGGAGCAACCCTCCATTGAATTTTTTGCGTACAAAATAACACAAAAAATATATAAAATATCACAGTCACACAATACACACAAAATAAAAGTATCACAGTCACACAAAATGCATAATATATAAGTATCAATCTCGAGGATATCCAATACGCTGGGGCACATACCAGTCCCTCAGATACTGCGCATAAACAACGTCTATGTGATCAATATCCGCTATGGGTGCTGGGTGACTGGAACTCCCCGTCTGAGATACAGCCGCTATAGGTGCTGGGTGACTAGAACTCCCCGTCTGAGATACAGCAGGTGGTATCTCTTCCTCTTTAACAGTAGGAGGCATCACTTCCTCCTTAACAGTAGGAGGCATCACTTCCTCCTTAACAGTAGAAGGTGTCTCTCTCTTGGGTGCCATCTGGTAAGATAGATAAAAATAAAGAATATAATTGATAATAGATATTACTTAAGACATACCCTTAATAATGCGAAATGGAAGAATTAGATGACTCACAAAGAATATAATTGATAACAGATATTACTTAAGACATACCCTCAGCAGCCCTGCCTATAAATTGTTTGTTGCAGTATAATAATGATAGTAATAATAAAACTACTTGTTTGTTACAGTATAATAATGATACGAATCATAAAACATGAGAGTATAATAATGATACTAATCATAAAACTATTCAAACACAAATCTCATACATATGATTTGGTTTATCAGTTACAAGTTGCCTCAACCTAATATGTTGTTGAACTCTAAATTCATAAGTACCCAGTCCCCAACCTGCTTATCTCTGGACTGATCATCCACATCAAGTATGTCCAGATCAAAAACCCTAACCCTAACCTTAACCCTATCTTGTCAAAAAACGATGGTTATCATTGTATCTAGTGTAGATATCCATATTATTTCTGAAACTTTGTTACAGCACTCAAACAATATAGGTATTCTATAAACTCTTACTATCCAAAATGTAAGAAACTTGTGCTTAACATATATATTCACAAAAATTGCTTATATTTGATAACTATTAAACAAATCAATAAAGAGTAACTATATCAAGAAGATAAAGATGTGGAACTAAAAATATAAAACCAACTTAAAATCATAAAGAACATAGGACTAGAGTGATATGCGTGCAAAAAGAAAGACTTTGAATTATATAGCATGCATAGATAAATATGTCACACTAATAGAAAAAGATTGAAAGACTACTTAGTGTGATCTAATCATTTAAGAAGAGCCGGCCCTGGAGATTTTAATGCCAGGGAAAAATTAAATCAGATAAAACTGTGTTAACATGAGCTTGTATCTCCATTTTCTTTTTTTATCAAATATTTATTCTATTATCCTGTGCAATAAATATATAAATAGATCAACAAAAGAACTAATGAACTACTATTCTTATTTCTGAAACTTTGTTACAGCACTCAAACAATATAGGTATTCTATAAAGCAAACAAATTTTCTTTCAAATATCTTGACCGTAGAGAAAATTTTTTGTTCTTATGTTATGTTATGACTATCAAATATATTAGTCTAAATAAAGTTCAATGGACAATACCTAATTACAAACGACAAATGGGTTCCTAGTAGTTATTTGCTTATAACGTAATACGGCTTTGGTTAAAAAATTAGGAAGAAGTAAGAACATCCCTAAATTTCACAAGTAAAACAGTAAAAAATAAGATCCACACCAATAAAATCTATTAATCTTGATTGTTCAAGATCAAAATGGAGGAAGAGAGCTATACAATGGATCTAATCCTAACCCTAACCCCAGGTCAAAAATCCTAACCCTAACCCTAACCCCAACCCCAGGTCAAAAACCCTAACCCTAACCCTAACCAGATCAAAAACCCTAACCTTAACCTTAGGTCACGTGTGTGTGTCGTGTAAGTGTGTTTGTCATGTCTGTGTCAGTGTTTGTAACGTGTGTGTCGTGTCAATGCCATGTGTGTCCTCTGTGTGTGTGTGTGTGTGTGTGAGAGAGAGAGAGAGAGAGAGAGAGAGAGAGAGAGCGGGTTTACCTAGAGGAGGAGCAGGCTGCCATAATTAAAACAAATTTAGCGACGTTTAGCGACGTCATTAATGACGTCGCTAACTTAGCGACGTCTTAGCCGTCGCTAATTACGTCGCTAAATGTCCCATATACATACGTCACTAAACGTCGCTAAATGAAATATTTTAGCGACGTTTAGCGACCTAACTTGAAATTATAGCGACTAAACTTTTAAAAACTGAATAAAAGTCGCTAAACGTCGCTAAATGTCGCCAATTAGCGACGGTTTTTAAATGGAGTCGCTAAATTAGCGACGTTTTATTTGTCGTCGCTAAAAAACGTCGCTAAACTCGCTTATTCTAGTAGTGAGGAGACTGGAGGAGGAGGATGACTGTCATAAGTTTTGACAATTCTAAAGATAGACGGATTGACCGTCCTTAACTGTCAAGTACTATTTGGAAAAACAAGGACTGTCAAATTGTAAAAAGCAATTAGACTGCGGATATGCCTTTAGAATGAACCTTAATTAATGTTTACAACAAAAAGTGCAATTTTATTTTGTTTATAAGATGAAGACATTGACGACACTTTCTCATATTCACGCTCTTCTTGCCTCCACCAACAAGCAGCAAGAGAAGTAAAAAGGGAAAACAATGCCTGCCTCCTCAACCAGCTGCAAGGTGCATGACTCATCTTCTGCTGCAGAGCAAGGGGGCTGCAGCGACGACGGTGTCCTTCTGTCGAGGATGAGGCTCCAGATGCAGATGCAGATGCAACCGCACCCAAATTGTCTCTCGAAGCGAGAGATGGAATCCCTTGCTGCTCTCTGCGACACCCTTCTTCCCTCCGACATCGATGCAGTTTCCAACAGCAATGACGACAATCTCACCGCCTTCTATGGCACCTCAGCCTCCATGGCCGGCACGCACGATCACGTACGTACCATGTCCCCTTGATTGATTATATCTATCTATCTATCTATCTGTCTGATCGGAACATGCATGGCATGGCATGCAGGTGGGAGGGCTAATTTCCGGCGGATTGTATCATCCAGCCATTGTGCTGCTTCGTCCTGCTCTGTGGCTGCTCTCTACTTGGTACGGTACCTTCCTCTTGTGCGGCTGGTCGAGCCTCTCCTCCCACTTCCCATTCTTCCAGAACTTCTCCAAAACCGGGCACCGTAAGCGTGAAGAGATCCTGCTTTCTTGGTCACTCAGCTCTTTCTTTCTACTCAAAATGCTCTTCAAGGGCCTAAAGTACCTCACCATGCTTACATTCTTTACACAGGTGCGTAATTAATTAACTCGGTATATTTTTCTAGTCCGCGCGCACGCACGCATGTCAGACTCTTGATCTGAATGAACCTACCTTTGCAATTTAATTTTAACCACGACTACATCTCAATGATGGGTTATCAAAGTAGGTACTCATGTAGCTAGCTAGCTAGCTAAATTAAATTAATTTGAGTACGTACAGATCAATGACCAAAATGACAACCCAGCATGGAGAGCGCTGGGCTACTGTGGACCTGACCCAGCCTTCAAAGCTCTACAGCACAATGAAGGTGATCACATGGAGAAGAAGAAGAAGAAGAAGGAAGAAGAAGAAGACTACTACTGTTCAGGTCCTCTCCACTCATCCCTCCTTCACATGCACAATCCATTCGATGCCATCTTCCGCCAACTCCGCAGCTTCGGCTTCCCTGCCCCCATCCGGCCCTCCCCGTCGGCATCCCTCCTCACGCTTCGCTGTGATGCCGTCTTGGTCGGGTCCGGCTCCGGAGGCAGCGTTGTCGCTGGAGTCCTTGCCTCTGCCGGCTACAAGGTCCTCGTGCTGGAGAAGGGCAGCTATTACGCAAGAAATAGCCTCACCCTCCTCGAGGGTCCGACCACCCGCACTATGTACGAAGGCGGAGGCATGGCCGCCACAGACGACCTGGGCGTGCTCCTCCTCGCGGGATCCACCGTCGGGGGCGGATCCACGATCAATTGGTCGGCTTCCATACGAACGCCTGACCACGTGAGGAAGGAGTGGTGCGACAAGCACGGCCTCGAGCTCTTCGGCAGCGAGGCCTTCGACCGTGCCCTCGACGCAGTCTGCGAGCGGATGGGAGTCCAGTCTGACGTAGACCGGGATGGGTTCAACAATGCAGTACTGAGGAAAGGGTGCACTGAGCTGGGTTATCCAGTCAGCAGCGTCCCGTGCAATGCGCCGTCCGACCATTACTGCGGATGGTGCCATTTCGGGTGCAAGGACGGGAGGAAGAAGAGCACCCAAGAGACATGGCTGTCCGACTTGGCCTCCTCCCGCAACGGCCTTATCCTCCCTCAGTGCAAGGCCATAAAGGTCCTCCACCAAAGATCTAAAGAAGCTGGCCGGAACGTAGCTCGAGCGATCCTTGTGGAATCGATGTGCAGCAACCAACAGTTCGTGATCGAGTCCAAGGTTACGATCGTCGGATGCGGTGCGCTGCACACTCCTGGATTGCTCAAGAGGAGTGGGCTGAGGAACAAGAACATCGGGAAGCACCTCCACCTGCACCCGTCAATACTGGCATGGGGCTACTTTCCGGCCGATCATAGCAACACTAACACTAGTACTAGTACTAGTACTAGTACTAGTCCTAGTCCTAGTGGGGCGTGGCCTGAAGATTCGATGAGGAGCTACGAGGGGGGAATTCTGACTTCAATGTCCACTGCTGTGGCCAACTTCGATACGTCCGGCTACGGTGCCATCCTCCAGACACCCGCATTGCACCCGGGCATGTTCTCCCTCCTCACTCCCTGGGTGTCTGCAGCTGAATTCAGAGAGAGGATGACGAGGTTCTCGCGGACGGCTCATATCTTCGCACTGGCAAGGGATAGAGGATCCGGCACGGTCGACTATCCCAAGACGGTCAAATACCAACTGCATGGCGAGGACGAGGGGAATCTTAACAAGGGTCTTGAGGTGGCGCTAAGGGTGCTGGTGGCAGCCGGGGCTAAGGAGGTGGGGACAATGCATGGCAGAGGAGAGAGAATCAGGGTCGAAGAAGAAAATGGGTGGAAGGAATTGGTGGAGAAAGTGAGTATTAGGAGGGGTTTGCGGGACTCGGCCACCCCGATATCCTCGGCACATCAGATGGGTAGCTGCAGGATGGCGGTGAAGCAGGAGGAGGGAGCTGTGAGCCCAGAGGGGGAGACGTGGGAGGTGGAGGGGCTGTATGTGGCTGATACCAGCGTCTTCCCCACGGCTCTTGGAGTGAATCCTATGGTTACTGTCCAAGCCATTGCTTACTGCATTGCCCAAACTCTTCTTCGTGTGCTTGCATCCAACAACATGTAGCCTACGTAAACAAAAACAACAGGGAACAGCTAGATATATCTATGGAGAAAAGACATGAATATGGTATTTCAGGTTCGTAAAAAAAAGTGTGATAGCAACTTACAAACAATATTGTTCCCATAAATATATTTGTATTAATTTTACATTAGTACAATTGTGTATATTGTTGGAGTTTTTCGTTATGCTTGTGGGAGGTTCTCCTCTTGTAAGGATAGAAATATAGTCCCACATTGAACCATGCTTGGTGTAGAGGTTTGCATGCACATGGGGTGGTGGCCCAAGTGGGTGCCATTGGGACTTAGTATAGGATGGGTGGCCTCGTGGAAAGTCCTCGTGTTACACTCATTATTTTGCTACGATTTTTGAACGAAGTAGTAATGATGTGTATTTATTCTTTTTCCTCCTTTCTTCTTCTTGTTCTTCTTCATTCTTTCTTTCATAGGTGGTATGAAGATGTCACTACCCAATTCTAGAAAATAGGGTTATTTTTTTTTATTTGATAAATTGTGTATTGTATTTAATTAATTATATTTATATTTATTTAGTGCTTATATTATTTTTTTAATGATTGTTTTAGGGTTTTGGCTAGCCTGGACCCATGTCAGACCCTAGTGGACCCATGTCCGACCCAGCCCACACCCTTGTGAGAATTATTTTGGGGCTTAGATTTATTATATTTTTAGGAGGTTAGTTGGAGAGATTTGGAGCTAGTTTGAGTGCTTTTGGAACCCGAAACCCAAAACCAAGTGAGTAGGGGCGTTTTGGGAATTTGGAACTTTGTAAACCCCTACCTACCCCCCACCCGTGAGCATCCATCAGCCCATTCCCGTGAGGAGCAGCCCCTTCTCCCCTCTCTTCATTCCACTTCTTCCACTTCTTCTTCTTCATTTCTTCTTCTCCACTTCTCCTTTCTTCTTCCTTCTTCTTCAAGGTGAGCTCCTCTTCACTTTTCTTCTTTCTTTCTTCCATTCCTTCTTTTTTAAGCTAACCCTAACCTTGCATTTTCCCCAACCTAGGTGTGAGGAGCTTAGATCTAGTGTGGGAGCTAGATTTGGTGGCTTGGAGCTTGAGGGAGGTGATTTCTAGGGGTTGTGAGACTTTGGCCTTGGGATTCCAACTCCCAAGAGGTAAAACCTAACTTTCCCCTTCCTAATTATTTTTGTGTAATGTAATTAGTGTTGTAGAACTCTCCTAGACCCTAAACCTACCCGTAGGAGGAAGTTGGAACTAGTTTGGTTGAGTTTAGAGACTTTGACATTAGGTTTTGTGTCGAATTCGGGTGGAATCCGAATTTGGCCCAATTTTGGGTGATGCCCTAGGTTAGACGGACCTAGGTAGACGTTGTCGGGTGTCTTGAGGGTGAGTGCGTGTCTTCGTTCGGACACGGGAAGTCGTGTCGCGGAGAAACGGGCGTTTCGGGCGTTTTGGGGTTTTTCGTCGTCGCCGATTCTAAGTGCGTGCGCGTTTCCGCCACGAGCCTAGAATCGACGCGGGAGCACATTTTCTAGGATCTAGGCATCGTTTAGAGCGCGTGGGTAAATTTTGGGCCGATTCCGAGTTCGTTTGGTGTGCGTTTCAGGAGGTTTTCCGAATCGCGCACCACGTGTTCGTCGAAATGACCGAACGGCCATTTCGACTTGGTTTCCTTGTTTCGGGCTTGTGCGCGCGTTGGGTTAGTATCGGGGAGTGTGTGCTAGAGTTCTCGAGCTATATTTTATATATTTTAGGGTATTTGTGAGTGTCGGGGTCGTTGGGCGTGAGTGGGGCGTGTGGGTTGAGTGTTGTGTGCGTGGTTGTGTTTGTATTTATATGTGTCTATATATATATATATATATATTTATTTATTTGTATGTGTGTTTATGTATATATATTTATATATATATGTGTGTATTTAAATCTATGTGCTTGTGTGTGCATATGTCTATGTGTATATATATATGTATATGTGTAAGTGTGCTTGTGTGTATATGTATATATATATACTTATGTGTGTATATATATAGTTGAGAGTGTGTGTAGATATATATATATATGTATATATATTGAGTGTGTATATATATATATAGCTATGTATATATATTTGTGTGTTGTTATGTGTTTTAGTGTGTGTGTGAGTGTGTTAGTGTGTGTTAGTATATAGAGATATAGGTGTGTATATATTTGTATCTAGTTATATATATATAGATATATATGTATGTATATATATATTTAGAGAGTGATATATATATGTATATATATATAGGAGTGGGGGTGTATGTGTGTTTGTGAGAAGGAGGGAGGGGGGAACTGCCAGCAGGGAGGCAGTGCAGCGTGCAGCGGAGGCGAGCCAGCTGCACAGCGAGGTGCAGCAGCTGCTGCTGCACTGCAGCAGCAGCACAGCAGCAGCAAAACCAGCAGCAATAGCAGCATAAGGAGCAGCAGCAGCAGTACAAGGCACAGCAGCAGCAGCAATGCCAGGGAGCAGCAGCAACGCGTTGGCGAGGCGAGTAGCGAGGGATAGATAGCTAGCTGGATTAAAGAGTTAGATGGGTAGATAGATAAATAGATAGTATGTTAGATAGTTACTTAGATAGATATATAGGTAAGATAGATAATTGGATATATAGATAAGTAGATGCATAGATAGATACATATATCTATGGATAGATAGATATGTAGATGGATAATAGATACCTATATCTATATGCATAGATATATATATATATATATACCTAGAGATAGATATATATCATAGTTAGTATATATATATGTGTATAGGTAAGGTAATGGGTATTAGTATATATGTGTGTGGATAACTATATACATAGGTATATAATACTTAGATATATAAATATATGGTAGATATATATATTTCCTAGCCTAGATTCATAACTAGGTGTATAATTATTAGTCTAATAGCGAGTTAGAGGGGTTCGAGAGCGGTATCTCAATACCTTGAGATACCGAGGTATCTCAATACCTTGAGATACCGAGGTATCTCAATACCTTGAGATATTCAAGGTATTGAGTTTCGAGCGGGGTATTTGAGCATTAGCCTAGGAAATGTCTTGGAGTGATTTTTATATGTTTATATATATATATTTACGCGTGCTAGCATAGGTTTTAGCGGGTTTAGGCGGGGTGCGTGGCCTAGGGCGAGGTATCGGATACAGAGGGTATCCCGGTATCTCGATTAGGCGAGTTTGTGAGTTTAGTAGCTTAATGAGCTCGGTTTGACCTAGAATTTCAGGGGCACCCTAGTTTGACCTAGCTTTGACCATAATTGTCCTCGTTGACCGTAAAAGTCAACGTTTGACTTAGTTTTGACCTAGAGTTGACTTTTTGGACCCCGGGTTGACTTTTTGACCCGAATTTCACCGGTTTGACCCGTTCGACCTAGAATAGCCCTAGAAGCCTGTTTTTAATTATTTTATATCAGTTTAAATGCTTAGAACCCTGTTTAATTCTGCTTTTTGCATTAGGTGCTTGCGACACCGGTCCGGATCTCGATCCTCATCAGTTGCTCAGGACATCAGGCGAGTACCTACCTCTGATAGTTTCCATTTCATGATAGCGTTTATATCACCTGTTCTAGAACTGTAATACTTGATTCTGACACATTGTTACACGAGCTGGTACTAGTGGATCCCGTCATGAGATGCTATCCCCCTTACCGTGTTCAGTGGGTACTCTATCACGTGTATTTCATCATGTGCTTCGGGTATTGATTCTCATGTGCTATCATGTGCTTCTTGTGCTCTCGCCTTCGTGTGCGTGAGCTATTATCATGTACGTAGCGTGTTGTGGTTGGATCCAATGGTATTAGTGGGGGAGGGGAGTAGGAGTTGGTTATGTGATCAAAGCCAAACAGTATTCATGTGTATGTCGGTTATGCAACTCACGCATAACGGAGTTATCGTAGTGTTTTTTATGTGCAACCTAAGCCGATCACATAACGAACTTGTGCTCAAGGCACTTAGCTAGTATTCATGTTTCTCACCTGCAGTTACTTTTCTACTACTTGTATTGTTCTCCAGTTTATATTGCAGCTACTTATTGTGCTCCAGCATATATTTATTTCCTGTGCATCTTGTATACTTTTCTATTGCTCGTCATATACACTTTACCATGTATTTGGAGTTGCTTTCAGAGTTATGTACTTCGCTCCAGTCCTGACTGGGCATATTTTTCCAGAGGATCCTGAGGATTATTGCCCTACGTTCTACGGGCCGGGTGTTGACGAGGGTTGTGACCCCGAGATCGAGGAGGAGTGCGCCGAGGAGACGCCTATAGCACCCTAGTTAGCTAGGTGGGTTTCCTGGGTTGTTCCCAGTGTTATATTTTGGATGATTGTACTTATTTTTTTGATGTTGTGAGATGTTGTAGCTATTATGGCCTTGACTGTATATTTTTGGATTGTCTTGCTCTCTTTGGTTTGGTTTCCTTTTTGATATCATATCGTGCTTATATTCTTCCCCTAGATTTTGTGATTGAGAGTTGATATATATATTGCGTGGTTGCCCTCCTTTTGGAGAGGATTTTTGATATATATATATTGCGTGGTTGCCCTCCTTTTGGAGAGGTCATGCCGGATTTTTCTGTGAGATATAGATAGATATGGTTGACCTAGAACGGACCTTTACAGCGTTCTACCGCCGATTCTGCGGCGTAGGCTGGACGTACCCACGGCTCATGCCCGATTTTCGGGTGCGGGTCGTGACACGTCTTTGGTGGCGGCCCCATGCAGGTCTAGTTTTTAGGTTTACCTGCAATAGGATATAGGATATAGGCTGAGAGAGAGTGTGCTCAATCACAACTAGGACCCTTCCTGATTTCTTTTGCTATCTTAATTTTCCTGAAATTGTTTTCTTTTGCAATATTATTGTCCTTTTTTAATGATATCGTATCTTGCACCGTATTGACTTCTTTTGATATGTGTTCTTCTTGATTCTATTCCAGCACTTGCTTTATTTGATTCCGGTGCTTTCCATAGCTTTGTGTCTGTATCTTTTGCTGTTAGACACCATCTTGTTGCTGAACCTTTAGCTAGACTCTGCAAGATCACGACCGGGGGTGGTATCATCCTAGTCCGTGATGTCTGCAGAGACCGGAGAGTTACCTTGGGAGGCCGGGAGTTGAGTGTGTGCCTACTCGTAATGCCACTTCCGAGCTACGATATTGTACTCGAGATGGATTGGTTGAGTACGCATTGTGCTAGTATAGATTGTCGTGGAGGCAGAGTGTTGTTTAGTCTGCCGGGTGAGCCAGAGTTTCAGTTTGCCAGAGGAGCAGCGGAGCAGACCGAGGGAGTCTTCTGCGGAGCCCTGGTGGTAGAGCCGAGGTCGCTACATCCACTGATAGAGGAGTATATGGATGTCTTTTCGGAGGAGTTGCCAGGGTTACCTCCGGACAGAGATGTGGAGTTCTCTATAGACTTGGTGCCAGGCGCGGAGTCGATATCCCAGCACGTCTATAGAGTCAGCAATAGTGAGCTGATAGAGTTGAAGAAGCAGGTGGATGAGCTACAGGACAAGGGATTTATCAGATCTAGTTCTTCTCCGTGGGGTGCTCCGGTACTTTTTGTGCCGAAGAAGGATGGGTCGATACGGATGTGTATCGACTACAGGACTCTGAACAACCTCACAATCAAGAACAAGTATCCGCTGCCGCGTATTGATGATCTTTTTGACCAGTTGAGCGGAGCGAGGGTGTTTTCCAGGATTGATCTGAGGACAGGCTACCATCAGGTGAAGGTCAGGAAGGAGGATATTCCGAAGACAGCTTTTCGGACCAGATATGGACAGTATGAGTTCTTGGTGATGCCGTTTGGGTTGACTAATGCCCCGGCAGTGTTCATGAATCTGATGAACAAGGTGTTCCATCAGCATCTGGACAGGTTTGTGGTGGTGTTTATAGATGACATCTTGGTGTATTCGAAGACCCCAGAGGAGCACGAGGAACATCTGAGGATAGTGCTGGAGACTCTCAGGAAGGAGAAGCTTTATGGAAAGCTCTCGAAGTGCGAGTTCTTCCTTGACAAGGTTGAATTCCTTGGTCATGTGGTGACTGGAGAGGGTATCTCGGTGGATCCGAGAAAGATCATGGCAGTTGAGACATGGAGTGCTCCGAGTTCAGTAGCAGAGGTCAGGAGTTTCTTGGGACTGGCAGGCTACTACAGGAGATTTGTTCAGGATTTTTCCCGGATTGCAGAGCCGTTGTCCAGGTTGACCCGGAAGGACATGGAGTTTGTTTGGTCAGAGGAGTGCCAGATCGCCTTTGATGAGCTGAAGAGAAGGTTGACGACAGCTCCAGTGTTGACGTTGCCATCAGGTTCTGGAGGATTCACTATCTATAGTGATGTATCGGGGAAGGGACTGGGTTGTGTGTTGCAGCAGAATGGGAGGGTGATTGCCTATGCTTCCAGGCAGTTACGTCCTCATGAGAAGAACTACCCTACCCACGATTTGGAGTTGGCAGGGGTCATTTTTGCTCTGAAGTTGTGGAAACACTATTTATACGGAGAGCGTGTGGAGATCTTCACAGACCACATGAGCTTGAAGTATGTGTTTACCCAAAAAGAGCTGAACATGAGGCAGAGGAGATGGTTGGAGCTGATGAAAGACTTCGACATATCGTTACAGTATCATCCAGGGAAGGCGAACGTAGTTGCGGATGCGTTGAGCAGGTATCCGGTAGCTATGTGCCTGACTACAGATCGTTATCTTCTGGCAGATCTAGAGAGCTTGGGCATTGAGGTGATAGTGCCTGGAGTTGAGATGCAGATGTGGGGACTGCAGATTCAGTCAGAGTTGGTAGACCGGATCAGGGCTACACAGTTTGAGGATGAGTCCCTGAGGAGCATCAGGGCGCAGGTTCAGATGGGATTGTCAGATGACTTCACCATTGCTGATGATGGTTCTTTGCGGCACGGTACCAGGTTGTGTGTGCCGAGTGGGTCGTTGCGCGAGGAGGTTCTCCAGGAGGCGCATCGATCCCAGTACTCTATGCATCCAGGTGCCAATAAGATGTCTAGAGATCTGAGACAGCATGTATGGTGGTACGGGATGAAGCGGGAGGTAGCGCGCTTCGTATCCCGATGCTTAGTGTGCCAGCAGGTGAAGGCGGAGAGGCAGAGGCCAGGAGGATTACTCCAGCCGTTACCCATTCCGGAGTGGAAATGGGAGCATGTGACCATGGATTTTGTTTCTGGACTTCCCCGTTCTCCAGGCGAGAAGGATGCGATTTGGGTCATCGTGGACAGGTTGACCAAATCGGCCCACTTTCTACCATTCAAAGTGGGTATGTCTACAGAGAGACTAGCAGAGATGTATGTGCGCCAGTTAGTCAGACTGCATGGAGTTCCAGTGAGCATAGTATCAGATCGGGACAGTCGCTTTACTTCGTATTTCTGGAGGAGTATGCAGGCTAGCTTGGGCACCCAGCTCAAGTTTAGTAGTGCGTATCACCCACAGACAGATGGTCAGTCAGAGAGGACCATTCAGACACTTGAGGACATGCTTCGCACTTGTGTTTTGGATTTCAGAGGCTCTTGGGAGGATCACTTGCACTTGGTAGAGTTTGCTTACAACAACAGCTACCAAGCCAGTATCGAGATGTCACCATTCGAGGCGTTGTATGGACGAAGGTGTCGCACTCCGTTATCATGGGATGATGTAGGTGAGAGAGCTTTGCTTGGCCCGGAGATGGTGGTTGATGCAGCAGAGAAGGTCAAGCTCATTAGAGATAGACTTCGGGTGGCGCAGGACAGGCAGCGGCATTGGGCCAATAGCCACCGGAGACCTTTGGAGTTTGAGGTATAGCTTAGAATATAGATTTTGTTCTTGTGTTTGCTTGTGATTGCTTGTTTTAGACTAAGTGCAGAGACCTTGTTTGTGCTAGGTTGGAGATCTGGTGTTCCTGAGGATTTCTCCGACGCGGGGCACTATTCGCTTCGGTGGAGGCGGGAAGCTTAGCCCACGTTTCGTCGGACCCTTCCGTATTCTTGAGAGGGTTGGCGCCGTGGCGTATAGGCTCGAGTTGCCGCCTACACTGGAGGGAGTTCATGATGTGTTCCACGTGTCGCAGCTGAGACGGTACGTGGCGAATCCCAGTCACGTATTGGATCACTCAGAGATCGTGGTGGGCCCTACTCTTAGCTATCCAGAGCAGCCGGTGGAGATTCTGGATCGGTGGGAGAAGGTGTTGAGGAACCAGACTATTCCCTTGGTTCGCGTCGCGTGGAGGCATCACTCTCCAGGGGAGTCAACCTGGGAGAGGGAGGATGAGATGCGCGAGCGATACCCCTATCTTTTCGAGCCCTGAGGTATGGTTCTTTTCTTGCATTCCTGTCCTAGTTTCGTCTTTTAATTTCGAGGACGAAATTATTTTAAGGAGGGTAGGCTTGTCACTACCCAATTCTAGAAAATAGGGTTTTTTTTTTTATTTGATAAATTGTGTATTGTATTTAATTAATTATATTTATATTTATTTAGTGCTTATATTATTTTTTTAATGATTGTTTTAGGGTTTTGGCTAGCCTGGACCCATGTCAGACCCTAGTGGACCCATGTCCGACCCAGCCCACACCCTTGTGAGAATTATTTTGGGGCTTAGATTTATTATATTTTTAGGAGGTTAGTTGGAGAGATTTGGAGCTAGTTTGAGTGCTTTTGGAACCCGAAACCCAAAACCAAGTGAGTAGGGGCATTTTGGGAATTTGGAACTTTGTAAACCCCTACCTACCCCCCACCCGTGAGCATCCAGCAGCCCATTCCCGTGAGGAGCAGCCCCTTCTCCCCTCTCTTCATTCCACTTCTTCCACTTCTTCTTCTTCATTTCTTCTTCTCCACTTCTCCTTTCTTCTTCCTTCTTCTTCAAGGTGAGCTCCTCTTCACTTTTCTTCTTTCTTTCTTCCATTCCTTCTTTTTTAAGCTAACCCTAACCTTGCATTTTTCCCAACCTAGGTGTGAGGAGCTTAGATCTAGTGTGGGAGCTAGATTTGGTGGCTTGGAGCTTGAGGGAGGTGATTTCTAGGGGTTGTGAGACTTTGGCCTTGGGATTCCAACTCCCAAGAGGTAAAACCTAACTTTCCCCTTCCTAATTATTTTTGTGTAGTGTAATTAGTGTTGTAGAACTCTCCTAGACCCTAAGCCTACCAGTAGGAGGAAGTTGGAACTAGTTTGGTTGAGTTTAGAGACTTTGACATTAGGTTTTGTGTCGAATTCGGGTGGAATCCGAATTTAGCCCAATTTTAGGTGATGCCCTAGGTTAGACGGACCTAGGTAGACGTTGTTGGGTGTCTTGAGGGTGAGTGCGTGTCTCCGTTCGGACATGGGAAGTCGTGTCACAGAGAAACGGGCGTTTCGGGCATTTTAGGGTTTTTCGTCGTCGCCGATTCTAAGTGCGTGCGCGTTTCCGCCACGGGCCTAGAATCGACGCGGGAGCACATTTTCTAGGATCTAGGCATCGTTTAGAGCGCGTGGGTAAATTTTGGGCCGATTCCGAGTTCGTTTGGTGTGCGTTTCAGGAGGTTTTCCGAACCGCGCACCACGTGTTCGTCGAAATGACCGAACGGCCATTTCGACTTGGTTTCCTTGTTTCGGGTTTGTGCGCGCGTTGGGTTAGTATCGGGGAGTGTGTGCTAGAGTTCTCGAGCTATATTTTATATATTTTAGGGTATTTGTGAGTGTCGGGGTCGTTGGACGTGAGTGGGGCGTGTGGGTTGAGTGTTGTGTGCGTGGTTGTGTTTGTATTTATATGTGTCTATATATATATATATATATATTTATTTATTTGTATGTGTGTTTATGTATATATATTTATATATATATGTGTGTATTTAAATCTATGTGCTTGTGTGTGCATATGTCTATGTGTATATATATATGTATATGTGTAAGTGTGCTTGTGTGTATATGTATATATATATACTTATGTGTGTATATATATAGTTGAGAGTGTGTGTAGATATATATATATATGTATATATATTGAGTGTGTATATATATATATATATAGCTATGTATATATATTTGTGTGTTGTTATGTGTTTTAGTGTGTGTGTGAGTGTGTTAGTGTGTGTTAGTATATAGAGATATAGGTGTGTATATATTTGTATCTAGTTATATATATATAGATATATATGTATGTATATATATATTTAGAGAGTGATATATATATGTATATATATATAGGAGTGGGTGTATGTGTGTTTGTGAGAAGGAGGGAGGGGGGAACTGCCAGCAGGGAGGCAGTGCAGCGTGCAGCGGAGGCGAGCCAGCTGCACAGCGAGGTGCAGCAGCAGCACAGCAGCAGCAAAACCAGCAGCAATAGCAGCATAAGGAGCAGCAGCAGCAGTACAAGGCACAGCAGCAGAAGCAATGCCAGGGAGCAGCAGCAGCGCGTTGGCGAGGCGAGTAGCGAGGGATAGATAGCTAGCTGGATTAAAGAGTTAGATGGGTAGATAGATAAATAGATAGTATGTTAGATAGTTACTTAGATAGATATATAGGTAAGATAGATAATTGGATATATAGATAAGTAGATGCATAGATAGATACAAATATCTATGGATAGATAGATAGGTAGATGGATAATAGATACCTATATCTATATGCATAGATATATATATATATATATATATACCTAGAGATAGATATATATCATAGTTAGTATATATATATGTGTATAGGTAAGGTAATGGGTATTAGTATATATGTGTGTGGATAACTATATACATAGGTATATAATACTTAGATATATAAATATATGGTAGATATATATATTTCCTAGCCTAGATTCATAACTAGGTGTATAATTATTAGTCTAATAGCGAGTTAGAGGGGTTCGAGAGTGGTATCTCAATACCTTGAGATACCGAGGTATCTCAATACCTTGAGATATTCAAGGTATTGAGTTTCGAGCGGGGTATTTGAGCATTAGCCTAGGAAATGTCTTGGAGTGATTTTTATATGTTTATATATATATATTTACGCGTGCTAGCATAGGTTTTAGCGGGTTTAGGCGGGGTGCGTGGCCTAGGGCGAGGTATCGGATACCGAGGGTATCCCGGTATCTCGATTAGGCGAGTTTGTGAGTTTAGTAGCTTAATGAGCTCGGTTTGACCTAGAATTTCAGGGGCACCCTAGTTTGACCTAGCTTTGACCATAATTGTCCTCGTTGACCGTAAAAGTCAACGTTTGACTTAGTTTTGACCTAGAGTTGACTTTTTGGACCCCGGGTTGACTTTTTGACCCGAATTTCACCGATTTGACCCGTTCGACCTAGAATAGCCCTAGAAGCCTGTTTTTAATTATTTTATATCAGTTTAAATGCTTAGAACCCTGTTTAATTCTACTTTTCGCATTAGGTGCTTGCGACACCGGTCCGGATCTCGATCCTCATCAGTTGCTCAGGACATCAGGCGAGTACCTACCTCTGATAGTTTCCATTTCATGATAGCGTTTATATCACCTGTTCTAGAACTGTAATACTTGATTCTGACACATTGTTACACGAGCTGGTACTAGTGGATCCCGTCATGAGATGCTATCCCCCTTACCGTGTTCAGCGGGTACTCTATCACGTGTATTTCATCATGTGCTTCGGGTATTGATTCTCATGTGCTATCATGTGCTTCTTGTGCTCTCGCCTTCGTGTGCGCGAGCTATTATCATGCACGTAGCGTGTTGTGGTTGGATCCAATGGTATTAGTGGGGGAGGGGAGTAGGAGTTGGTTATGTGATCAAAGCCAAACAGTATTCATGTGTATGTCGGTTATGCAACTCACGCATAACGGAGTTATCGTAGTGTTTTTCATGTGCAACCTAAGCCGATCACATAACGAACTTGTGCTCAAGGCACTTAGCTAGTATTCATGTTTCTCACCTGCAGTTACTTTTCCACTACTTGTATTGTTCTCCAGTTTATATTGCAGCTACTTATTGTGCTCCAGCATATATTTATTTCCTGTGCATCTTGTATACTTTTCTATTGCTCGTCATATACACTTTACCATGTATTTGGAGTTGCTTTCAGAGTTATGTACTTCGCTCCAGTCCTGACTGGGCATATTTTTCCAGAGGATCCTGAGGATTATTGCCCTACGTTCTACGGGCCGGGTGTTGACGAGGGTTGTGACCCCGAGATCGAGGAGGAGTGCGCCGAGGAGACGCCCATAGCACCCTAGTTAGCTAGGTGGGTTTCCTGGGTTGTTCCCAGTGTTATATTTTGGATGATTGTACTTATTCTTTTGATGTTGTGAGATGTTGTAGCTATTATGGCCTTGACTGTATATTTTTGGATTGTCTTGCTCTCTTTGGTTTGGTTTCCTTTTTGATATCATATCGTGCTTATATTCTTCCCCTAGATTTTGTGATTGAGAGTTGATATATATATTGCGTGGTTGCCCTCCTTTTGGAGAGGATTTTTGATATATATATATTGCGTGGTTGCCCTCCTTTTGGAGAGGTCATGCCGGATTTTTCTGTGAGATATAGATAGATATGGTTGACCTAGAACGGACCTTTGCAGCGTTCTACCGCCGATTCTGCGGCGTAGGCTGGACGTACCCACGGCTCATGCCCAATTTTCGGGTGCGGGTCGTGACAGAAGATGCCACTGTATGGGACATAACGGAAAAGGAGAAGAACAAGAGAGTAGTACTAGGATGAGTGATCTCGTGTTGCACCCATTTTTTTGCTACAATTTTGAATTGAAGCAGTAATGATGTGTATTTATTCTTTTTCCTCCTTTCTTCTTTTTCTTCATGCTTTCTTTCGTAGGTGGTATGAAGATGGTACCGTACGAGACAGAACGAAAGATGAGAAGAACAAGAGAGTAGTACTAAGATGAGTGACCTCTTGGGAAGTCCTCGTGTTGCAGCCCTTTTTTTGCTACAATTTTGGATCAAAAAAGTAATGATGTGTATTTATTCTTTTCCCTCCTTTCTTCTTTTTCTTGCTTTCTTTCGTAGGTGGTATGAAGATGGCACCGTACGAGACAGAACGAAAGATGAGAAGAACAAGAGAGTAGTACTAAGATGAGTGACCTCTTGGGAAGTCCTCGTGTTGCAGCCCTTTTTTGGCTACGATTTTGGATCAAAAAAGTAATGATGTGTATTTATTCTTTCCCCTCCTTTCTTCTTTTTCTTCATGCTTTCTTTCGTAGGTGGTATGAAGATGGCACCGTACGAGACAGAACGAAAGATGAGAAGAACAAGAGAGTAGTACTAAGATGAGTGACCTCTTGGGAAGTCCTCGTGTTGCAGCCCTTTTTTTGCTACGATTTTGGATCGAAAAAGTAATGATGTGTATTTATTCTTTCCCCTCCTTTCTTCTTCTTCTTCTTCATGCTTTCTTTAGTACGTGGTATAAAGATTACACTGTACGGGACATAACGGAAGATGATAAGAATAAGAGAGTATTACTAGGATGGGTGACCTCTTGGAAGTTCTCGTGTTGCACCCATTTTTTTGCTACAATTTTGGATCGAAGTAAAAATGATGTGTATTTATTCTTGTTTCTCCTTTCTCCTTCTTCTTCTTCATGCTTTCTTTCATAGGTGGTATGGAGATGACACCGTACGGGATAGAACGGAAGAGGAGAATAACAAGAGAGTAGAACTAGGATATGTGACCTCCTAGGAAGTCCTCGTGTTGCACCCATTTTTTTGCTAGATTTTTGGATCGAAGCAGTAATGATGTATATTTATTCTTTCTCCTCATTTCTTCTTCTTCATGATTTCTTTCGTAGGTGGTATGAAGATGACACCGTATGGAACAAAATGAAAGAGGAGAAGAATAAGAGAGTAGTACTAGGATGGGAGACCTCTTGGAAAGTTCTCGTGTTGTACCCATTTTTTTGCTATAATTTTGGATTGAAGCAATAATGATATGTATTTATTCTTTTCCCTCCTTTTTTTTCATGCTTTCTTTCGTAGGTGGCATGAAGATGGCACCGTACGGGACAAAAATGAAGAGGAGAAGAACAAGAGAGTAGTACTAAGATGGATGACCTCCCAGGAAGTTCTCATGTTGCACCGCTTTTTTTGCTACGATTTTGGATCGAAGCAGTAATGATGTATATTTTCTGTATTTGTTTTAGATTATTTTTCAAATCAATTAAAATCCAATAATTTTATTAGGATACTTTACCGTGGTTTGGACATTAATGATATAGGATAGCCCCAAAATCTTTACCGTCCTTCATAGGAAGTAGCCTACACAGGAGCCACTACCTGTAGGATCTTTTCGTGGCACAAAATTTGATCCATTAACATTAGTATGCCATTAGTGTAACAACCATAGATTCTGTGTTAAATATTTAGATATTATATATATATATAATTTATTTGTGGTTATTTTTCAATCCCAACTTTCTACAATTAGCATCACATAATTCTCCATGCCAAATTAGACAATTTTTCTTTTTGTAAGATTTGCATATTATTTACTATTACCCTATTTTGTTGGATATCCATTTAGTTAATTAATTAGTTAATTGGATGATACAGTTATTTGATTTATTATAACTAGATAAATATCTAATTATTAATTATAAAATATTTTATAAAATATTTCTGGTGTAGTATTTTATTAAAACCTTACAAAGTAAAATTTTCTAGAATTTATTTTATTAAAACTTTACAAAGTAAAATAATAATAATAATAATAATAATAATAAGGAAAATAAAAACAAAAGAAAACAAAGCAAAACCTAAGCCAAAACCTAAACTCCTAAAGCAAAACCCAATACCTAACCATTCCCTACTCCTCCAACAAACCCGCGACCCCCTCTCCCTGACTCTCTCTCTCTCTCTCTCTCTCTATATATATATATATATATATACATATATATATATCAAAACCATCAAACCCTAACCCTAATCTCTCCTCTCCTCCTTCCCCGTGGCCGCCGTCGACCTCAACGTCGACCCTTAGACACCGCCGACAACGGTCGCACCGGCGATCGCCGCCACAGCAGTCGCGGGCCGCCCGTGCGCAGACTGATGCGTGTGCACAACAGCCCCGAGTCCTCCTCTTCGCGGTGATGTAACTCCCTGATCTTTGATTCTTTTCTCGAACGGGTTGTCAGTATACGTTCACAACCTAACCCTATAGGATTTTCTCCAAGCAGGATGAGTTTTTGTGTTCCGGATTGGTCGAAAAATCGACCGGAAGTCGGCCAAAAAACTGACCAAAAACAGTCCAGAATTTTGACCCAGACCCTCATGTTCATGCCCAATTTGCCACGAACCCGTTTAATATTTTCAAAATCTAATTAAAATGTTTTCTTATTAATATAACCAAAAATTTTACTATTCTTTTATTTTTTATTAGTTTATTTTATTTGTTAAATTATTCGGCCTCCAAAATGACTAAAATTTTGGTATTTTAAAAACTAAAATTTTGTGATACGGAGTACGTCCCGCCAAACGGGACCACCTCGTCGTGTACCAATTGCACCAAAAGGTGCGTATGTTATATTCTGACATGTGAGCTTTCACAGAAGTTGATTCGGACGTGTGTGCGCGTCGGAATCAACCCGTATCCACAAAAGTTCCCGTATCGCGACTTTTGCAAACAATTACCCCACTTTGTGTACGCTCGTCGAAATGTGACAAAACTTGCGCCATTGGATTCGTGGTATCACGCTGGTCCTGTGATCCAATATTTACATGATTCTGAGATAGTTGACCGAGCCGCTTATTTACGGGCCCCACGGTTTGACTTGAAGGGCGAATTTGTGATCGGCTCACCGGAATTCAAAATTGGACATACTATTGAGTTTGCATCATCGTTTAGGATTTGTTTGACCTATAATTTGTCCCATTTAGAGACCTTTACTTCTGACACGTATTTTGGTGCAAAGTGGCCCACATGTGGACCCCGTTTTGGTCCAAAATTATCTTTTTTGCCCCTGTGTCCAAATTAGACGAAAGGATAGAGTTTTCTGACTATCTCACTTATTCTGGGAACATTGATGATATTTATTTTAGCATTTGGAGACTTTCATTCGAATGCCATAGCTTATGATCCCTTGTGCTTGACGTTTGGACGCTTACACTACACAGATTGCTTGCCAGACAAGTATACCTTGTCAAATTGCTTATAGTACTTTGCATGCTTGTCATATTTTTATATATTCATTATATGTATTTTTTTTAATCATAATTATATATTATATATGTTGACACACACTTGACACATAGTATCATGGGAGGGGAGGACAGTCAATAGGCGTATGGGCTACCCACTTTGGTAAACCGTAGTAACTTGACGCACTATGGTAGTTGTGTCGTGATGGTCGCTACCCTTGTGGTATGTCGGCTTCTGGTGTCGCGATGGTCGCTACCCTTGAGGTATGTCGGCTTCTGGTATCACGATGGTCGCTACCCTCGAGGTATGTCGATTAATGGTACATGTACATGTGTGTATTCATGAGTTATGAGATAGCGTGTGTATTAGAGTAGCCTACACCTGCCCATACGTCGAAGGTTGTTCTTGTTATGCATTTTCATATAGATTGTCTAGTGCAGCGTACTTGTATATTTTTTGTCTATTCCTTATGCATGTTTTACTGTATTCAATTGGCATGCTGTTTTCTTTATCTTGTTACGTCCCTCTGAGGACCTGGTCCCTTTCCAGGTATAGACAATCAAGAGTATCCACAGGATAGGAGTCCAATAGTAATAATAATAATAATAATAATAGAATAAAAAGGAAAATAAAAACAAAAGAAAATAAAGCAAAACCTAAACCAAAACCCAAACTCCTAAAGCAAAACCTAAACTCCTAAAGCAAAACCCAACACCTAACCATTCCCTACTCCCCCAGCAAACCCGCGACCCCATCTCCCTGACTCTCTCTCTCTCTCTCTCTCTCTCTCTCTCTCTATATATATATATATATATATATATATATATATATATCAAAACCATCAAACCCTAACCCTAATCTCTCCTCTCCTCCTTTCCCGTGGCCGTCTTCTACCTCAACTCCGACCCCCCGACGCCGTCGACAGCCGTCGCACTGACGATTGCTGCCGCAGTAGCCGCGGGCCGCCCGCGCGCGGACTGACGCGTGTGCACAGCATCCCCGAGTCCCCGTCTTTGCGGTGATGTAACTCCATGATCTTTGATTCTTTTCTCGAGCGGTTTATCCATATATGTTCACAACCTAACCCTATAGGATTTTCTCCAAGCGGAACGAGTTTTCGTTTCCGGATTGGTCGAAAAATTGACTGAAAGTCGGCCGAAAAACTGACAAAAAACAGTCCAAAATTTTAACCCAAACCCCCATGTTCATGCCCAATTTGCCACCAACCCGTTTAATATTTTAAAAATATAATTGAAAAGTTTTCTTCTCAATATAACCAAGAATTTTACTATTCTTTTATTTTTTATTAGTTTATTTTATTTGTTAAATTATTCGGCATCCAAAATGACCAAAAACTTGGTATTTTAAAAACTAAAATTTTGTGATACGGAGTACGCTCCGCCAAACGGGACCACCTCGTCGCATGCCAATTACACCGAAAGGTGCGTATGGTATATCCTGACGTGTGGGCTTTCAAGGAAGTTGATTCGGACGTGTGTGCGAGTCGAAATCAACCCGTATCCGCAAAAGTTCCTATATCGTGACTTTTGCAAACAATCACCCCACTTTGTGTATGCTCGTCGGAATATGACAGAACTTGCGCCATTGGATTCGTGGTATCACGCTGGTCCTATGATCCAATTTTTATACGATTTTGAGATAGTTGACGGAGCCGCCTATTTGCGGGCCCCATGGTTTGACTTGAAGGACGAATTTGTGATCGGCACACCAGAATCCAAAATTGGACATACCATTGAGTTTGCATCATCGTTTAGGATTTGTTTGACGTATAATTTGTCCCATTTAGAGACCTTTATCTCTGACACGTATTTCGGTGCAAAGTGGCCCACATGTGGACCCCGCTTTGGCCTGAAATTATCGTTTTTGTCCCTGTGTCCAAATTGGATGAAAGGGTGGAGTTTTCTAACTATCTCGCTTATTTCGGGAACGTTGGTGATATTTATTTTAGCATCTGGAGACGTTCATTCGGATGCCATAGCTTCTGATCCCTTGTGCTTAATGTTTGGATGCTTACACTACACAGATTGCTTGCCAGGAAAGTATACCTTGCCAAATTGCTTACAGTACTTTGTACGCTTGTCATATTTTTATATATTCATTATATGTGTTTTCTTTCAGTCATAATTATATATTATATATGTTGACACACACTTGACACATAGTATCATGGGAGGGGAGGACAGTCAGTAGGCGTATGGGCTACCCACTTTGGTAAATCGTAGTAACTAGACGCACTACGGTAGTTGTGTCACGATGGTCGCTACCCTTGTGGTATGTCGGCTTCTGGTGTCGCGATGGTCGCTACCCTTGAGGTATGTCGGCTTCTGGTGTCACGATGGTCGCTACCCTCGAGGTATGTCGATTAATGGTACATGTACATGTGTGTATTCATGAGTTATGAGATAGCGTGTGTATTAGAGTAGCCTACACCTGCCCATACGTCGAAGGTTGTTCTCGTTATGCATTTTTATATAGATTGTCTAGTGCAGCGTACTTGTATATTTTTTGTCTATTCCTTATGCATGTTTTACTGTATTCAATTGGCATGCTGTTTTCTTTATCTTGTTACGTCCCTCTGAGGACCTGGTCCCTTGCCAGGTATAGACGATCAGGAGTATCCGCAGGAGTACAGGCCAGGACCTGACACATTATTTTCTGCCGAGGAGGTCTTACCTTCTGAGCATCTTTGATTATCTCTAGCGATAGATCTCTTAGTTGATACTCTTCTATCATCATCTTATTTTATATTAGAGTTTCATCCTCCTCTCTTATTTTTGTTTTTGATATAGCCATTGGTAGTGGATTTGTCTTCACCCGACTATTATTTTTGGATTATTCAGACTCATTATTGTGGTTTAGTTATTTCTTTACTATGACTTGTTTTGTGGATGAGATCTATGACATAAATTTATACCATTTGTGAATTGTTATTCATAATACAGTGTACGTATGTGTTATGGTTTTTATATATTAGAGTTGTCATATACATACAACTGGTATGCTTACGTATTCCTAGTCCTACGTATTTTGGGACTAGGACATGACATATTTTTGTGGTGGCCCCTGCAGGTCGAGAGCATATTGTCTCGGTTACGTTACCGTACCGAGCAAGCCTGCGCATAGGATTAGAGTATAGGATCTCATTCACTTATTTAATCACCTCCCTTGATTTTATTTCGTATTTTTATTTGATTGCTTGCATTGCATCTTGCTTGATCCTTTCACAACATCAATGTTATCTTTTCTTTCGTGTTTGATAAGGGTTAGGAAGGTGACTTGTACTAGGTATATACACTCCATTGTTCAATAATACTATTAGTTGAGTTCTTGTAAGTTGGGTAGTATGCCTCACAACCTAGTATCACATTGTCCTTTTGATCCATTAAAGAAGTATAATTGAATGACACCATCTATAGGCTTTCATAAGAAGATAGTGTTTATCCAGAATATAGAACTTAGAGGCCCATACTCCCATTTGGTCGACTAGAGACTTAGACAAGAAGTTAGTATGGCAACTGTAGAGGCACAATACCGGACGAGTCTTATCTTCTTAGTGAACTTGAATTATTTTGTACCTTCCTTCATAATAATCTAGCGTACTTATATTTTCTTGACTACCTCGACTTATGCTGCTATTATAGCCTAGTTTTGCAAGCTTATTCTTTTATCGAACTTGTTCATGACATATGTATTTTTGGGGTCTGATCAATCATACTAATACATTATCTAATTAGAATTAGTGTATTATGGTCTGATCAACTTTAATGCACTTGGTTCGCTCTTTGTACGACTATTTTTCTTGGATTGAATATAGTTGACTTAGCCTATTAGACGAATATACTTGCCCTCTAGACAGTTCCGAGCATATTATTTAAAAATAAGATTTCAATCCACAACTGCCTTGACAACTCCCTTTTGAATTCTTTAATCGCTTTGAACTCTGTACTTGTATTCTATCACCTCATTCTTGAATTCTTTATTATTGTTTTTCGTCTTCCCCTATTTCGGAAAGACGAAAACTCGTGCTTGGTATAAGTTTGATACACAGAGAGTACTAGATATACCCCATAGGCTAATCACATTACTTTGTGACTATCTTTTATAATTAAGGTGTTAAATTTTTTAAGGATATATTGAATAACACGATTAAATAATTTGAGGAAGTCTTTCTTAAAGGTATAGTCTTACGTGATAGATCGGTAAATTCTAAGTTTGGTAGGAGTTGCATTGTCAATTAGAGGTAATTTTTTTTTAGATTGTGATCAAGTAAGATTAGATTGAGAGATTTAAGTCATTTTAATTTTGAGAATTTTTTTTAGAAGAATGATTTAGATGATGAGGATTTAACATTAAAGATAATAATACCTTATATACGAATGTGAAGGATTTAGCAAATCATGCCTTATTTTTAATTTCGAGGACAAAATTCTTGTAAGTTGGGTAGATTATAAACTCCCTCACCCAAAAATAGGTATCTTGTGTATATTTTGTATTTTCTGTATTTGTTTTAGATTATTTTTCAAATCAATTAAAATCTAATAATTTTATTAGGATACTTCATCGTGGTTTGGACATTAATGATATAGGATAGCCCCAAAATCTTTATCGCCCTTCATAGGAAGTAGCCTACACAGGAAGACACTACCTATAGGATCTTTTTGTGGCATAAAATTCGATCCATTAGAATTAGTATGACATTAGTTTAACAACCATAGATTCTGTGTTAAATATTTAAATATTTTATATATATAATTTATTTGTGGTTATTTTTTAATCCCAACTTCCTACAATTAGCATTCCATAATTCTCCATGCCAAATTAGACAATTTCTCTTTTTGTAAGATTTGTATATTATTTACTATTATCCTATTTTGTTGGATATCCATTTAGTTATTTACTTAGTTAATTGGATGATACAGTTATTTGATTTATTATAACTAGATAAATATCTAATTATTAATTATAAAATATTTCATAAAATATTTCTGGTGTAGTATTTTATTAAAACCTTACAAAGTAAAATTTTTTAGAATTTATTTTGTGTGGAAATATTATTTTTTGGATTTTTTTATAACCTCATCTATATATGTAAATATATATGTAAATAAATATATAGTTAATAATAATAATAATAATAATAATAATAATAATAATAATAATAATAATAATAATAATAATAATAATAATAATAATAATAGAATAAAAAGGAAAATAAAAACAAAAGAAAACAAAGCAAAACCTAAACTCCTAAAGCATAACCTAACACCTAACTATTCCCTACTCCCCCAGCAAACCTGCGCCCCCCTCTCCCTGACTCTGTTTATATATATATATATATATATATATATATATCAAAACCGTCAAACCCTAACCCTAATCTCTTCTCTCCTCCTTCCCAGCCGCCGTCGACCTCAACGCCGACCCCCCGACGCCATCGACAGTCACCGCACCGGCGACCGCCGTCGCAGCAGCCGCGGGCCGCTCGCGTGCGAACTGACGCGTGTGCACAACAGCCCCGAGTATCCCTCTTCACGGTGATGTAACTCCCTCATCTTTGATTCTTTTCTCGAGCAGTTTGTCCGTATACATTCACAACCTAACCCTCTAGGATTTTCTTCAAGCGGGACGATTTTTCGTGTTCCGGATTGTTCGAAAAATCGACCGAAAGTCGGCCGAAAAACTGACCAAGAAGAGTCCAAAATTTTGACCCAAACCTCCATGTTCATGCCCAATTTGCCATCAATCTATTTAATATTTTCAAAATCTAATTAAAATATTTTCTTCTCAATATAACCAGGAATTTTACTATTCTTTTATTTTTTATTAGTTTGTTTTATTTGTTAAATTATTCGACCTCCAAAATGACCAAAAATTTAGTATTTTAAAAACTAAAATTTTAGGATACAGAGTGCGCCCGGCCAGACGGAATTGCCTCATCGCGTACCAATTACACCGAAAGGCGCGTATGGTATATCTTGATGTGTGGGCTTTCACGGAAGTTGATTCAGACGTGTGTGCGCGTCGGAATCAACCAGTATCCACAAAAGTTCCCGTATCACAACTTTTGCAAACAACCACCCCACTTTGTGTACGCTCGTCAGAATATGACAGAACTTACGCTATTAGATTTATGGTATCATGTTGGTCCTGTGACCCAATTTCCATGCAATTCTGTGACAGTTGACCGAGCCGCCTATTTGCGGGCCCTACAGTTTGACTTGAAGGGCAAATTTGTGATCGGCTAACCGGAATCCAAAATTGGACATACCATTGAGTTCGCATCGTCGTTTAAGATTTTTTTGACCTATAATTTATCCCATTTAGAGACCTTTACTTCTGGCACATATTTCGGTGCAAAGTGGCCCACAAGTGGACCCCGCTTTGGCCCAAAATAACCATTTTTGCTCATGTGTCCAAATTGGACGGAAGGGTAGAGTTTTTTGACTATCTTGCTTATTCCGAGAATGTTGGTGATATTTATTTCAGTATCTGGCGATGTTCATTCGGATGCTATAGCTTCTGATCCCTTATGCTTGACGTCTGGACGCTTACACTACACAGATTGCTTGCCAGGCAAGTATACCTTGCCAAATTGCTTATAGTACTTTGTATGCTTGTCATATTTTCATATATTCATTATATGTGTTTTTTAAGTCATAATTATATATTATATATATATTGACACATAGTATCATGGGAGGGGAGGACAGTCAGTTGGCGTATGGGCTACCCACTTTGGTAAACCATAGTAACTGGACGCACTACGGTAGTTGGGTCGCGATGGTCGCTACCCTTGAGGTATGTCAGCTTCTGGTATCGCGATGGTCGCTACCCTTGAGGTATATCGGCTTCTGGTGTCACGATGGTCGCTACTCTCGAGGTATGTCTGTTTGTGGTATTAAACGAAAGAATGAAAGTGTATTTCAATGACGGGGTTTATAAGAGACCCGCGCCCTTTGGTTTACAAACAAACTTGTACAATATAATCCTATACGAGGATGTGGGAGTACAATTTATTTAATCTGGGTATAAATTGCTATAGGTGTCTGATCTGCGGTCGATCACTTTAGCCCTTGGACTACACGATGTTGAAGAAGTGCCGTGGAAGACAGGATGCAGCTTCGGAGGTTGCAGAGGAGGATGGATGCGCGATGCTGAAGGTCGTCGCTCCCTGTTCCTTGCCCGAGCTCTGGATTCTTCTCTCTCTCTCTATCTCTCCTCCTTGATCTCTGGTTCGATGACCTTGTCCGATCTTCCAGTTTTTAGTTTTTCGACCCCTTTGTCCCCATTGATAGGGGTCTCTATTTATAGAGTTTTGGTGACAGTGACCACTCCGTCGGTGTAACAACCGAGGAGTGGACAGTACAGCACCCTTTTACACAACGGTTTAAAATAACCAATGCCTGCGTGTAAATGACCTTTTGAGTGAGCATGCGACGCGTGTCCAACTAAGGGGACAAAACGCGTATATCTGCTACGAAGATCACGGCGTAGAAGCCACGCAGGTAGGTATCCCTTGTGTAGCAGAGGTTGGCGTAAAAGCCAAGTGACTGTCACCTTGGCATAGAAGCCAAAATAGGCATAGAAGCCGAATAGGCATAGAAGCCAAATGGGCATAGAAGCCGGACAGGCATAGAAGCCGAGCAGGCATAGAAGCCGAATGGGCATAGAAGCCGAACAGGCATAGGAGCCGAATAGTCGTAGAGACCGAGAGGGCATTGGAAGCCGGGGGAGCACTGATCCTGAGCGGGCGTAGAAGCCACTGCGTACCGTGCCGAAGTGCTGATGTGGACGTCTTAGCCGGAATTACGGCTTTCAAAGATGTAATCAAATCTTCTACAGAGATTTGTCATCATCTTGTGCATTAAATGCGGAGACGTGTTTTGAAGGTCTGCAGCCCTTCTGTGCATCCATCGCAGAGACATGCCTTGAGGGAAACTGTCACTGCTCTGTGTAATTAGACGTAGAGACGTGCCTCGAGCCCCGTACGAAGTGCAGCTTTTGACGTGGCAGCGGTTTGTCCTCTGCGGAGCATAAAACAGCTCATGTTTGCCTGTGTAAAACAAGGCAGCGTATTCCCTCGTACGCGAAAGAGCGGTTTACGCTGGGGGGACTTTGGTAAATGACGGTTTGGTGATATTTTAACCAAATCCTCTGCATTAAATGCAGAGATCCGCCATCATACCGTGGGGCACGTCCCGAGGGGTCTGCCATCGTTTCCAGCCGTCGTCTGGGTAGCCGTGCAGCACTTTTTGTCAGGAGTCAGAGGCCAGGTTCACCGCGTGACTTGACAGGTTCATTTCGGGGAAGACGAAGCGTTCCTCGTACGCTTTAACGCTGCTTTGAGAGCGGCTGGGTTTTACGCCATGGAGGCGATGAAGAACCCTGTTTTACGTTGGATGGCTCTGAAGGCCTCTGTTTATGCTGCTCTGTATCAAGATGCTGCGCAGATCGTTCCAGCATATTTTCATGCTTCTACAAGACCCCCTTCAAAGCTTTTAAATTCCTCGAAATTTGAAACGCTTTGAAAGAAGCATGAACGGCCCCTCGTAACTCGAAACGTTTCTGAATGGAGCGTTGAAACGGTCGGTACTGACTTTATGGCGGATTTATTGGGGACCGCTGTGATCTCTTTCGCCTATAAAAGGCTGGGGGGGTGAACCTATTTTCACCACATTTCCATTGTCATGCAGAGATGATCGCCGGAGCTCGTCGGGTCGATCTGAGGAAGAAGGAGATCATGTTCTTCCAGCATGTAGGGAGCCGAAAGAGACGGCATCTTCGAGCAAGTATCCACTGCAACGATGGATCATGGAAGGATATCTTAGCCTCCCTTGCTCGGGATAATCAGCAACTTTGTATGGCGTTGCACCGGGAGAGAGGAAGGGTCGTATTAGACCACACTGCTTGCAGGCAGTGCCTTCTCTCGTTGCCTCTGGTGACGAGAGGCAGACAGACCGGCTAGCTTGGCGGGGGTCTGTAGGAAAGCAGAATTACCCTGCTTTCCTTCTGTTGGAGGATGGGTCATCTGCCCAATTTTGTATCCTCCTACCACTGATCATCTTCTTGGACGAAGAGGAAGATCACCGATGCCAGAACCTGTCAGAACAGATTCCGAGGGCGGCGTCCAGACGACGAGGGGGTATCTCCTTTGTAGATGGAGTTTCCCTTAGATGTAACCATGAAAAATAGAGAAAAACCCTTGTAGATTGGATTTCCCTCATATGTAATCATGATTTTAATAAAATCGTCTTCTTCTCCATATGATCGTCTTTGCCATACGTTGCTGTGAAGTCTGGATATGTGCAGCTTCGACACGTCTGAATCTTTATGCCGACTCTGATAGAAAGAGTATTAGGCCCCATCTTTTACGCATAGCGAATAGCCCATAGGATGCCGCTGAGCGTCCTTGAACATTTAGAACTGTCCTGTTGCTAGGACTGAGGGACGGCATAGAATTCTGAACTGTTGCTTCTCTGATGAGCAGGATTTTGTTCAGACTTCGTCTTCAAGAATGATCTCTCGAAACTCCCTTGGAACAGGGTCGAGGTTTTTGGCTGTCAAATTGAGTTGCCACTTTGATAGACGGGATGTTCAGACTGTAGTCTGGATGAACCTCCAATTTTGGACCCGAGAAGAGTAATTTCTCAATGTTTTGAACTCTGTATGCTTCGGGTACTTGGGATGCTCTGGGTCAAGAATGAGTATCTTCTGTGTGAACTCTTTGCAATTGACCGCCTTGGGGACTGTTCGGATATGCGGAAAGTCGTGGAGCATGAAATCATCAGTCTGTAGCCTCTGAGCGTAAAAATACCACCGAGCGCGAAATCGTAGACTTGTGGTTCCTGAGCGTGAAGTCATAGGTTTGTTGCCTCTCGAGCATAAAAGCTACTGAGCACAAAGGCATCCGGGCATAAACCGTAGACTTGTGGCTATCGAACGTGAAGCCGTAGATCTGTTGCTATCGAGCGTAGAAAAGCTCCTTTAGCGCAGAACTGTAGATCTGTAGCCTGTGAACGTAAGAACACCATCGAGCGTGAAATCGTAGACTTGTGGTTCCTGAGCGTGAAGTCATAGGTTTGTTGCCTCTCGAGCATAAAAGCTACTGAGCACAAAGGCATCCGGGCATAAACCGTAGACTTGTAGCTGTCGAACGTGAAGCCGTAGATCTGTTGCTGTCGAGCGTAGAAAAGCTCCTTTAGCGCAGAACTGTAGATCTGTAGCCTGTGAGCGTAAGAACACCATCGAGCGTGAAATCGTAGACTTGTGGTTCCTGAGCGTGAAGTCATAGGTTTGTTGCCTCTCGAGCATAAAAGCTACCGAGCACAAAGGCATCCGGGCATAAACCGTAGACTTGTGGCTGTCGAACGTGAAGCCGTAGATCTGTTGCTGTCGAGCGTAGAAAAGCTCCTTTAGCGCAGAACTGTAGATCTGTAGCCTATGAGCGTAAGAACACCATCGAGCGTAAAATCGTAGACTTGTGGTTCCTGAGCGTGAAGTCATAGGTTTGTTGCCTCTCGAGCATAAAAGCTACCGAGCACAAAGGCATCCGGGCATAAATCGTAGACTTGTAGCTGTCGAACGTGAAGCCGTAGATCTGTTGCTGTCGAGCGTAGAAAAGCTCCTTTAGCGCAGAACTGTAGATTTTTAGCTCCTGAAAAGAAAATTTCTTCGAGCGTGAGGTTTTGCGGATCTGTTGCTTCTGAGCGTAAACTGAGCGCCACCGAGCGTGAGATCGTCGATTTGGTATCTGCTGAGCATAAAGTCGTAGGTTTGTGGCCTCTCGAGCATAAAAGCTACCGAGCACAAAGGCATCCGGGCGTAAAACCATAGACTTGTAGCTTGCGAGCGTAAAACCGTAGATCTGTTGCTGTCGAGCGTAGAAAGCTCCTTTAGCGTAGAACCCGCTGAACCGTCTTGCACGAAAAACCTTTCGAATTCGCTGACTGTCCGTTTTTCGAGGGTAGTGGGCTGACGTAGCATCCAATCATAACCAACTCTTAATTGCGAGATCCGGTTGGGGTCTCGAGGGGTTCGTCCGAGGATTCGAGGAGTCGACTCGGACCGTATATATATACCCCAAGCTTTTGAGAGAAAAAGCTTTTTATCTGTCTTCTACGAAAGAGAGCTTTCGACTGTTCGAGTTTTCCTTCGTTCTTTCTCCGAGCACTTCGAGCCCTCAGAAATGGCGTCGAAACAAACTCCCTCCGCTAAGGGAAAGAGCGCAGGTTCTTCTTCTCGTTCTTCGGTACCGGCGAGAGAATCTTCGGTCGGGCAAGGTGAACCTCCTTCCGAGAGGAGTATCCCGCCGACGAGCAGTGCACCCGGCTTTAGAGGTAAAGCTTTTTGGGATGATGAGCGACGAAAAATCCTTCGCACACGTTGAACGTGACCGCGCTAGGTCGTCTTCTGTGCTGATAGCCTCTTTTGAGGAAGATAACGCACGGAGACGTTTTCATCTTTTACACCCACATTTCTAATGTGCCAACGTAAAAACTCCATATTTTCGTAGTTCTGAGCGTAAAAGCTCTGGCTAACGAAAATTGGGGTATATCGTAAAATCTCGAATTTTTACGCTTGCGGAGGAGACTTCCGGCGTATAGAGACCAAATTTGCGCAATCTTGGCGTAAAGCACAGACTGTCGCACTTTGTGCAGGATTTTGCAATGACCTATTTTCCTTGCACCTTTGCAGTTGATTTGGGTGAGTCTCCGCTGGCTGAGGTGATGGGCACCGCTGCCGGGATGCTGCACTCGAACTACCTGGAGGATCTGTCCCATGTGGCCTTTCCCATCTCTGGACCCCAGTACCCTGAGGGCAGGGAGTTTCTGATATCGGCCCAGGGTGAGCGAATGTTGTTGAGCATGATCAATGGCGAACCCTTGACACATGTAGACGGGGAGCAGTACATAAAGCCGGCTTTCCTCTTTGGGGATATGATCGATAAACAGTCCCAGACGAAGCCCAAGAGGGAGCCTTGGGTCTTCCCTGCCGGGAATTTGGTCTTGTATCTGCCGACGATGCCGAGGGATTATCCTATCTCGGCTTTCTCCCATGCGACGCATCCTAGGAAGATGTCGTGGAAGCTGACTCCTGATCTTCACGGGAAGCCTGGGAAGATCTTTCATCTGAAAGGAGCTGACCAGGGGTCGTTTGTCAGTCGCCCCTCCGGCATTGTGACGCTGTTCCGGGGTCTGTGCCCGGGTAGTGTCCCGAGTGAAGATAGCTCGGTGATCCAGCCTGTCCAGTTGCCGACCTTCTGCAACGACTTCATGAGTCGAGGTGGGGTATACCCCAAGAAGAATCCTCGGTGCAACGGGTGGATCGCCCCAACGAACTCCCGATGGAGATGCCTAGTTGATTAGGCCTTATCGTACTTCCGAAGAGAGCTGGAGGACATCGGACTATACGCCGCTGTGAGCGCGACGAGTGTTGGGTTGCCTCCCAATGCTAATTTGTTCTTGGCACTGATGGAGCGGTATATTCTGCTCACCGGGACCTTCGCCACTCCACTGGGGGAGTTGGGATTGGCCCTCCATGAGATGGTAGTTGTCTCGAGACTACCGATGGGGGATACCCCATATGAAGAGTATGTCCCCACCAACCGGGAGTTGGGGGATTTGGACCCTCGAGTGGCGGAAGTATATCAGGAGCTGATGTGTCAGTACTTCGCGTGCACCGCTTTTTATGATGAGCCCTCTGATTTGGCCCATACCACTAAGTGGATGTCCTACCTCTTCTTCCATCGGGCCAGGGCCGCCAAGTCGGAGAAAGCCTCGGGGGGCAAGAATGAGCCCGTGAACTGCTTGGGCGTCCTTAGTGCCCAGGTTGTTGAGGCTCTTATGGAAGACGCCAAGGCTCTCGATCAGATTCTCGTTGAGGGGGTAGGAAAATACCCCGAAGGTACCAAGGCCCATAGTTACTTGAGGCGCTGTCGCAGGCCTCTGTCTCAGGAAGCCTAGCTGGCTGGTTTCCTCTCCATATGGCTGCGTCGAGTGGTAGTACCCGGTATCGCGTCGGCGGATCGTATTTACCGGAATGTCTTGTGGCCCGCCGTGCGTCTGGTGTTTGGGGTAAGACTGGGCCTGCTTTCTGCCATGGTGTGCCGTATTCAGGCTGGCCTGAGGGCCATGACCGATGGGTTGCTCGTCGATGAAGCTCGGCGTGAGAGTTTTCCCAGGATGGAATTGCCATACCTGTATCTGATGGGATGGTTAATTCTTCACAACCCCCGGGTGATGTCTCCCGGTTCCGGTAGCAGCTCAGGGGGTATATTCCTGCTGAATTACAGGGATTCTACCTGGAATATGAACACCGTCCTAGACTGTCGGTTAGTGTTGAACCTCAGCCATGGCTAGAAGATCCTCTGTACTCCCCCTCCGGTACATCGCAACCAATCCGGGGTGTGGCTTGAGGATTCAGGTGGAGAGAAAACCGTTCTTTCTCCGGAGGCTTTTAATTGGTTGGTCTATATCAGACCATCCCATCTGCTGTATAGGAGCGAAGACTATTGCTTCTTCGAGCCCTACTTGCCTAGTCGATTTGCCAGGCAGTTCGGGTACGATCAGTTGCATGTGGGTAACGCCGTCACCAGCTTCAGGCCCAGGGGCGGACTCATTGATGGAGCTAGAGGGTGGCGATATTTTATCATGGGTTGCACGGGGGCAATTTTTATCGTGCCGGTCGTTACAACCTCCACGGAGCTGCGCATCCTTCATTCTTACGCCCAGTTTTATGTGGCGATTAACACCTTCCATCGCGATTTTGACATGCGTGGAAGCTTTAGAGTGCCTTCTGCCAAGCCTGGGGGAAGAGTCGAAGTCCCCTCGGTTTCTTCTGACGAGGGTGAGGAGTCTGGTACTCCGGATGAGCTTCTGGTGTCGTTGCCGAGGTGTGCAGTGCCTGCGCCGGCGGGGGCTTTGATAGTCTCTTCTGGGAAGCGACGGGCTTCTGCTCTGAAGGAAGTTTCCCTTCGTAAGAGGAGGAAGGAGACGGTTGCTCGTCCTCTCCGCATTCCTGGTATTGAGGCTCCCGTGAGTGAGCCGGCACCTCCCTGCATCAGGGATGAATTTTTGGCTGGAGGCTCCTCGCCTTTTAGAGAGGGACCTTCTACAGTTCCGGCTGGTGGCGCCGGGGAGTCTTCGCTGGAGGTTGCTGTCGCTGCGGCTGTTTCAGGTAGTGGAGCGGAATTGCCCGCGTGGCCGCTGCAGATGGGAGAATCTTTCCCGAGGTCAGCAGTGGGGGAAGTTGCTCCTGTGTCAGCGAGTGCGCTTAGCGAGACCCCGGCTGACGAACCTCGACCGCGTCTTGGGGAAGGCTTGACCGAGCTTTTGGCGATGTCGGTCGGCCCACCTCCTTCTCCAGGTATGACAGGTCGTATCGCGTCGTTAAGGCGTGGTTTAGCCACATCGTCTGCAGACGCGTCGTACATGCCGTTGGCTCCTAGCGGAGACGTGGAGGCGCCTAATTCCGAGGCAGAAGTGTCTTCGGGGGCCAGTTCGCCTGGAGAGGTTTCGTCGTCTCAGGAGGGGGACGAACCTGTTATCGTGACCTCGCCTTTCTCGAGTACGCCGATGACTTCGATCGTTGCCGGCGGCGGTGGCTACCTCGTCTGCAATTGTCCCTGGAGAGGGAGTTACTAGCATCGCGGCCACTCCGGGCGTTCAGTCGGGTCTAGTTGCGTTGACTGAGCAGCACACCAGCCTTGTCTACACCGGTTTAAAAATGATGATACCGATGGTGTTGGCGAAGAATCTTGACTTCGAGCTCCTGAAGAAGACTTCTCAGCTTTCGATCGAGGTTGTCAGGGGGCTTGGCAATCCTGGAGTAGCTGATGCTCTGGAGGCGGTGGTTAATGGTTTAGAGCAACCCGTTAACGAATATTTGCAGCGGGCTGAGGACAGCCTTGATGCTGATGTCCAGGCTCGATTCGACCTCATGGCTGAGCGGCTCGCTACAAAGCTTGAAAGCCTAGACAACTCTATCCAGAAGCACAAGCTAGAAGTGGATAGGAGAAAAGCTATTGTGGAAGAAGCTCTTGCTGTCGAGACGAGATGTCGATCTGAGCATGAAGGGAATGCAGCGAGGGTCTCCAAGCTGAGGGAAAAACTTGCTCGGGCAGAGGAGTGGGCTTCCCAGTCGTTGGCAGGTTCAGAGGTAGCGACTGGTCGACTGAGTGAAGCGCGACGGGATCTGGACCGTGCGGAAGCTGCCCGTGAGGGCTGTCTTCGGGCAAGGGCTAATCTGACCCTTGCGCATACCCCCGAGGCACAGCTGGAGCGGGCTCGCGCCGATGCCTTGGCCCTTAGGAATGAGAGGATGGCTGCACTGGGGCGGCAGATTCGTGATCTGATTACTCCGCCATCTTGATGTATCTCTCCTTATGTAATTTCGCCTCCTTCTGGGAATGAATAAAAGCAACTCTTTTCTGACTGTTGTGGACCCGTCATTTCGGAATGTAAATGACAGTTTTTTAGGTGAGGGGGATATCAGAGGCAGTATGGACCTGACATACTCTCGATAAACCTCTTTAGCAGGATATATCTATTCAGAGGTCGTATAGACATGATAGGATATGACCTAACTAGTTTCTCTTCTTGGAGTAGTTTCGTCAGAATTGAGATTCTCGCTATGTTCCGCCTGGGCAGGGGGGAATTAAGCGTAGTATCTTTTCAGGAATTTGCCGTTGATGGGAGCCATTAATAGGTCCCCGTTAGGCTGGGCTATCCTGTAGGCGCCGTTCGAGAACGTTGTCTCGATCACATAAGGGCCTTCCCACTTAGGCTGGAATTTGCCTTTACTTCTGTGAGTTAAAATCATCGGCCTTCTTACTGCTAGAACTAGCTCGCCGACCTTGAACACCCTTTCCTTTACTTTATGGTTAAAAGCCCTGGAAATGCGTGCTTGGTAGAGTGCAATGCGCTGTTGAGCTTGGAGGCATTTCTCGTCTAATCCTTCTAGCTCCTGAAGCCTTAAAAGGTCATTCTTTTCTTGAGTCAGCTCATTAGCCACGGCTATTCTGAGCGACGGGATCTGGATTTCAATAGGAAGAACTGCTTCGCTCCCGTAGACCAGCGAGAATGGGGTACAACCCGTCGGCGTTCGTACCGTCGTGCGGTATGCCCAGAGGCATTCGCCGAGCTTTTCATTCCAGTCTCTCTTGTTTGAAGAGACAAACTTCTTCAAGAGTTTGATAATGGTTTTGTTGAAAGCTTCCGCCAGACCATTAGCAGCTGGATAGTACGCCGTGGAGGCAACATTGTGTATCCGGTTTTTGTCGCAAAACCGATGAAACGTTTGGCTAATGAACTGGGGCCCATTGTCGTGAATTATCCTCCGGGGTACCCCGAAGCGATAGATGACGTGATGTTTGATGAAGCTGACCACGTTGGATGCCTTTACCTCGGTGAGAGGGATTGCTTCGGCCCATTTGGAAAAGTAATCCGTGATGGCCAGTATGAACTGGTGACCCCTGGAAGAAGACGGGTGAATAGGACCGATGATATCCATTCCCCATGCTTCGAAAGGCCAGGATGCGACCGTAGGATGTAGATGTTCCGACGGTTGATGTATGAAGTCTGCATGAACCTGACAGGCTCTGCAATGCTTTGCATACTGTATTGCATCTGCGATCATGGTCGGCCAGTAATAGCCCATTCTCCTGATGCGATCCTGTAGCTTAGGCCCGGGTTGATGTGCTCCGCATACGCCGTCGTGAGCTTCACGGATAATCTGCTGTGCTTCGGCGCCAGAGAGACACCTCAGCAGCAGTCCGTCGTAGGTCCGGCGATACAGGCATTATGAAGAGGCATCGAAGTAGAAGCATAGCGATCGTCTCTTGACAGATACTGCTTCCTTGGGGTTCTCCGGTAAGATTCCGTATGCCACGAAATCTATGAAAGGACTTGTCCAATCTCTTGTAGGAGGATCGGTGTTTACAGCGTAGCTGCGTTCTATGTGGCAGCTGTTCTTCACACAGAATAAATCTCTGTTAAGAAGGATTACCGAATCTTGCCTTCTTATAGGAGTAGCTAAGTCTGCAGCCAGGCTGGCCAGGGCGTCAGCTTCCAGATTCTGAGATCGAGGTACGTGCTCTAGGAAGAACCCTTTGAACGTCATGGCTATCTCGATTGTCGCCCAGTGATAGGGGATGAGGTCTGGATTACGAACTTCGTATATTCCCCTGACTTGATTGACGATGAGCAGCGAATCACCGAAAACTTCTAGGGATTCTACCCCCAGTTCTGTAGCAACTTGGAGCCTAATTAGTAGAGCGTTGTATTCCGCCACGTTGTTGGAGCAGGGCTCGCTAAGAGAGTATGCTCGATAGATGACGAGTTGATCCGGGGTAACTAGGACGACTCCCACTCCTGAAACGACGTTTCCTTTAGGACCGGTTCTGGAGGCGCCATCAAAGAATAGTTGCCATATGCCACTTTTTCTTGCGAAGTTACATTCTGTAACTTCATCAGGGATGTCTTCGTATAGCTTGGAGGTCTCCGGGATCGGATGAGCCGCTAGGAAGTCGGCCAGTGCTTGGCCCTTGATGGACTTCTGTGGGATGTATACCATGTCGTATGGTGTTAGCAGCATCGCCCAAGTTGCGAGTCGGGAGTTGAGGGCACTTGGCTTGCTCATCAGCACTCGAAGAGGGTTGATCCTGGAGATGATATGAATAGTCTGGCCGATGACATAGTGCCGCGTTTTCTGGACAGCGAACATCAGAGCCAAGCATTCCTTCTCTACTGGGTTGTACCGGTGTTCGGCCCCGACCATCATCCTGCTGAGATAGTAGATAGCCTGTTTATGACCCGCATCATTTTTCTGTGCGAGGAGAGCTCATAGCGAATGATCCATTGCCCGAACGTACAGCAAGAACGGTTTTCCCACGACGGAAGGCACCAGAACTGGCGGGCTGGTTAGGTAGCGTTTGATATCCTCGAACGCTTGCTGACAGGTTTCGTCCCATATGAAGGATACACCTTTCTTCATGTGATGAGAGAAGGGCTGGCATCTCCCCGAGAGGTTGGATATGAATCGCCGGATATAAGCCAGACGTCCTTGGAATCCCCTGAGTTCCCTCAGATTACGGGGCGGTCGCATTGCCGTGATCGCTTGGACTTTGTCAGGGTCTACTTCGATGCCTTTGGTAGTAATGACAAATCCCAGGAATTTGCCACTGGATACACCCAGAAAGGACTTTGTGGGGTTCATTTTGAGTTGATGCTGGCACATTAATTCGAATACCGCCCTCAGGTCTCGGATGTGATCACCTTTGAGGCGACTTTTGACGGCTACGTCATCTACGTAGCATTCCACTGTTTTGCGTAAATGCCCACGGAATATGTTACTCATAGCCCGTTGGTACGTAGCCCCAGCGTTCTTTAATCCGAAGGGCATGACCGTATAGCAATATACCCCCAGTGGTGTCCGGAAGGCAGTGTGCTTCTCGTCTTCAGGATGCATCTTGATCTGATTGTATCCCGAGAACCCGTCCATAAAGGACATCCGTTCGAAGTCGCAGGTGTTGTCGATCATGATGTCCGTGATGGGAAGAGGGAATTCATCTTTGGGGCAGGCCGCATTCAGATCTCGGTAGTCGATGCAGATACGTACCTTCCCATTTTTCTTTATGACTGGGACCACGTTAGCGACCCAGTCGGGGTGTTGTTCCTTCCGGATGAAACCGCAGGTTATCAACTTCTTGACTTCAGCTTCGATGGCGTCCATCATATCTGGGTGGAACCGTCGTTGGTGCTGCTTTACTGGCTTCGAATCGGTTAATATATTGAGCATATGAGTAGCTACCTTCGGGTCTAGGCCTGACATGTCCTCATAATCCCACGCAAAGACGTCAATATACTCCTTTATCAGCTGTATAACTTCTTCCCTTTCAGGTGGGAAAAGATTGTTACTGACAAATATTGGCTTTGGTAAGAGCTCACCCCCAACATTGATCTGGATGACTTCGTCCTTGGTGGGAGGTTCTCTCTGCTCGAAGCGGAATTCCCACTGTGTATCCATTTGTTGAGCCCAGGGGTCATCCTCGAATGGCTCCGTATCCTGTTCCTCGGCTTCTGAGGGATTTGTCATCACCATATTCACCGATAGTGCTCGTTCGAGAGCATCTGGCGAGTTGGAGGGCGACGAGCTATTCTGGGAAGAGGAAAAGGGGTCCTCTTTTGGTTCGAAAGTCGCGAGGGAGGTGGCATACCCTAACCCGAGATGAGTTTGTTGATTACGGGGGTTGCCGCACGGCGACGTTCGTCTGCCTCTTCCGTAGTTGAGGCCTTGCTTTGATTCCAAATCATAACCCATGTTCTGTATAATCTTCAAAGCCTGTGGGCTGTACCTGTGGATTTGTATTTTCCCACTCTCAGGCTCACGGAATTCTTCCTGTTCAACCGGACCGTTCCGCTTGTGTTTGAAGACTATTGGATGCTGATCGCCGCGGGTAGGAGGGACAATAAAGGCATTATCTTCATATGGTTCATACATCATGATGACTTTAGATGTTGATGCATTTTCCCATACGATCTCTCCTCGTCTGACGGTTTTACGACTCCTGTCTTTGTCTTTTCGGATTAGATAGGTATGCAGGCCAGGAGGATTTGTCGAAGAGGGAGACGAAGGCTTGTGTCTTCTGTTCCCCTCAGCGGGTACGCGGAGACTGGGCACCCTGGTTTTCCCTATACCGCCTGTATACAATAGGTTGGCCATCTGGGCGGCGGATAATCCCCCGGGAGGGTGTCTTTCCGCAATCTGAGCTTGTTTTATGCCGAGGGACAGTGCCTGGCGTAACTTGGGGATTCGCTCAGTCTGGCGTGAGACTGTAGAGGCCCTCAGTTGGCCATTAGCTTCTCGCATAATCCGGAGAGTAGGCAGATCATTCTTTTGCTGGCGTAAAGGCCCAGTAGTTGAATATTCACCCGCCTGCTTTCCTTTGCGGAGATCGCCGTGCTCATCTGGTACACCATAAAGGTCAGATGTCGTTTTGCGCGTAGAGCGTGATCTGTACTTCTGATTTGGTGTCGAGGCGCCATCAGAGGTTTTGTCTGTACCGCGCGTAGCGGGAGACTGATTTCTGCGCGTAGAGCGCAGTGGGTACTACTGGGTTAGCGCTGAGGCTTTGCCAGAAGTTTTGTCTGTACCGCGCGTAGCGGGAGACTGATTTCTGCGCGTATAGCACAGAGGATACTCCTGGGTTAGCGCTGAGGCTTTGCCAGAAGCTTTGTCTGTACCGCGCGTAGCGGGAGACTGATTTCTGCGCGTATAGCACAGAGGATACTCCTGGGTTAGCGCTGAGGCTTTGCCAGAAGTTTTGTCTGTACCGCGCGTAGCGGGAGACTGAATTTTATGTGCGGGGCACGGAGGGAGCGATGCTACCACCTCATTGGTCGGAGAGATCGGAGAGATCGGAGAGTTCACAGGAACGGCGGAGGATGTCTTGGGCATCCACACTTTGCGTAGCTTCCTGCTGTCTTGGACGGAAAGAGAGTGAGAGCTACCCCCAGTCCGAAGCATGTCTTCGTAGGCAGACTGGTCGAACTGAACGACCAGTGTCTTCTTCACGGTTCCTATAGATACCGCATCGTGTTGAGCAATTACTTCCTCGTCAGAAGAGAAAGATGTCCCCAGCAGAGTCGCCATCTTGTTTGTGGTATTAAACGAAAGAATGAAAGTGTATTTCAATGACGGGGTTTATAAGAGACCCGCGCCCTTTGGTTTACAAACAAACTTGTACAATGTAATCCTATACGAGGATGTGGGAGTACAATTTATTTAATCTGGGTATAAATTGCTATAGGTGTCTGATCTGCAGTCGATCACTTTAGCCCTTGGACTACACGATGTTGAAGAAGTGCCGTGAAAGATAGGATGCAGCTTCGGAGGTTGCAGAGGAGGATGGATGCGCGATGCTGAAGGTCGTCGCTCCCTGTTCCTTGCCCGAGCTTTGGATTCTTCTCTCTCTCTCTATCTCTCCTCCTTGATCTCTGGTTCGATGACCTTGTCCGATCTTCCAGTTTTTAGTTTTTCGACCCCTTTGTCCCCATTGATAGGGGTCTCTATTTATAGAGTTTTGGTGACAGTGACCACTCCGTCGGTGTAACAACCGAGGAGTGGACAGTACAGCACCCTTTTACACAACGGTTTAAAATAACCAATGCCTGCGTGTAAATGACCTTTTGAGTGAGCATGCGACGTGTGTCCAACTAAGGGGACAAAACGCGTATATCTGCTACGAAGATCACGGCGTAGAAGCCACGCAGGTAGGTATCCCTTGTGTAGCAGAGGTTGGCGTAGAAGCCAAGTGACTGTCACCTTGGCATAGAAGCCAAAATAGGCATAGAAGCCGAACAGGCATAGAAGCCAAATGGGCATAGAAGCCGGACAGACATAGAAGCCGAGCAGGCATAAAAGCCGAATGGGCATAGAAGCCGAACAGGCATAGGAGCCGAATAGTCGAGAGACCGAGAGGGCGTTGGAAGCCGGGGGAGCACTGATCCTGAGCGGGCGTAGAAGCCACTGCGTACCGTGCCGAAGTGCTGATGTGGACGTCTTAGCCGGAATTACGGCTTTCGAAGATGTAATCAAATCTTCTACAGAGATTTGTCATCATCTTGTGCATTAAATGCGGAGACGTGTTTTGAAGGTCTGCAGCCCTTCTGTGCATCCGTCGCAGAGACGTGCCTTGAGGGAAACTGTCACTGCTCTGTGTAATTAGACGTAGAGACGTGCCTCGAGCCCCGTACGAAGTGCAGCTTTTGACGTGGCAGCGGTTTGTCCTCTGCGGAGCGTAAAACTGCTCATGTTTACCTGTGTAAAACAAGGCAGCGTATTCCCTCGTACGCGAAAGAGCGGTTTACGCTGGGGGGACTTTGGTAAACGATGGTTTGGTGATATTTTAACCAAATCCTCTGCATTAAATGCAGAGATCCGCCATCATACCGTGGGGCACGTCCCGAGGGGTCTGCCATCGTTTCCAGCCGTCGTCTGGGTAGCCGTGCAGCACTTTTTGTCAGGAGTCAGAGGCCAGGTTCACCGCGTGACTTGACAGGTTCATTTCGGGGAAGACGAAGCGTTCCTCGTACGCTTTAACGCTGCTTTGAGAGCGGCTGGGTTTTACGCCATGGAGGCGATGAAGAACCCTGTTTTACGTTGGATGGCTCCGAAGGCCTCTGTTTACGCTGCTCTGTATCAAGATGCTGCGCAGATCGTTCCAGCGTATTTTTCATGCTTCTACAATATCGATTAATGGTATATGTACGTGTGTGTATTCATGATTTATGAGATAGCATGTGTATTAGAGTAGCCTACACCTGCCCATGCATCGAAGGTTGTTCTCGTTATGCATTTTCATATAGATTCTCTAGTGCAGCGTACTTATATATTTTCTGTCTATTCCTTATGCATATTTTACTGTATTCAATTGGCATGCTATTTTTTGTATCTTGTTACGTCCCTCTGAGGACCTGGTTCCTTGCCAGGTATAGACGATCAGGAGTATCCGCAGGAGTACGGGCCAGGACCCGACGCATTATTTTCTGTCGATGAGGTCTTAACTTCTGAGCATATTTGATTATCTCTAGCGATGGATCTCTTAGTTGATACTCTTCTATCATCATCTTATTTTATATTAGAGTTTCGCCCTCTTATCTCATTTTAGCTTTTGATATAGTCATTGGTAGTGGATTTGTCTCCACCCGACCATCATTTTTGGATTATTCAGACTCATTATTGTGGTTTAGTTATTTGTTTACTATGACTTGTTCTGTAGATGAGATCTAGTTATGCCCTGTGACTTATGACATAAATCTATACCACTTGTGAATTGTTATTCATAATACAGCGTACGTATGTGTTATGGTTTCCATATATTGGAGTTTCCATATACATACGGCTGGCATGCTTACATATTCCTAGTCCTACATATTTTGGTATTGGGGCGTGACACTGTACAGGACAAAACAGAAGAGGAGAAGAATAAGAGAGTTGTACTAGGATGGGTGACCTCCTGGGGGGTGACCTCTTGGGAAGTTCTCGTGTTGCACCCTTTTTTTATAATTTTGGAACAGTATGAGTAATAATGTGTATTTATTCCTTTCCCTCTTTCTTCTATTTTATTCATTCTTTCGTATATGGTATGAAGATGGCAGCGTACGGGACAGAAACGAAAGAGGAGAAGAACAAGAGAACGTGGGTCCTGCAAGAGACGGGTGATCAGGCAGAAGGGAGGGGTTTAGGGATAAAGGGGAAAGAAAATATAAGGTAAACGGGTGTTGTCATACAAGCACTAGAGCACCTGATCCCATTAGAACTCCACAGTTAAGCATGTTTGGCGAGAGTAGTACTGTCACTCCCCGTTCCTGATATACATATTTGGAACGTATTCTTGCTTGCTGGTATGATTGTCAGGTTAGTTGGAGGCTAAACTATTTTCTAGTAGAGTTGGTTGTTGGTTTATTTTGAGATCAGGGCTTGGTCATAACTTGAACCATTGGTCAAGTGAACCAAAACCCTCCTTATATAAACCAAAACACACTCCCTCTTCTCATTATTTCCTTTTTATTCTCTCTCTTAGGTTTTATCTCTCCCTCCATAGGCAAGTACACCTTACATAAAAATAGAGAAACTTTCTATTTTATGAGTCCTTTATATTTGTTATGTGATTCTCCTTATATTTAGAACTTGGTATTTTCGATTTTGGTAGATAGATTAGTGTAGATCTACATTTTTATGTTTAGAGCTTTTTATGTGTTCTTGAGTTTTCTTGGGTTTTGATATCTAAAAACTTGTTATTTTTGAAAAACTTGTTGTTCTATGTTGATGAGCATTTGATTTTGAGTAGTTTAGAACTTTACTTTGTTAGATTTGGACTTCGTTTGAGGTTTCTATGGAAGGAACAAAACTTAGATTTTTGGAGCTTCCATGGCCGAAACCTGCTGTTCTGGAATGAAGGAGCTCCATGCGGCACACTTAGCATGCGGCCTGGACTTCTCGCTCCAAAGTCAACATGCGGCCATCTTGTTGGATGCATGACTAAAATCTGTACATGTGCCCCTTGGCCAAATGCATTAAACTTGAACGAATACAATTTCATTAAGTCCAAAGATTTCCATGCGACCAAGTGTGTATGCGGCTCGAGATATGCGTTTCCTCTTTCTTTGAACGTATGACTCAGCACCACCCTGGCTCATATTTTCATAATTTTGTATTATTCTTCTTACACACTTTATTATATGTCACATCAGTCATATCCATCACTTTGTTACCTTTCAGACTTGTATTTATTTCCTATTACTTTGGCACTTGTCCCGAAGAGTGGACCTTGCCCCATCTATGCAGCCTTGACATCCATGAGGCCTACGACTGCATACGGCCTTGACATCCATTCAGACTCAACTTTATACGGCACCCTGGCTATGCGCTTACTGTTTCATGCATACGTTGAACACTTGCTTGGTTTAAAAATGTTCTCGTTTGATTGAATGATTGTGATACTATGTATTAGACTTAGAAAGGACTTGTATGATCCAGATGTGACCCTGTGCTAAATTGACTAAGTACCTGACATGAGCCCTATAGATGTTGCTTTATATGCATTTACTAATTTTTCTTGATCACCTTATTATACGTTAGATAGAATAAGGGGTATAGTTCAACTCGGGGGCAAAGTATGCAATCCCGGTCCTTGTTTGGTTTAAGGATTGTGGATCTGATTTTGAGAAGTTCTTGCACTACTATTATTCTCATCTATCGATATAATAAAGTGACAATTAATATAACTAGTGCTTAACTGTCCTGTCCTGAATGACTTGCTACTTGATAACTTGTCCATGATCTTGACCTTAACCTTGATACTAGAACTTGTTCCTGCCCTGACTATTGTATCCGTGCTGATATACTTGATTGCACCGAGAGTGATATTTGATATATATATATATATATATATATATATATATATATATATATATATATATATATATATATATAGTTATATAGTGAGCCATCGTGCCACATACTCCTGCTATGTGATATATATAATTATTTCCATGCACATATTTGGTAGTTGGATAGTGACTTTAGTCATGGCTAGATAGTATTGATTATTGCATCACACTTGGATAAATCCATATTTAACTTGCGAGTAACAATATGGATTCGTATCAAGAGTGCCCGTACTTAATGTATGACATCTAAGAAGAATGTTCATGTGACCACGACTTGAGATTCTATTAACCTACGGTTAACTAGGCAAATTAACTTGTAGAGCATTGGGAGGGAGCGGTATCCCGAGATCTTGCATGTCGAGCCATCCTAAATTAGCTGGGAGTAAAGGCTAGCCACCACATATACTGTATATCACCCTCACTAGTGGAGTGCATTATCTAATCTAATTATAAGACTGAGCCAGTATCTTTCCTATAGAAAGCCTAGAACTGTTACTAATCGTTAATTAGCTCAGTGCCCTTGCTAGGGACTGGTGCATCTTATACATATATTCTTGCTCATATATCATTGGTTTAGCCAGCCCTGCTTGATTAATGCACGATCTGAGGATACTTATGTATTGTATTTCTGGGATAACCCAGAGATCTCATATCAAGCCGTAATACATGATTGGCTGTTTAAATTCCTTGTAATGCATGCCTAGCCAGGAAAGTGGGCTATCGTGGCATCGTTATGTTACGATAATCCATGTCCTTGTTTGGTTGTTGGATTGTGTCGTTATGTTACGATAATCTAAGGACTGAAGCTAGATTATTTCTCCCATGTAATATCTATGATTGTGTATTATGCTTTCTGTTAAGTGAAATTAGGGACATACTCTGTTGTAGCATGATGGTGCAACTCATATCCTTGTTTGGTTGTTGGATTGTGCTGTTGTGATATGATAGGTTGTGGACTAAAACTACGACACAGAGTTATTTCAGCTTGACCATAATCAAGGGACATATTCTATCTTGATGTGATAAGGCACTTCCTGTCCTTGTTTGGTGAAGGGGTATCGTGTCATGGATATGACATATGCTATTGATTGTTGGCTCACGCATCTCATGCTATAGAACTAGTTTTGTTTCTTCATTTGTACTTCCTTTGTGGTACTTACTATTTGGGGTCTGACTCTACTGGTTTTGAATGACCTGCTTTAGAGCCAACACCTGAGGATCAAGCTTACTTTCCCCTCACTGATGGCACACATTCGAAGGATAGCTGCTGAGGGACACGAGTAGGTTTTTTTATTCATTGCTCGTCTTTTGTAAACTATATACTTTTGGACATTTAGAAAACCGGTACTTGTTAGCCGACAAATCTGGATACTAGTTCCCTACATGATTGTAATATATTCAGACTGCAGCTGACTCACTGTCATATATACTTTTGATCTTGTATCGGGCTTATCATTTTGTCTTGCTAGATCTCTAAGAACATTCTAATGCAGCATTTGGGATGCCTTATTGATTATTCTGACATATTCTATGTTATTGCTACTTGTTTGAATAATTGAGATATAAAAGTTCTTGACCCTAGGAGACATGATTGTAGTATGCACCCCTATGTCTCTAGACAACCTTAACACATTGTGGGATACTTCGGTATTCTGCAAGGTGTGGTTGGCTGAGCTATTCTCCAGCTCTCCAGTATTCTGGATCTGGGGCTTGACAAGTACTATGATGGGTGACCTCCTGGGAAGTTCTCATGTTGCACCCTTTTTTGCTATAATTTTGGATTGAAGCACTAGTGATGTATATTTATTCGTTCCCTTCCTTTCTTTTTCTTCTTCATACTTTCTTTCGTAGGTGGTATGAAGATGGCACTATACATGATAATGGAAGAGGATAAGAATAAGAGAGTAGTACTAGGATGGGTGACCTCTTGGGAAGTTCTCGTGTTGCCCCCATTTTTTTCCTACGATTTTGGATCGAAGTAGTAATGATGTGTATTTATTATTTTCCCTCCTTTCTTTTTCTTCTTCTTCTTCTTCTTCTTCTTCTTCTTCTTCTTCTTCTTGCTTTCTTTCATAGGTGGAATGAAGATGGCACCATACGGGATAGAACGAAAGAGGAGAAGAGCAATAGAGTAGTACTATGATGGGTGACCTCCTGGGAAGTGCTCGTGTTGCACCCATTTTTTTGCTATAATTTCGGATCGAAGTAGTGATGATGTGTATTTATTCTTTCTCCTCCTTTCTATTTCTTCATGCTTTCTTTCATAGGTAGTATGAAGATGACACCGTACGGGATAGAATGGAAGAGAAGAAGAATAAGAGAGTAGTACTAGGATCGGTGACCTATTGGGAAGTCATTGTGTTGCACCTATTTTATTGCTTCAATTTTTGATCAAATTAGTAATGATTGTATTTATTCTTTTCCCTCCTTTCTTCTTTGTCTTCTTCTTCATGCTTATTTTGTAGGTGGTATGAAGACGGTACCATACGGGATGGAATGGAAGAGGAGAATAACAATAGAGTAGTACTATGATGGGTGACCACCTGGAAAGTTCTTGTGTTGCACCAATTTTTTTCTACGATTTTGGATCGAAGCAGTAATGATGTGTATTTATTCTTTCCCCTCCTTTCTTCTTCTTCTTCTTCTTCTTCTTCTTCTTCTTTATGCTTTCTTTCGTAGGTGGTATGGAGATAGCACTATATGGGACAGAATGAAAAAGTAGAAGAATAAGAGAACGTAGTACTATGATGGGTGACCTCCTGGGAAGTCCTCGTGTTGCACCCATTTATTTGCTACGATTTTGGATCGAAGTAGTAATGATGTGTATTTATTCATTCCCCTCATTTTTTCTTCTTCTTCTTCTTCTTCTTCTTCTTCTTCTTCATGCTTTCTTTCATAGGTGGTATTAAGATGACACCATACGGGATGGGACAGAACGGAAGAGTAGAAGAATAATAGAGTAGTGCTAGGATGGGTGACCTCCTGGGAAGTCCTCGTGTTGCACCCATTTTTTTTCTACAATTTTTATTGAAGCAACAATGGTGTGTATTTATTCTTTTTCCTCCTTTATTCTTCTTCTTCATACTTAATTTCGTAGGTGGTATACAGATGGCACCGTACGGGACTGAACGAATGAGGTGAATAATAAGAGAGTAGTACTAGGATGGGTGACCTCTTGGGAAGTCCTCGTATTGCACCATTTTTTTGCTACAATTTTTGAACGAAGCAGTAATGATGTGTATTTATTCTTTCCTCTCCCTTGTTCTTCTTCATCGTGCTTTATTTCGAAGGTAGTATGAATATGGCACCGTATGGGATGGGACAGAATAGAAGAGGAAAGAACAATATAGTAGTACTAGGAGGGTTGACCTCCTAGGAAGTCCTCGTGTTGCACCCCTTTTTTGCTAGAATTTTTGATCAAAGCAGTAAAGAAGGGTGTCACGTCCCATTCCCAAAATACACGGGACCAGGCCACGTGGCAATAGCCAGCTGACACGTCTCCGAGGATATCCTAATTTAATAGATCCTAATGAAGCGTGCTACGCTATCCTATAATACTAACAAGTCTAATACCAACATCAAACAGGTAATCTAATCTCATCCACAATATAAGCAATAAGTACCAAATAAATACTAGAAGTAAACGCCAGTCTGAAATGTCATAGTACAATCCAAAATATCTGGTGGGAACAAACCCACTACTATGACGAAAATAAAAGTACTGAAAGACAGATAAAAAGAGAATGACTAGGGCATCGTCTAGGGTAGATAATGATGCTCCAATCCTAGGCGGAAGGCCTACCAAATGATCACAGGAACTCTGACGGTAGCACCTCTAGCTCCTCCTCGGATGCGTACCTTGTCTCCTGTCCTGGTCCGTACATTGTAGGATAATATGCCTCGTCCAAATCTGGAAGGAAACCAAGTCCTCAGAGGGACGTAACAAGATACAAAAATGCATGCCATATATAAATACTGAATAAAATAAAGGGGATGTGCTAACCATCTAACTGAATGCAATTTGAGGACAACATTGGTACGTATGAGTAGGTGTAGGAATAACGTCCACACTTCGAAGAGCAAGGTATCTGTACATGTAACGTCCATCATTTCGAAGAATGAGGTATTTGCAAATATATACGTCCGTATCGCTCCGAAGAACGCAGTATCTGAATAAAGGAAGTCATTGGATCTGTGGCCCCTCCTGATACTACGAAGTCCAATGTGTGTATCACATATGCCTACTAGTTGTCCTCCCCGCCCAATGTAGATATACAAGTCGAATACACGACGAGCATACCACGTATCTATATGCCAAGTCTCTACTAATTACATAACCCTGATTATGTACTAAACCGTGATGCATGTCCTACGCACCGATAGCTAGTCGAATACGCGAACCCGCATCCCAATATGAGTTTGTTACCGTGATGCGTGTAAGAGTGTCAGGTCTAGGAAGATATCAGAATATCCTCACAATGATGGGCGAGTCTGCTAGTGACTAAGTCAATTATACTACACATCGACGCATTCGTCGACTACACCCGAGTCAATCTCGGACGCGCACAGTTGTATAAAATAATGCAACAAGATATCATACAATATTTGCATAATTTAAATTAAATAGTAAATATGGCAAGGTATCTTGCCTGGGTCCTCAAGCTGCGAGTGCCAATAACTTGCTCCTGAAGTATCTCCTGATTGGTCCAGTGACCCTATACATGTAATATAATATAGCAATTCGATCATCAGACACTAAAGTAATACACACAGAAATACAACGCTGCTCTTAGGCTCTGACGCAAGGGGTCACAGCTGGTCAACTACAGGGTCGCGTGTGCACGCAGCTAAGACGTACACGTGTCTTGTCCACATTTACTATGTATCTCGAGGTAGCAATTTACCAAGATCCTGTTACGAAACTAATTACGTTTGTACAAAATACATGTTCTTATTTATCATGTTAAGGTGTACTTGGTCAATGTCTCGGTTTTTAGGTAAATCCCAAAGTTCTTATTAACAAGTCATATTATTTGAGTAATTACTAATTATTAATTAATAATTTAATTAAATACACACACACACACACATACACATATATTTTACTTAGGGTTTTACCGTTACTCGTGTCCGTTTGACGACACGAAGACACCACGATACGTAAAGTTTTAATAGAAACAACATGCAATACCTGGTCGTGGCCGAGGGAGGTCTGTTCTCGTCGACGGTCTGCTCCTCCGGCGTGGGGTGGAGCTCCAACGTGGCACGGGAAGCAGCAGCGGCAGCAGTTGCAGTAAAGGCAGTTGCATCGGTAGGCGGCGGCTGTGAAGAGGTGGCGGGCTGCTGGCGATTGGGGACGGCGGTCATGGTGGCACTGGGTGGCTGAGATGGTGGTGGGCGGTGGTCAGACGGCTGGAGGTAATCGGGGTCGGGTTGAGGTATAGTCGGGGGATGACCCGGGGTGGTGATGGTGATGTTGATGATGGTGGTACGAGTGGTGGTTGGCGGTGGTGCAGGTGATGGTTACTGATGGTGCTGGGGTGGTGGAGATGGTGAGGTTGGGGCGTTGGTTGGCGGTGGTCAGGCGGTTGGAGGTGGTGGTTGGAAGCCGGAAGAAGGGGATACGGAGGAGGTGATGGTGTTGATGATGGTTATGATGGTTGATGGAGGTGGACTGGCGTTGGTGCTGGCAGTTGGGAGGCGGTGGTCCGGCGTCAACGGGGAGGGCAGGCGGTTGAGGTGGTGGCTGAGGCGATTAAGGTGGTGGCTGCTGTATGATCGGAGGAAGGGGAAGATGGTGATCGGGCTCGGCTAGGGTTTTATTTGGTTAGGGGAGGGAGAACTTACATATATATATATGGAGAGAGAAAGGGGTCCTCCTATAGATTGGGCCGGCTAGGGTTTCTTGGGGCAGGACAATCATGTTGTCATGAAGGAGTATAGGGTGTATATGGGCTAGGTTGGGTCTAGCTTTTGGTGAGGTTGGTCTTTACAATAATTTAATCAGAAACTAATGCGCAAGGTGTTCTATAATCAATTAAAAATACATGGGGTTAAAATTGGGTGGGACACAAGTGTCATAGGCTTAGCAGGCTCAGAATAGATTAATGCCATAATTGGAGTTGTATGAAACATGTTAAGGTTGTGTCTCCAATTTCAAATAGGAATGGGCAATTATGAAAAGTTGGATTTATTGGGATTTATACATGGACGTTTGTAACGAATATTGTGCAGCTAAAATGAAGCACAATATAGAGTATTTAAGAGTTACACAAGGGTCGGAATGGTAGTCTGGCATGTCTAGGAAGTGTGTATAAAATTTGTTTGAAGGTAACTACTAGTGTAGCGCTCCAAATATCAAAGCAACGGTAAGGTGTATTAAGTAATATAATTATTTCACAATAATTCTAATTTACTGTATTCAACTCTAATTGTCTCCAATTTAATCCTAGTCTCTCCATCTAAACTACATAAACCTAAATTTGGTCGAGGGGGTTTACAATCTACCCTCCTTAGAGCATTTCGTCCTCGAAATTAAAACATACATATGGTAAGAAATACAGACTGAATTTAAATGCTACTACATACCTAGACCTTCGAAGAGATGGGGATAACGCTGTCGAATATCATCCTCGCGTTCCCAAGTCGACTTGCCTGGCGCATGATGCCTCCATGCGACACGAACTAGAGGGATAGTCTGACCTTGCAATACCTTCTCGCTTCTGTCCAGAATTCCTACAGGCTCATCTTGATATGACAAACTCGGTCCGACGGTGATCTTTGAGTGGTCAAGCACATGACTTGGATCTGGCATATACCTCCTTAGCTGAGATACATAGAAGACGTCATGAACTCCTTCTAGTGTCTGTGGTAATGCTAACCTGTAAGCGACCTCTCTAATACGCTCCAACACATTGAAAGGTCTGATGTACCTCGGGCTCAGCTTTCCTCTGCCTCCAAATCTGATGGTTCCTTGGGTAGAAGAAATTTTCAAAAACACATGATCTCCAACCTGGAACTCTAGGGGTCATCGATGTGCGTTTGTCCAATGCTTTTGTCTGTCCTGGCTGCTCGTAGGTGCCCTCGGATCTTCTTTACTTTCTCCACTGTAAGAACAACCAATTTTGGTCCAAGAATCTGTCTCTCACCCACGTCGCTCCAACACACTGGGGAACGACACTTCCTGCCATACAATGCTTTATAGGGAGCCATCTGAATGCTTGCTTGGTAGCTATTGTTGTAGGAAAATTCAACCAAATACAAATGTTCCTCCTATGATCCTCCAAAATCAAGCATGCACGCCCTTAACATGTCCTCCAACGTTTGAATGGTGCGCTCAGACTAGCCATCTGTCCACGGGTGATACGATGTGCTAAACTTTAGGTGGGTACCGAGACTCTCTTTCATACTCTGCCAAAAGTAAGATGTGAATCTCGTATCCCTATAAGACACTATACTGACTGGCACTCCATGCAGTCGCACAATCTCCCTCATATACATATCTGTTAAGACCTCTGTAGATTGCCCAACTCTGAAGGGTAAGAAGTGAGCAGACTTTGTGAGTTGATCTACGATCACCCATACCGCGTTTCGACCACTAGGACTCCTCGAAAAGCCCGTAACGAAGTCCATAGTAATGTGCTCCCATTTCCATTCAGGTATCGGGAGTGGCTGAAGTAAACCTGCAGGCCTCTGATGGTTAGCCTTGACCTGCTAACACACTAGGCACTTTGCCACAAAGCGGACAATCTCTCTCTTCATTCCATGCCACCAATAGTACTACCTCAAGTCTCTGTACATCTTCGTGCCTCCTGGATGAATCGAGTATATTGAACTGTGTGCCTCTAATATCAGTTCCTGACGAAGTTCTCCATTAGGAACATAGAGACGATCTCCATATCTCAAAGTCACATCTTCGTGTATGTGCAATCCTGTTTGTATTCAAGCCTCTGTCCTTTGTCGAAGCCGCTGGAATCTTGCATCTGTTGGCAAGGCAGCCTTGGTTCTATCAACCAATGTTGATTGCAACTGGAAACTCGACAACTGGCCGTCTATTCCGAGCATAATAACCTCTATACCCATCTGCTCTAGGTCTCTCAACAGATGTTGCTGGATGATCAAAAAGAATGCCATGGGTCTTCTGCTCAATGCATCAGCTACTACATTGGCCTTTCTGGGATGGTATTGCAGCTCAATCTCAAAGTCTGTCATCACCTCGAGCCAACGTCTTTGTCTCTGGTTTAGGTCCTTCTGAGTATATATGTACTTCAGGCTTTTGTGATCTGTGATTATCTCCACTCTTTCTCCGTATAGGTAGTGCCTCCAAAGCTTCAAAGCAAAGATCACTGCGGCAAGCTCCAAGTCGTGAGTGGGATAGTTCTTCTTATGGGTCCTTAACTGCCTAGAGGCATAGGCTACAACCTTTCCATGCTGCATCAAGACGCATCCTAACCCTTTCCCGGATGCATCGCTATAGATCACGAATCCTCCGGTTCCAGAAGGTATGGTTAAGATAGGTACCGTAGTCAAACGCTTCTTTAGCTCATTGAACACCGTCTGACACTCCTCTGTCCAGGTGAACTCCTGCTCCTTACGGGTCAAGCGGGTCATCGGCTCTGCGATCCTTGCGAAGTTCTCTATGAACCTCTGGTAATATCCGACAAGTCCTAGGAAACTCCTCACCTCTGAGACATTGGTAGGGGTCGGATGTCACGCCCCGATCCCGAAAGGGTCAATCGTCCTCGTTGGATCCTTTATCAAAATCGATTGTCCTCGCTGGGGCATGATGCCGTGCGAGCCTGGAGTTGCGCTCGCACAAGGCAAGAACGTGCAGTGATAGGAACCCATTTTTGAAACACAATTTAGAAAACACATTCACAGATATTTGAATACAAGTATAGGAAGAAACATACTTTTCATTGATAATTTAGATTAATTTACATAGAGTTTACATTTGATGCGACTCTTGGCTACTTGATTTGTATTACAAAAGATAACTCAAAAGGCAGGGCACGCTCTATCAGATAGTCCACGTCATTCATACATTACGCCCTTATATAGATTAAAAGTCCAAGCCTCCAAAATGAACTGACTCCAACTATACTTCAAAATAGAGGTGCTCCTAACACCTCCTCGTCTATCCACTAGCGTTGCACCGCCTAAGTGCCAGAAATAGTTGCCCACAATATGGGTCAGTACTCAACTTGTACTGGTGAGCGGGACGAACCCACTCGACTAAATCGATACTAGCTTATTAGGGGTGAGCATGCATTAAGATGATCTTTCTATAAAGAAGTAAGTGAATTCAATTCATATTAGTTGCATATTTTGATAGGAATGAAAATAACATCGAATCCAACAAGTACATCGGTTGCTTACTCAACCGATGCACGCCTTACCTGCAACGAAACACAAGTATACTTACCATTTGCACAAGACAATAAATTAGCATGTGTTCTATTCTATGCGGTCATTGGTGTGATCGACACCTTAGGGACTTATTCCAAGCATTGCGGCGCGCCCTGTCAGCCCGGGTAGGAAGCCCTGCTGAAGGTCCCATAATGCATCACGACTAGCACGATCAAATATTTCCCTCCGGATCGATACGGTTCCAGTGCCCCAGAATGCCATTTCGAGGAAATGCCAAACCTTGTGCACAAGTTGTCTCAGATCATGCAAATGCATGAACAATTCATATATCATATAATGCATCAAAATAAACAGAATAAGTAAAGCAGCAATATATATATCTTATGCAACAGTTCATATTTTCTCAAACCGAGTTCCGATTTTGGTATCCCGTAGGTCCAAACTCTATCCGAGGCACCAGGCCACAACCAACAACCAAATTCCTTTACAAACAAACTCAATTTTATAAGGTGTGCAAGCATATAGTAAAATTAGTCTATAATTCCCATGTTACTTTCTTAGTGGCTGGCATGCATTGTGGCTAAGGATTTCCTAGGCGTCCAACCGGGCATCATCGAGTGAACGTTTGAGACATTAGAGATGTGGGCATAAAGAAGTAGGAAAGAAGGGTCCGAACCACTCACTGGTTAAGGAAAAAATGCTGAAACAAGGAGTCCCGCCTAGCGACGATCAAACGTCAGTTACGCGGACCTACAACAACACGAGCATCGAGTTAGATTTCTTGCCTATCATTTCTGCCAAACTCCCCAAGGATCAAAGCTCCAAACGATAAAACCAGCAGCAAAAACCAAGCAAATCGAAAGCAACAGCAAATTAAAATCCTAAAGCGGCAATCAAGAAAACCAAGCAACAAAGCACGAAAACTATTGTACTTGTTTCAATAGAGGCCTGTCCATGAGTTGGACAGGATCATCGTATTTTGTCCGTGGCAAGAGGATGTCGAAGATCTAAACTACGACTCAGACGGACTAGCCACAAGCCCAATTACATAGTGCACATCCCGGTCGGATCGGGATTTGAGGCACTACATAATATACCACTAAAAAAAAGTTTTGTCCCGAAACTTAAGAACAAGGCCTTACCTCCGACTGAAAGAGCAATGAAGGATACTTCTCCTTCATCTCCGATTCCATCTCCCAAGTTGATTCCCCAACTGAATGGTTCCGCCACAGCATGCGAACCAAGGACATCGTACGGTTGCGAAGTACTTTTTCCTTACGGTCCAGAATCTGCATGGGCTCCTCTGAGTACGAAAAGTCCGTGCGCAGTTCCAATTGTTCAAAACTAACCACATGACTTGGGTCATGCACGTACTTCCAAAGTTGGGAAACATGGTAAACATCGTGCACGTCGGCCAAGGCGGGAGGTAGCGCAATCCTGTATGCCACAACTGCCACTCGTTCTAGTATCTCAAAGGGGCCGACAAACCTGGGACTCAGTTTGCCCTTCACGCCGAAACGCATCACCCCACGCATCGGTGTCACTTTCAAGAAGACATGATCCCCGACCGTGAACTCCAAAGGTCTACGATGAGCATCGCAAAGCTTTTCTGTCGGCTCTGCGCTGTGCAGAGTCTCTCTCGAATCAAGCAAACTTTCTCAACTGCCTGCTCCACCAGCTCTGGCCCGAGTACCTGCCGCTCGCCGACTTCGTCCCAACATATTAGAGATTGACACTTGCGCCCATAGAGTGCTACATACGGTGCCATCTAGATGCTCGATTGGTAGCTGTTGTTGTACGCGAACTCCGCCAACGGAAGGTGCGTGTCCCAACTAGTCTTCAAATCGATTGCACACAGCCGTAATATATCTTCAAGTATCTGATTTGTCCTTTCTGTCTGTCCGTCAGTCTGGGGGTGGTATGTGGTACTGAACTTTAGCTTGGTTCCCATAACAGACTGTAGGCTTGTCCAAAAATGAGATAAGAAGCGTCCGTCACGGTCAGAGATGATTGAGGCAGGTACTCCGTGCAATCGAACAATCTCGTCTATGTAAATCTGTGCTAACCGATCGACAATCCAAGTAACTTTCATAGGGAGAAAGTAGGCCAATTTGGTCAAACGATCAACTATGACCCAAATCACATCGTGCCCCCGCGGCGTCTTCGGAAATCCTACAATGAAATCCATAGTAATGTTATCCCATTTCCACTCTAGAATAGCGAGGTTTTGCAGCTCCCCGCCGGGCCTCTGATGTTCAGCTTTTAGCTGTTGACAGGCCATGCACTGTGACACAAAGATCACCATATCCCATTTTATATCGTGCCACCAGAAGGTCTTGCGTAAGTCCATATACATCTTGGTGCTCCCCGGATGCAAGGAATACTTCGCATAGTGTGCCTCTGTCATAATTTCCCTTCAGAGTTCTGGGTCGCTAGGAACACATATCCTTCCTTTCATCTGTAAGGCCCCATCTTCGCCTGGCATAAAGTCAGACGCCTTTCCCGTCGAGATCAGTCCGCGTACCTTCGCTAGGAACTGATCACCCTCCTGAGCAGATTTGATTCTATCACGTAAACTCGGTTCAAGATGAAGTGGTGCCAACTGCACTCCTTGATGCCGAACTCGAAACTCGATGCCCATCGCCTCTAGATCCTGAAGTAAACGGTTGTTTATGGATAAAGAGCCCACGTGCTTCCGACTCAAAGCATCAGCAACGATGTTTCCCTTGCCCGGTGTATATACGATCGTCAGGTCATAGTCCTTAATCAGTTCTAGCCAACGCTGCTGCCGGAGGTTTAGTTCCCGTTGGGTGAATAGATAATTGAGGCTCTTATGATCTGTGAAGATTTTGCAAGCAACACCATAAAGATAATGCCTCCACAACTTTAGTACAAACATAATTGCCGCCAATTCTAAGTCATGTATCGGGTAGTTTTTCTCGTGCGGCTTCTGTTGTCTGAAGGCGTACGATATTACCTTATCCCTTTGCATGAGCACACACCCTAAGTCGAGTCCTGAAGCATCGCTGTATATTTGAAACTCCTCTACCCCATCCGAAAGTGCAAGAATTGGAGCTGAAATGAGACGTTGCTTAAGTTCCCGAAAGCTAGCTTTGTAGTCATCACCCCATTTGTATACAATCCCTTTCTGAGTAAGGCGAGTCAAAGGCGAGGCCAGTTTAGAAAAATCTTTCACGAACCTACAATAGTATACTGCTAGGCCCAGAAAGCTTAGAACTTCGCTGGCTGACGTAGGTTGCTTCCAGTCCACCACCGCCTCTATCTTCTTTGGGTCTACGGCGATGCCTTCTGCCGAGATGACATGTCCTAGGAATGCCACGTTGTTCAACCAGAACTTACACTTGCTGAGCTTAGCGAACAACTGATGCTCTCGTAATGTCTGCAGCACGATCTTCAGGTGTTCATTGTGCTCCGCCTCGTTCTTGGAATAGATTAGTATGTCGTCAATGAACACAACCACAAACTTGTCCACAAACGGCCAAAATCACGGTTCATCAGATCCATAAAAGCTGTAGGGGCGTTCGTCAAGCCGAACGACATCACAAGAAATTTATAGTGTCTGTATCGGGTTCTGAATACAGATTTATGAACATCATCAGATTTGATTTTCAACTGGTGATAGCCTAACCTGAGATCAACTTTAGAGAAAACTGTTGCACCTTGTAGCTGATCAAACAAGTTATCCATCCTTGGCAATGTGTAGTGATTCTGCACAGTTGCCTTATTCAGTTCTCTGTAGTCAATGCACAGCCGCATGGATCAGTCCTTTTTCTTCACGAACAGCTCTGGAGCACCCCATGAAGAAACGCTTGGACGAATGTATCCTCGGTCCAACAGATCTTGTAACTGTACCTTCAGTTCCTTTAGCTCTGTTGGGGCCATTCGATAAGGTACCTTCGATATCGGTCGCGAATCCGGAAAGGTGTCAATGGAGAATTCGATCTCACGATCAGGAGGCATTCTAGGCAGCTCGTCCGGGAACACGTCGAGGAAATCTGCTCTGACTTCAGCCTGGGCTGCATCTGCACTTTCCTGCCGGGTGTCTCGAACAGAGGCTAAGTACCCTTTACAGCCCGAATGCAACATACGCCTAGCCGAAATAGCTGATATCACCATTGCCGTCTTCGGTACAGCGCTGCACGAATAGTAGAAGTCTGCCTCACCGGGTAGACGAAATACGACTTGCTTCTTCGTGCACTCGATTGTTGCATGGCAAGCACCCAACCAGTCCATTCCGAGAATAATATCATAATCCTTAATGTCTAGTACAATGACATCTAAGGAAAGATTCCTTCCTCCGATGCAAATATAACCATCCCTACAGATCGCATGGGCGGGCATGTCGACTCTCGAAGGGGTACTCACGCAAAGATTCATATTTAAATGAGTAGAAGCTAATTTATGCTCTACAGTAAAATCAGCAGATATGAAACTATGCGTAGCACCTGAATCGAATAAGACTCTAGCGAGCAATTCTTTGAAAAGTAAAGTACCTGTCACAACAGTATCGGAGACAGATGCCTCATCCCGAGTCAGAGCATAGACTCGGACTTGAGCACCCTGGCGTCGTGGGTTCACTGGCACGACATTGGCACCATTTGCTGGAGGCCCCTTGTTCTGATTTTTGTTGTTCTGATTCCCGTTGTTCTGATTCGGCTGTGGCCTGACAATCGGTCTTGGATCTCGACAGTCAAAAGCCTTATGGTCCAAACGACCATATTTGAAACACCCAACAACCGGGCACTCATTAACCCGATGCCCTAATTTGCCGTACCTATGGCAGTACGGTGCCTGGGGCGGACCCCTGTGTTCGGATGTGTGCGAACGCTTTTGCGCTCCAGACCCTCCCATTTTTTGAGGCCTCTTGTTGTTGTTGGTATGGGGGGTTTGCACATCGACTCTCGGTGGATTGCGCCCAAAGATTCGCTCGCTATTCAAGGCAGCTTCGTAACATTCCCTGTAGGTTTGACATTTCTGATTGATGACGTCCCTACGCAAATCGTCATTCAAATCCTTCTAAAAATGATAGCACCACGCCTGCTGGTTAAGCAAGAAATGCCCGACAAACTTAGCCAGTCTAGCAAACACTGAGTCATAATCATCAACATACATACTTCCTTGTACCAGATTGCTAAAATCGTCTTCACCCATCCTAAGGAGGTTACCCATCCTACGAAAGATCATCCATCCTAAGGGAGGATACCCATCATACGGGAGGTTACCCATCCTAGGGAGGTCACCCATCCTTAAAGAGGTCACCCATCCTAAGGGAGGTCACCCATACTTAGGGAGGTCACCCATCCTAAGGGAGGTCACCCATCCTAGGGAGGTTACCCATCCTACGGTAGGTCACCCATCCTACGAGATATTACCCATCCTACGGGAGGTCACCCATCCTAAGGGAGGTTACCCATCCTACGAGAGGTCACACATCCTAAGGGAGGTTACCCATCATACGGGAGGTTATCCATCCTAGGGAGGCCACCCATCCTACGGGAGGTGACCCATCCAAATGGAGGTTACCAATCCTAGGGAGGTAACCCATCCTACTGGAGGTCACCCATCCTAAGGGAGGTTACCCATCCTAGGGAGGTTAACCATCCTATGGGAGGTCACTTAACCTACGGGAGGTCACCCATCCTAAGGGAGGTTACCCATCCTAGGGAGGTCACCCATACTACGGGAGGTTACCCAACCTATGAGAGGTTACCCATCCTAAGGTTACCTATCCTAGGGAGGTTACCCATCCTAGGGAGGTTACCCATCCTACAGGAGGTTACCTATCCGAGGGAGGAAACCCATCCTAAGGGAGGTTACCCATCATATGAAAGTCACCCATCCTAGGAAGGTTACCCATCCTAAGGGAGGTTACCCATCCTATAAAGGTCACCTATCGTTTGGAGGTTACCCATCCTATGAAGGTCACCCATCCTAAGGGTGGTTACTAATCCTAAGGGAGTTCACCCATCTTAAGGAGGTTACCCATCCTAAGGGAGGTCACCCATCCTAAGGGAGGTTATCCATCCTAGGGAGGTTACCAATCCTATAGGTCAACTATCCTAATGGAGGTTACCCATCCTAAGGAGGTCACCCATCCTATTGGAGGTCACCCATCCTAAGAGAGGTCACCCATCCTTAGGGAGGTAACCCATCCTACGAGAGGTTACCCATCCTAAGGGAGGTTACCCAACCTACGGATAGTTATCCATCCTAGGGAGGTCACCCATCCTACGGGAGGTTACCCATCCTAGGAAGGTCACCCATACTTAGGGAGGTCACCCATCATAGGGAGGTTACCGATCCTAGGGAGGTTAGCCATCCTATGCGAGGTCACCCATCCTAAGAGAGGTTTTTCATCCTACGGGAGGTTCCCATCCTACCGGAGGTCACCCATCCAAAGGAAGATCACCCAACCAAAGGATGATTAACCATCCCCATAGGATGGGTAAGCTCCCTTTGGATGGGTGACCTCCCTTTGGATGGGTGACCTCCCGTAGGATGGGTAACCTCTCTTGGGATGGATGACCTCCCGTAGGATGGGTAACCTCCCTAGGATGGGTAACCTCCTTTAGGATGTATGACCTCCCTAAGTATGGGTGACCTCCCTTAGGATGGTTGAGCTCCCTACGGATGGGTGACCTCTCTAGGATGGGTAACCTCCGTAGGATGGGTGACCTCCATTAGGATGGGTGACCTCCCTTTGGATGGGTTACCTCCCGTTGGATGGGTAACCTCCCGTAGGATAGATGACCTCCCTAGGATGGGTAACCTCCCGTATGATGTGTAACCTCCCTTAGGATGGGTGACCTCCCTAGGATGGGTAACCTACATTAGGATGGGTAACCTCCCTTTAGATGGGTGGCCTCCCGTAGGATGGGTGACCTCCACAGGATGGGTGACCTCTCTTAGGATGGGTAACCTCTCGTAGGATGGGTGACCTCCCATACAATGGGGGACCTCTCGTAGGATGGGTAACATCTCGTAGGATGGGTGACCTCCCTTAGGATGGGTAACCTCGACCTCTAGTAGGATGAGTGACCTCTAGTAGGATGGATGACCTACCGTAGGATGAGTGACCTCCCTCAGGATGGGTGACCTCCTAGGATGGGCAACCTCTCATAGGATGGTTGACCACACGTATGATAGGTAACCTCCCGTAGGATGAGTGACCTTCCTTAGGATGGGTAACCACCCGTAGGATTGGTAACCTCCGTAGGATGAGTAACCTCCCTTAGGATAGATAACTTCTCTTAGGATGGGTAACCTCCGTAGGATGAGTGACCTCCCTAAGGATGGGTAACCTCTCTTAGGATGGGTAACCTCTCGTAGGATGGCTAACCTCCCTTAGGATTGGTGACCTCTCGTAGGATGGGTAACCTCCCTAGGATGGGTGACCTCCCGTTGGTTGGGTGACCTACCTAGGATGGGTAACCTCCCGTAGGATGGTTGAACTAACATAGGATGGGTGACCTTCCGTAGGATGTGTGACCTCCCGTAGGATGAGTGACCTCCCTTAGGATGGGTGACCTTCCGTAGGATGTGTAACCTCCCGTAGGATGAGTGACCTCACGTATGATAGATGACCTACGGGAGGTCAGCCATCCTACGGGATATCACCCATCCTACGGGAGGTCACCCACCCTAAGGGTGGTTACCCATCCTAGGGAGGTTACCCATCCTTAGGGAGGTCACTCATCCTAGGGAGGTTACCCATCCTATGAGAGGTTACCCATCCTAAGGGAGGTTACCCATCCTAAAAGAGGTCACTCATCCTATGTAGGTTACCCATCCTAAGAGAGGTTACCCATCCTAAGGGAGGTCACTCATCCATCGGAGGTTACCCATCCTACGGGAGGTTACCCATCCTAAGGGATGTCACTTATTCTACGGGAGGTTAACCATCCTATGGAAGGTCACCCATCCTGGGGAGGTTACCCATCCTACGTAAGTTCACCCATCCTACAGGAGGTCACCCATCCTATGAGAGGTTACCCATCCTAAGAGAGGTCACCCATCCTAGGGAGGTCAGCCATCCAAATGGAGGTTACCCATCCTACAGGAGGTCACCCATCCTAAGAGAGGTTACTCATCCTAAGGGAGGTCACTCATCCTACGGAGGTTACCCATCCTATGAGTGGTCATCCATCCAATGGGAGGTTACCCATCCTACGAGAGGTCACCTATCATACGGGTTGTTGCCCATCCAAATTGAGGTCACCCATCCTAAGGGAGGTTACCAATCCTATGGGAGGTCACCCATCCTACGGGAGGTCACCCATCCTACGAGAGGTCACCCATCCTAGGGAGGTTACCCATACTAAGGGAGGTCACCCATCCTAGGGAGGTTACCCATCCTAAGGGAGGTCACCCATCCTAGGGTGGTTACCCAACCTTAGGGAGGCCACCCATCCTAAGAGAGGTTACCGATCCTAAGGGATGTTAACAATCCTAAGAGAGGTTACCCATCCTAAGGAAGGTTACTCATCCTACGGAGGTTACCCATCCTTAAAGAGGTTACCCATCCTAAGGGAGGTCACTCATCTTACGGAGGTTACCCATCCTACTGGAGATTAGCCATCCTAAGGGAGGTCACTCATCCTACGGGAGGTCACCCATCCTAAGGGAGGTTACCCATCCAATTGGAGGTCATCCATCCTACGGGAGGTCATCCATCCTAAGAGAGGTCACCCATGCTAGGGAGGTTACCAATCCAAATGGAGGTTACCCATCCTATGGGAGGTCACCCATCCAAAGAGAGGTTACCCATCCTAAGGAAGGTCACTCATCCAACCGAGGTAACCATCCTAAGGGAGGTTACCCATCCTAAGGGAGGTCACTCATCCGACGGGAGGTCACCCATCCTACGGGAGGTTACCCATCCTACGGGAGGTCACTCATCCCACGGGAGGTTACCCATCCTACGGGAGGTTATCCATCCTACGAGAGGTTACCGATCCTACAAGAGGTTATCCATCCTACGAGAGGTCACCTATCCTATGGGAGGGTCACCCATCCTACGGGAGGTCACCCATCCTAAGGGAGGTCACCAATCCAACGTGAGGTTTCCTATCCTACGGGAGGTTACCCATCCAACGAGAGATTACCCATCCTAGGGAAGTCACCCATTCAATGGGAGGTCACCCATCCTACGGGTGGTCACCCATCCTTGGGAGGTTACCCATCCTATGGAGGTCACTCATCCTACGGAGGTTACGTATCCTAAAAGAGGTAACCCATCCTAAGGGAGGTCACTCATCCTGCGGAGGTTACTGATCCTAAGGGAGGTCACTCATCCTACGGGAGGTCACCCATCCTACGGGAGGTCACCCATCCTAGAGAGGTTACTCATCCTATGGGAGGTCACCCATCTTACGGGAGGTCACCCATCCTATGAGAGGTTACCCATCCTAAAAGAGGTCACCCATCCTAGGGAGGTCACCTAGACCTCTAGTAGGTCACCCATCCTACTAGAGGTCACCCATCCTACGAGGGGTCACCCATCCTACGGAAGGTCACCCATCCAAATGGAGGTTACCCATCCTACGGGAGGTTACCCATCCTAGGGAGGTCACCCATCCTAAGTAAGGTTACCAATCCTACGAGAGGTCACCCATCCTATGGGAGGTCACACATCCTAAGGGAGGTTACCCATCATATGGGAGGTCACCCATCATATGAAGGTCACCCATTGTATGGAGGTCACTTCCTAGGGAAGTCACCCATCCAAAGGGATGTCACCCATCCTAAGGGAGGTCAGCCATCCCAAGGGAGGTTACCCATCGAAAAGGAGGTCACCCATCTAGAGGTTACCTATCCTAGGGAAAGTAAAGTCACCCATCCTACGGGAGGCCACCCATCCTACGGGAGGTCACCCATCCTACGGGAGGTCACCCATCATAGGGAGGTCACCCATCCTAGGAGAGGTTACCCATCCAAGGGAGGTTACCCATCCAACGGGAGGTCACCCATCCTATAGGAGGTTACCCATCCAAAGGGAGGTCACCAACCTAAGAGAGGTCACCCATCCTACGGGAGGTCACCCACCCTACGAGAGGTCACCCATCCTAGGGAGTTCACCCATCCTACGGGAGGTCACCAATCCTACGGGAGGTCACCTATCCTAAGGAGGACACCCATCATACGGGAGGTTACCCATCCTAGGAAGGTCACCCATACTTAGGGAGGTTACCCAACCTATGAGAGGTCACCCATCCTAAGGGAGGTTATCCATCCTAAGGGAGGTCACCCATCCTACGAGAGGTTACCCGTCCTAAGAGAGGTCATCCATCCTACGACAAGTCATCCATCCTACGGGAGGTTATCAATCCTACGGGGGATCACCCATCCTAAGGGATGTCACCCATCCTACGAGAGGTGACACATCCTTAGGGATGTCACCCATCCTACGGAGGTTACCCATCCTATGAGTGGTCACGCATCCTAGGTAGGTTACCCATCCTACGAGTGGTCACCCATCCTAAGAGAGGTTATCCAACCTAAGAGAGGTTACCCATCCTACAAGAGGTTACCCATCCTAAAGGAGGTAACCCATCCTAAGAGAGGTTACCCATCCAAATGGAGGTCACCCATCCTACGAGAGTTTACTCATCCTACGAGAGGTTACCCAACGTGCGGGAGGTTACCCACCCGACAAGAGGTCACCCATCCTAAGGGAGGTCAACCATCCTACAAGAGATCACCCATCCTACGGGAGTTCACCCATCCTAGGAAGGTTACCCTTCCTACGGGAGGTCACCCATCCTAAGGAATGTTACCCATCCTAGGGAAGGTTACCCATCCTTTGGGTGGTCACCCATCCTATGAGAGGTTATCCATCCTAAGAGAGGTTACCCATCCTAAGGGAGGTCACCTATCCTAGGGAAGTTACCCATCCTACGAGAGGTCACCTATCCTAAGGGAGGTCACCCTTCCTAAGGGAGGCCACCCATCCTATAGGAGGTCACCCATCATAAGGGTGGTCATCCATCCTATGAGAGGTCACCCATCCAAAGGGAGGTCACCCAACCTACGGGAAATCACTCATAATACGGGAGGTCACCCATCCTAAGTTAGGTCACCCATCCTAACGGAGGTTACCCATCCTATGGAAAGTCAGCCATCCCTAGGGAGGTTACCCATCCTACGGGATATCACCCATCCTACGAGAGGTCACACATCCTTAGGGATGTCACCCATCCTAAGAGAGGTTACCCATCCTATAGGAGGTCATCCATCCTACGGGAGGTTACCCATCCTATTGGTTTTCTATCCTAAGGATGGGTATGGGATATCACCCATCCTACAAGAGGTTACCCATCCTTAGGGAGGTCACCCATCCTAAGAGAGGTTATCCATCCTAAGGGATGCCACCCATCCTAAGGGAGGTTATCCATCTTAGTGAGGTTACCCTTCCTAAGGAAGGTCACTCATCCTAGGGAGGTCACCCATCCTACGGGAGGTCACCCATCCTATGAGAGGTTACCCATCCTATGGGAGGTCACCCATCCTAAGGGAGGTTACCCATAATATGAAGGTCATCCATCGTATGGAAGTTAACCATCCTACGGGAGGTTACCCATCCTAGGGAGGTTACCCATCCAAAGGGAGGTTACCTTTATATGATGGGTGATATCCCGTAGGATGGGTAACCTCCCTAGGATGAGTGAACTCCCTTAGGATGGGTAACCTCTCTAGGATGGGTAACCTCCCTTAGGATGGGTGACCTCCCTTAGGATGGGTAACCTCTCTTAGTATGGGTGACCTCCCTAAGGATGGGTAATCACCCTAGGATGGGTGACCTATAGGATGGGTGACATCTCGTACGATGGATAACCTCCCTTGGGATGAGTGACCTCTCGTAGGATGGGTGATATCCCGTAGGATGGATAACCTCTCGTAGGATAGGTAATCTTCCGTAGGATGGGTGACCTCTCGTAGGATGGGTGACCTCCCTTAGGATGGGTGACCTCACGTATGATAAGGGAGGTTAACCATCCTATGAGAGGTTACCCATCCTAAGGGAGGCCTCGCACCCTAATAGAGGTTACCCATCCAACGGGAGGTCAGCCATCCAAAGGGAGGTTACCCATCGAAAGGGAGTTTACCGGATGGGTGATATCCCATAGGATGGGTAACCTATCGTAGGATGGGTAACCTCCATTAGGATGGGTGTCCTCCCTTTGGATGGGTGACCTCCCTATGATGGGTAACCTCCCGAAGAATGGGTGACCTCTCTTAGGATGGGTAACCTCCATTTGGATGGATAACCTCTCATAGGATGGGTAAACTCCCTTGGGATGGGTGACCTCCCTTTGGATGGGTGACATCCCATAGGATGGGTGACCTCCCTTAGGAATGTTACCCATCCGACGGTAGGTTACCCATCCTTAGAAAGGTTATCCATCCTATGGGAGTTCACGCATCCTACCAGAGGTCACCCGTCCTATGGGTGGTTACCCATCCAAAGGAAGGTTACCCATCCAAAGGAAGGTTACCCATCCTAATGGAGGTCACCCATCCTAGGGAGGTTACCCATCTTAAGGGAGGTTACCCATCCTAGGGAAAGTCAAGTCACCTATCCAAAGGGAGGTCACCCATCCTAAGGTAGGTTACCTATCCTACGAGAGGTTATCCATCATAAGAGAGGTTACCCATCCAAATGGAGGTTACCCATCCAAAGAGAGGTCACCCATCCTAAGGGAGGTTACCCATCCTACGGGAGGTTACCCATCCTAGGGAGGTCACCCATCCTAAGAGAGGTCACCCATCCAATGAGGGGTTACCCATCCTAGGGGATATCACCCATCCGATAAACTCCATTTCTATGGGTAACCTCTCTTGGGATGCCTGACCTTCCGTAGGATGGGTAACCTCCATTCGGATGGGTAATCTCCGTTAGGATGGGTGACCTCCCTTAGGATGGATAACCTCCCTCAGGATGGGTGGCCTCCCTTAGGATGGGTAGCCTCCATTTGGATGGGTAACCTCTCTAAGGATGGTAACCTCTCGTAGGATGGGTAACCTCTCTTAGGATGGATGACCTCGCGTAGGATAGGAGACCTCCCGTAGGATGGGTATCCTCAATTAGGATGGTTGACGTATTTTAGGATGGATGACTTCCCTAGGATGGGTGACCTTCATATGATGGGTAACCTCCAATTGGGTTGGTAACCTCTCGTAGGACGGGGGACCTCACGTATGATAGGTGACCTCCATTTTGATGGGTAACCACCCGTAGGTTGGGTAACCTCCTTTAGGATGGATAACCTCCCTTAGAATGGGTGACTTCCTTAGGATATGTGACCTCCCTTAGGATTGGTGACCTTTCGTAGGATGGGTAACCTCCCTAGGATGGGTAACCTCCCTAAGGATGGGTGACCACCCTTAGGATGGGTAACCTCCATACAATGGGTAACCTCTCGTAGGATGGGTGACCTCAGTTAGGATGGGTGACCTTCATAGGATGGGTAACCTCCCTTAGGATGGATGACCTCCCTAGGATGGGTGACCTCATGTAGGATGGGTGACCTCTCACAGGATAGGTAACCTCCCTTAGGATGGGTAACCTCTCGTAAGATGGGTGACCTCCATTTGGATGGGTAACTTTCCTAGGAAGGGTAACCTCCCTTAGGATGGGTGACCTCCCGTAGGATGGGTGACCTCCCTAGGATGGGTTACCTCTCTTAAGATGGGTGACCTCCCGTAGGATGGGTGACCTCTCGTAGGATGGGTAACCTCCCTTAGGATGGGTGACCTTCCTAAGGATGGGTAACCTCCCTAGTATGGGTGACCTATAGGATGGGTGACCTCTCGTAAGATGGGTAACCTCCCTTGGGATGGCTGACCTCTTGTAGGATGGGTAACCTTCGTTAGGATGGATGACCTCCCTAGGATTGGTGACCTCCCGTAGGATGGGTAACCTCCCTTAGGATGGGTGATCTCCCTTAGGATGGGTGACCTCTCTTAGGATTAACCTCTATTTGGATGGGTAACCTCTCTAAGGATGGGTGATCTCTTGTAGGATGGGTGACCTCCTGTAGGATGGGTGACCTCCCTTAGGATTGGTGACCTTTATAGGTTGGGTAACCTCTATAGGATGGGTAACCTCCCTTAGGATGGGTAACCTCCATACGACGGATAACCTCTCATAGGATGGGTGACCTCCCTTAGGATTGGTGACCTTTATAGGATGGGTAACCTCCCTTAGGATGGTGACCACCCTAGGATGGGTTACCTTAATATGATGGGTGATATCCCATAGGTTGGGTAACCTCCCTTGGATGAGTGACCTCCCTTACGATGGGTACCCTCTTGTAGGATGGGTGACCTACCATAGGATGAGTAACCTTCCTTAGGATGAATTACCTTCATATGATGGGTAATATCTCGTTGGATGTGTAACCTCCCTAGGATGAGTGACCTCCCTTAGGATGGGTAACTTCTCTAGGACGGGTGACCTCCCTTAGGATGCTTAACCTCTCTTTGGATGGGTGACCTCCCTAAGGATGGGTAACCTTTCTAGGATGGGTGACCTCTCGTAGGATGGATAAACTCCCTTGGGATGGCTGACCTCTCGTAGGATGGAGGTCACCTATCCTACGAGAGGTTACCCATCCTAAGAGAGGTTACCCATCCTAGGGAGGTCACCCATCCTAAGGGAGGTCACTCATCCTACGGTAGGTCTTCCATCATAAAGGAGGTTACCCATCCAACAGGAGGTCAGCCTTAAGATGGGTAACCTCCCTAGGATGGGTGACCTATAGTAGGATGGGTAACCTCCTTTAGGATGGGTGACCCATCCTACTAGAGGTCACCCATCCTACGGCAGGTCACCCATCCAAAGGGAGGTCACCCATCGTACGGGAGGTTACCCCTCCTAGGGACATTACCTATCCTAAGGGAGGTTACCCATCCGGAGGTCATCCATCCTACGGGAGGTCACCCATCCTACGAAAGGTTACCCATCCTATGAAGGTCACCCATTGTATGGAGGTTACCCATCCTATGAAGGTCACCTATCATTAGGGAGGTCACCCATCCTATGAAAGTAACCCATCCTACGGGAAATCACAGATCCTACGAGAGGTTACCCATCCTAAGGGTGGTCACCCATCCTACGGGATGTCACCCAACCTAAGGGAAGTCACTCTTTCTAGGGAGGTCACCTATCCTACGGGAGGTCAGCCATCCAAGGGAGGTCACCCATCCTACGGGAGGTTACTCATCCTAGGGAGGTTACCCATCCTATGGGAGGTCACCCATCCTAGGGAGGTTACCCATCCTACGGGAGGTCACCCATCCAAAGGGAGGTCAACCATCCTGAGGGAGATCACCCATCCTAAGGGAGGTTACCCATCCTAAAGGACGTCACCCATCCTAGTGGAGATCAACCATCCTAAGGGAGGTCCCCATCCTAAGGGAGGTAGGTTACTCATTGGGAGGTCACCCACCCTACGAGAGGTTACCCATCCTAAGGGAGGTCACCCATCCTACGAGAGGTCCCCATCCTAAGGGAGGTTACCCATCCTATGGAGGTTACCCATCCTACTTGGGGTTACCCATCCTAAGGGAAGTTACCCATCCTTCGAGAGGTTACCCATCCTACGGGAGGTCACCCATCCTACGAGAGGTTACCCATCCTACGGGAGGTCACCCATCATCGGGAGGTTACCCATACTAAGAGAGGTTACCCATCCAAAGGGAGGGCGCCCATCCTTCGGGATATCATCCATCCAAATAGAGGTTACCCATCCTATGGGAGGTCAGCTATCCTAAGGAAGGTTACCCATCATATGGAGGTTACCCATCCGGAGGTTACCCATCTTATGGAGGTTATCCATCCTATGGGAGGTCACCCATCCTAAGGGAGGTCACCCATCCAAAGGGAGGTTACCCATCCTAAGGGAGGTCACCCATGTGGAGGTTACCCATCCTACGGGAGGTCACCCATCCAAAGGGAGGTCACCCATCCTAAGGGTGGTTACCCATCCTACGAAAGGTCACCAATCCTAAAGGAGGTCACCCATCGAAATCGAGGTCACCCATCCTACGGGAGGTCACCCATCCTAAGGGTGGTTACCCATCCAAATGGAGGTCACCCATCCTTCAGGATATCATCGATCCAAATGGAGGTTACCCATCCTACGGGAGGTCACCCAGCCTAAGGAAGGTCACCCATCGTATGGAGGTTACCCATCCGGAGCTTACCTATCCTACGAGATATCACCAATCCTAAGGAAGGTCAACCATCTAACGGAGGTTACCCATCCTAAGGGAGGTCACCCATCCTACGGGATATCACCCATCCAAATGGAGGTTATCCATCTTACGGGGGCTCACCCATCCTATGGGAGGTCACCCATCCTACGAGAGGTTACCCATCATACGGGAGGTCACCCATCCTAAGGGAGGGTACCCATCCTATGGGAGGTCACCCATCCTACGGGAGGTCACCCATCCCAAGGAGGTCACCCATCCTATGGGAGGTCACCCATCCTAGGGAGGTCACCCATCCTACGAGAGGTTACCAATCCTAAGAGAGGTCACCCATCCTATGAGAGGTCACCCATCTTACGTATACCATAGGATGGGTGACCTATCGTAGGATGGATAACCTCTCGTAGGAATGGTGACCTCCCTAGGATGGATGACCTCCCGTAGGATGGGTGCCTCCGTAGGATGGGAGACCTCCCGTAGGATGGGTGACCTCCCGTAGGATTGGTGACCTCTCGTAGGATGTGTAACCTCTTCTAGGATGGGTAACCTCTAATAGGTTGGTAACCTCCCTAAGTATGGGTGACCTCCCTAAGTATGGGTGACCTCCCGTAGGATGGGTAACCTTCCTAGGATGGGCGACCTCCCTAGGATGGGTAACCTCTAATTGGATAGATAACCCCCCGTATGATGGGTGACCTCTCATAGGTTGGGTAACCTCCCTAAGTATGGTTGACCTCCCGTAGGATGAGTGACCTCCCATAGGATGGATGACCTATAGGATGGGTGACCTCTCGTAGGATGGGTGATATCCCGTAGGATGGGTAACCTCTCGTTGGATGGATAACCTCCCGTATGATGGGTGACCTCCTGTAGGATGGGTAACCTCCCTTAGGATGGGTGACCTCCCGTAGGATGGGTGACCTAAGATAGGATGGGTAACCTCCATTTGGATGGGTGACCTCCTGTAGGATGAGTGACCTTCAAATGATGGGTAACCTCCCTTAGGATGGATGACCTCCCTCGGATGGGTGACCTCCCAAGGATGGGTGACCTCCCGTAGGATGGGTGACCTCCATTTGGATGGATGACCTCTCGTAGGATAGGTAACTTCCCTAGGATAGGTGACCTCCAATAGGATGGGTAGCCTCCCTTAGGATGGGTGACCTCCCGTAGGATGGGTGACCTCTCGTAGTATGGGTGTCCTCCCTAAGGATCGATGACCTCCCATAGGATGGATAACCTCATAACGATGGGAGACCTTCCTTAAGATGGGTGACCTTCCTTAGGATGGGTGACCTCCATTTCGATGGGTAACCACCCTTAGGATGGGTGATCCCCCATAGGATTGATGACCTCCCAAGAATGGGTGACCTCACGTATGATAGGTGATATCCCATAGAATGGATAACCTCACGTATGATAGGTGACCTCCCATAAGATGGTAACCTTCCTAGGATGGGTGACCTCTCGTAGGATGTGTAACCCATCCTTTAGGGAGGGTGACCTCCCTTAGGATGGATAAGCTTCCTTAGGATGGGTGACTTGACTTTTCCTAGGATGGGTAACCTCCCTTCAGATGGGTGACCTTCCTAGTATGGGTGACCTACCTTAGGATGGGTAACCTCTCTTTGGATGGGTGACTTTCCGTAGGATGGGTAACATCCCGTAGGATGGGTAACGTCCATTTGGATGGGTAACCACCCGTATGATGGGTGACCTCTCATGGGTTGGGTAACCTCCATTTGGATGGGTAACCACCCGTATGATTGGTGACCTCTCTTAGGATGGGTGACCTCCCGTAGGATGGGTGATCTCCCATAGGATGGTAACCTCCATTTGGATGGGTGACATCTCTTATGATGGGTGACCTCTCGTAGGATGGGTATCCTCCCGTATGATGGGTGACCTCTCATAGGTTGGATAACCTCCATTTGGAAGGGTAACCACTAGTATGATGGGTGATCACTCATAGGTTGGGTAACTTCCCTGGGATGGGTGACCTCCCGTAGGATGGGTAACCTCTCTTAGGATAGGTAACCTCCATTTGGATGGGTGTCCTCCCGTAGGATGGATGACCACCCTAGGATGGGTAACCTCCTGTAGGATGGGTAACCTCCATTTGTATGGGTGACCTCCCATAGGATGGGTGACCTCTATTTGGATGGGTAACCTCCCTTAGAATAGGTAACCTCTATTTGGATGGGTGACCTCCCTTATGATGGGTGTCCTCTCGTAGGATGGGTGACCTCTCTTAGGATGGGTGACCACCCATAGGATGGGTGACCTCCCTTATGATGGGTAACCTCCATTAGTATGGGTAACCTCACGTATGATAGGTGACCTCCCTTAGGATGGGTAACCTCGCGTATGATAGGTGACCTCCCTTAGGATGGGTGACCTCCCTTATGATGGGCAACCTCCCTTAGGATGGGTGACCTCGCGTATGATAGGTGACCTCCCTTAGAATGGGTAACCTTTCTTAGGATGGGTGACCTCCCTAGGATGGGTAACCTCCCGTAGGATGGATGACCTCCCGTAGGATGGGTGTCCTGCCTAAGGATTGGTGACCTCCCATAGGATGGGAAACCTACCATAAGATGGGTAACCTCCCTTAGGATTGGTAACCTCACTAGGATGGGTAACCACCCTTTGGATGGGTAACCTCCCTAGGATGGGTGACCTACATAGGATAGGTAACTTCCCTTAGGTTGGGTGACCTTTATAGGATGGGTAACCTCCATACGATGGGTGACCTTCATAGGATTGGTGACCTATAGGATGGAAAATCTCCCTTAGAAAGGGTAACCTCCCATAGGATGGGTGACCTCCCTAGGATGGGTAAACTCCCTAAGATGGGTGACTTATAGGCGAATGGGTGACCTCCCATAGGATGGGTGACCTTCCTAAGGATGGGTGACCTCTATTAGGAAGCGTGATATCCTGTAGGTTGGGTAATCTCTTGTAGGATGGATGACCTTTATATGATGGGTAACCTCCCTTTGGATGGGTAACCACCCGTATGATGGGTGACCTCTCATAGGTGGAATAACCTCCGTAGAATGGGTGACCTCCCGTAGGATGGGTGTCCTCCCTTAGGATGGGTGACCTCGCGTATGATAGGTGACCTCCCTTTGGATGGGTAACCTCGCGTATGATAGGTGACCTCCCTTAGGATGGGTGACCTCCCTTATGATGGGTAACCTCCCTTAGGACGGGTGGCCTCGCGTATGATAGGTGACCTCCTTTAGAATGGGTAACCTTGCTTAGGATGTGTGACCTCCCTAGGATGGGTAACCTCCCGTAGGACGGGTGACATCCCGTAGGATGGGTGTCCTGCCTAAGGATTGGTGACCTCCCATAGGATGGGAAACCTACCATAAGATGGGTAACCTCCCTTAGGATGGGTAACCTCCCTAGGATGGGTAACCTCCCTAGGATGGGTGACCTACATAGGATGGGTAACCTCCCTTAGGTTGGGGGGCCTTCATAGGATGGGTAACCTCCATACGATGGGTGACCTTCATAGGATTGGTGGCCAATAGGATGGAAAACCTCCCTTAGGAAGGGTGACCTCCCATAGGATGGGTGACCTCCTTAAGATAGGTAACCTCCCTAGGATGAGTGACCTCCCGTAGGATGGCTGACCTCCCTAGGATGGGTTACCTCTCTTAAGATGGGTGACCTCCCGTAGGATGGGTGACCTCTCGTAGGATGGGTAACCTCCCTTAGGATGGGGGACCTTCCTAAGGATGGGTAACCTCCCTAGTATGGGTGACCTATAGGATGGGTGACCTCTCGTAAGATGGGTAACCTCTCTTGGGATGGCTGACCTCTTGTAGGATAGGTAACCTCCGTTAGGATGGATGACCTCCCTAGGATTGGTGACCTCTCGTAGGATGGGTAACCTCCCTTATGATGGGTGACCTCCCTTAGGATGGGTGACCTCTCTTAGGATTAACCTCCATTTGGATGGGTAACCTCTCTTAGGATGGGTGATCTAGTGTAGGATGGGTGACATACCTTAGGATGGGTGACCTTCATAGGTAGTGTAACCTCCCTAGGATGGGTAACCTCCCTTAGGATGGGTAACCTCCATACGATGGGTAACCTCCCTTAGGATGGGTGACCTTCATAGGATGGGTAACCTTCCTTAGGATGGGTGACCTCCGTAGGATGGGTTACCTTCATATGATGTGTGATATCCCGTAGGTTGAGTAACCTCCCTTGGATGAGTGACCTCCCTTACGATGGGTACCCTCTCGTAGGATGGGTGACCTACCACAGGATGAGTAACCTTCCTTAGGATGGGTTACCTTCATATGATGGGTAATATCCCGTAGGATGGGTAACCTCCCTAGGATGAGTGACCTCCCTTAGGATGGGTAACCTCTCTTAGGATGGGTGACATACCTAAGGATGGGTAGCCTTCCTAGGGTGGGTGACCTCTCGTAGGATGGGTAACCTCCCTTGGGATGGCTGACATCTCGTAGGATGGAGGTCACCTATCCTACGAGAGGTTATCCATCCTAAGAGAGGTCACCCATCCTAAGAGAGGTCACTCATCCTAAGGTAGGTCACCCATCCTAAAGAAGGTTACCCATCCTACGGGAGGTCACCCTTAAGATGGGTAACCTCCCTAGGATGGGTGACCTATAGTAGGATGGGTAACCTCCTTTAGGATGGGTGACCCATCCTACTAGAGGCCACCCAACCTACGGCAGGTCACCCATCCTAAGGGAGGTCACCCATCTCACGGGAGGTCACCCCTCCTAGGGAGGATACCTATCCTATGGAAGGTTACCCATCCGCAGGTCATCCATCCTACGGGAGATCACCCATCCTACGAAATGTTACCCATCCTATGAAGGTCACCCATTGTATGGAGGTTACCCATCCTATGAAGGTCACCTATCCTTAGGGAGGTCACCTATCCTACGAGAGGTTACCCATCCTAAGAGAGGTTACCAATCCTACTAGAGGTAATCCATCCTACAGGAGGTCACCCATCCAATGAAAGTCACTAATCCTACGGGAAATCACACATCCTACGAGAGGTTACCAATGCTAAGGGAGGTCACCTATCCTACGTGATGTCACCCAACCTAAGGGAGGTCACTCTTCCTAGGGAGGTCACCCATCCTTCGGGAGGTCAGCCATCCTAGGGAGGTCACCCATCATACGGGAGGTTACTCATCCTAGGGAGGTTACCCATCCTACGGGAGGTCACCCATCCAAAGGGAGGTCACCCATCGTAAGGGAGGTTACCCATCCTAAAGGAGGTCACCCATCCTAGGGGAGATCAACCATCCTAAGGGAGGTCCCCATCCTAAGGGAGGTTATCCATCCTACTAGAGGTTACTCATAGGGAGGTCACCCATCCTACGAGAGGTTACCCATCTTAAGGGAGGTCACCAATCCTACGGGAGGTCCCTATCCTAAGGGAGGTTACCCATCCTATGGAGGTCACCCATCCTACTTGGGATTACCCATCCTAAGAGAAGTTACCTATCCTTCGAGAGGTTACCCATCCTATGGGAGGTCACCCATCCTACGAGAGGTTACCCATACTACGGGAGGTCACCCATCCTCGGGAGGTTACCCATCCTAAGAGAGGCTACCCATCCAAAGGGAGGGCACCCATCCTACGGGATATCATCCATCCAAATGGAGGTTACCCATCCTACGGGGGGTCACCCATCTTATGGAGGTTACCCATCTGGTGGTTACCCATCCTTTGGAGGTTACCCATCCTACGGGAGGTCACCCATCCTAACGGAGTTCATCTATCCTATGGGAGGTCACCCATCCTAAGAGAGGTTACCCATCCTAAGGGAGGTCACCCGTTTGGAGGTTACCCCTCCAACGAGAGGTCACCCGTCTAAAGGGAGGTCACCCATCCTAAGGGTGGTTACCCATCCTACGAAAGGTCACCAATCCTAAGGGAAGTCACCCATCGAAATGGAGGTCACCCATCGTACAGAAGGTCACCCATCCTAAGGTTGGATACCCATCCTACGAAAGGTCACCAATCCTTAGGGGGTCACCCATCCAAATGGAGGTCACCCATCCTACGGGTGGTCACCCATCCTCAGGGTGGTTATGTCACGACCCGCACCCGGTTTAGGGGCACGAGTGCGTGGGTACGTCCAGCCTACGCCGCAGCATCGGCGGTAGAACGCTGTCTAGGTATTGATACTATCTAACTAATGTCACGCAAATATCCAATCTCCATTAGGAGGCACGGATAACACAAATAGATGAACATATACTCAATCACAGGATTACAGCACGATAGGATTTCGAAACAGAAATTAAAATTAAACTCAACACAAGTCCACAAGAAATAACCTTAACTTAACAATATCCAAAAATCATCAAAATGCCGGAGACAAATCCGGTACCAAATAGTCTACTTAAAAACTAACAAGAAATAATAATTCCGTCTAGACCCTCCAGAATCACAGCTAACTACCAAGTCTGCAGCTACTCACCATAAGTGTCGGACAGCGGTCCTCTAAGGCATAGTCTGGAAAAATGTTTCCATTCAGGAAGGAGCAAAGCACAAACTCAAATAACAGTTCCATTAATTGATAATGTCTATAATACAATAAAACATGTCATGCTAGCTACTGAGAAGACAGTGGAATAATGTAATGACAGTTTAAGAGAGACAGGCAATAGGCAATGAAACACAGTCAGTGCATGTATAAAAATGAAAGAATAAGGAACAGTATCATATACGGGTGATGTAGTATATGAAAATATAGAGAACTGTAACTATTCTAAGTGTTTGAAATAGTAGTTTCGAAATGTGATCGGCTTGGGAACATGTACGGTTGCTATAAGGCCTGGCTAATCATGGGTGAAGAGCATGATTAACACTTACAGTTTTTATACTACAAATAAAAGGTTATGATCACATTTCTTACTAACTACTTCCCCGCCCCAACTAGTACTGTGGATCCAACCATGACACGTCACGATACACGAGCAAGTAAAGTCTATCATGTACGGTTTCTAAATATACATGTCGTGTACAATGTCAATACGATAATTAAGGTAACATCTCATGACTGCAGATCCAAGCTATACTAGTCCGTGTAGCACAGTGTCAAAGATTCAGTTGTAACATTTCAAGATCATTGAACTTATAGCAATTATCAAGAATTGGAAATTATCAGAGAATGTACTTGCCTTTGGTCCTTAGCTGGTAATTATGGATGTCCTGTTCCAGAGTATCCCCTGGTAAACCAACAGTCCTATAACACATCACAATATGACATTTGTATCAGAAGCTATACTAACACACAATAGAAATACACTGGCCTTAGGGCTACGCTAGGTACGGTAGGGGTCATCTATTAGATAGGCCAACTACAAATATATATATATCCCTTAATTACAATAATAGCTATAAGTATAAATATATACACTTTAAATAAAACTAATACCTGTATGTACATACAACATATCTCCAATTAAATACAACTGCAAAATATACATGTATATATATTATAAAAATGTACTAATGGTTTATACAAAAATATACCTACACATATATAGCTATGTCAATTGAATCATAAAGATATATATATATATATATACACACAAAAAATGGTACGTATACTATTATTTTTATACACTAATTTATACCAATTAAATATATATTGAAAATATGCTAAGTATTTATATATATATAAATGCTCAAAGTAGAACACGTATTTATATATCACTCATATATATATAGAAAAATATATTAAATGTATGTACCAATATATACCTATTTATATATATACAATTATCTAATTATACATATTTAATACACATAGGCTATATAAAAATACACTATAATATTTAATATGTATCATTTAAAAGGCGTATATACTAATTTATCAAATACATATATTAACATATTAAGATACTCTATACTATACATTTAATTAATATACACAAATTACATATACATTAATACATACATAAAATATATATATACAATATACATGTATTCCCATTTTCTATTAAAATATATATATTAATTAAACAATTAATAAAATATATACACATTAATATACACATCTATTAGATATATACCTACAATTAATTATACAAGGTATTTATATATATATACCATACCAATATATTTTAAACATAAATTAATTAAGTGCTAGACAAATACATGCTAATGTTTACATATGCTTATACATTGGTATATATACAAATTAATTTAAATACATCTACTAATTTTTTTACATTAAATAAATGTATAAACAAACACATATATATACATTAGATATATATATATATAAAGATATATATACATAAAGATATATATATATATATAAAAAGATATATATATATATATATATATAAACAGAGAGAGAGAGGAAAGGAAAGTTTACTTACAGAGGGGGTGGGCTGCCGCCGGCCGCCGGAGAGGGGCAGAGGGCCGGAGTTGAGTAGCGACCGAGGGGAGCAGTCGGGCCTTGCCGGGGTCTCACCGCAGAGGAGCAGCAGTGGCCGCCGGTCTTGCTGTCGCCGGGGAAGCCGCCGGACACCGAGGTCGGGGACCGGAGTGCGGAGCCGCCGGAGTTCGATCGACAGGAGGGAGGAGCGGGGTGGAGTTGTAGAGAACGGTGGAGGAAGAGCCGCCTGGGTCAGCGGGGTCCGGCCGGAGCGCAGGGACCGCCGGGATGGAGCAGCCGTCGCCGGTGCAGTGGGTGCCGGAGAATGCACAGTAAGGGGGGTGCACAGTAAGGTCAAGTTCCCCCCTTAATGAAGATTTAAATCTTCAAAAATAAAAAAAAACAATAAAGAGGAAGAAGGAGAAGAAGAAGAAAAAGGAAGAAAAGAAAAGAGGAGAAAAATGTTCAACGTAGGAGAGAGGGGGAGATGGAGGCTTGAGGATTTTTGGAGGCTTGTGAGGTGGGATTTTCTAGGTAGTCTAGGGATTAGGGTTTGATAGGACATGATATTAAATAGGAGAGAGGGTGTTATGATGGAGGGTGAGGATGCACTCAATTAATTGAGTGGTCCAGATTGAACATGAGGAATTTATTCATGGGGATGAGGGTGAGACTAATTAATTAAAAATAGTGGGTTCCCTCATTGGTTAAAATAATTAGGTGTTGGCACCTATAATTGAATAATTGCAACTTAGCCCCTTAAATTTGGGAAATTGCACAAACACATGAAATGACGGAAATTTGGCGGGCGATTCGGGGTCCGATATTTTGTAGGGTCAGGGGCACTGTAAGATGGGTATGGGCTGAATTTGTAGGGCACTGGAATTAAATTGGGATTTAAAATCAGATAAAATAGTATCATCAATTTAAATAGAATTAAATGCAAGTTGTGTTCAACAATTAATTAGGAGTACTTGGGGTCAAAATCAGGTCAGGTCATCAATACCAATATTGAAGAAGACTCAGAACAGAATATTACCCTAATTTGGGTCGCACGAAAAATAGGTCAAGATGGCCTCCAATTTTCGATTGGGACGCACAACGATACAAAATAGGAATTTAAAAATAAACGTCCGCGACGATTTTTGTGCGGCCAGAAATAATGCACAAGGAGCAAAATTACGAGTTGCAAAAATAGCAGAATCGAAGGCGGACATGTCTAGGACAAGATTGTGAAATTTGTTGGAAGACAAAAGTCTGGATAGTGCTCCAAATATCGAAGCAAAGGCAATGCGAAGAAATATTAAATAAAATACAGTAATTAATTACACCTCCAATAAATTAATTCTAAAATAAAACAATTAACCTCAAAATTCATAATTCGGGCAGGTGCTATCTACTGGCTTCTAGGTCAGTCTGCTAGCTAAAATAAAATAATAAACACTGCATATAATTATATATTTAATTACACATCACACATAATAATTATTTTAAATCAAATACACCATCATGCAATTAATTAATTATAAATAACATAATATTAAATATTGTAAAAATTCGAAAATACCCCTGTTTTCAGAATGTGGTAGTGACAAGTCTATCCACCTTAAAAGAATTTCGTCCTCGAAATTTAAAATCCTCATATTAGTGTTTAATCATACACACTATTATTCCCTCAATTAAATTCATCAACCACGAATAATCCACAAGGTCTTTTCACAATTTCAAAAATCTGAAATTATTTGTATTCCTGTAAAAATCCTCGACATAGAATCAAAGTCCCTTTTCATCAAAATTTCCTGAAAGTTTTTAGCTACTAATTCGATACTCAGAATTTAATATCCACTCCTCAAAAACTCAACAATATGATATTTAAGGATTCTCCAATTGTCACATTCAAATATAAAGTTCTAAAATTCATAACTTGTAATTAAATAAATACATTGCTAAATCTCCCAAAATTTCTAAATTAATAACCAATTTTAAACATGTCAAAATCTTTCCTGGAATTAATAAACCACCAATTATGCCATGTTAATTTCTTAACCATTTGTTTAAATCAATAATTATCCTCAAATTTTTAAATCCTCGATTGTTTTATTTATGTATTTACTACCATCAAAATTAAATTCCTCAAATCATATAATCATGAACTACTCCGTATTGTTATTTCACAATAAATTCTTTCAAAAATTCTATAAATAGCATATCCCTAAAAATCTTCAAAATAAATCAAATCCCATTCTTATCACAATATCCTCCAAAATTTTAAGTTAATAACGAAATACAAGAATTTAACATTCAATCCTCTAATTGAACTCTAATCAATGCATATTTCAAAAATTGAATCTCGTCCCAAATTTGAATTTAACACTAATCCATTTGTGTTCTTTATCCCTCGATTTTTTTTTTTTTTTCTTCCCATAATACGCAGCGATGTAATATTTATGGAACCTCCAATACAATATTCAAAATATATGTTCACAACTTGCAGTCCAACAAATATATCGATGGCCTTCTTAAATTCCTCAAATTTAATAATAAATTCAATCATTTCAAAATTTCCTAAAAATCAATGATTTAACAAAACTTCAATTACGCCATATTAAATTCCCAACTCTTTATTTAATATTTTCCCTCAAAATTTTAGGCACCTTGTCTCTCTTTGTCAAGTCATAACCTCTTCGTTAATCTTTACTACAGTTAAATCCTCAACAATCAAAGTCTAAGAGAATTCTACCTACAATCATTCGACAAGCAACCTAAGGGAAATATGTATGATCATGGTGTCTTTTGTCATGGTATTGCAGTCTCTGCATCAGGGGTACTACTAACTATATTATAACAAAAATCATGCATACAAGCTACGGTATTAAGGTATCAATCAATCAGAAGAAAAAGAACATGAGGAAAGAAAAGAAAGAACCTGCTAACATATCACTTGCAATATCTTCTAACATAACCATAGGTCAAAGGATGCATGGAAAGTTTGATACCTCTATCTCTTTAGGTACCACACTTTACTACAAGCATACTCACTGCTAGCTTCCTTACCTTCTGCAATCGCTGATACTAGTTATTCTGATCACTCAAGTGCATATCGATTGCAACACACTATACTAAGTACTGCTCATCTCTAAAACAACCCTAGATGGACACCCAAGTCAGTTGGCAGTGAGATCTCAATCATACTCAAGCCAACAGATCCTTACACATGCATCTTACCTACTTATATTATAATATATCTCTCTCACTATAAGATTTTATCCTCAAATAAAATTCCTCAAAAATAAAATTTTAATAACCATATTTCAACTCCTAAATTTCAAAATTTTGCAATTCATTGAAATCTTCAAAATAAGATTTTAATAACATAATATCTCAACCTCTCAAATTCTAAAATTTGAAATTTACTTTCAATCTTCAATTAAAAATTTTAAATCCACCTTCTGTAGTCTAATAGCTCTAATTGTTTAATCATTTTCACTGTCCTCATTGACGGGTATCATCAAATAGTACCATAAATCAGTCTGCAATTTATCTTGATATGAAATCCAACCCTACTAGGAAACCAAAATCCTAATTTAATACCTAATCAATAACAACAAGCAAAATCAACATCAATAAGTGAGAATGGACGGAACAAAGGAATGACTTAAATTGGAAATTTTTTACAAGGGATCCTTAGAGAATAGGAGCTCAAAAGAACTGGATTGAGGACGGAAGGTATCTTCACTGCTATTAAGGAAAAGAAGCGATGGAACAAAGTCCTGGAATAACAGAAAATAGATAAGTCTTGAGATGATACTTTAAGGACCAATTTAAGATACAACCTGATAATCATACACGTCTGCCAGAAATCATGACACACAGAATTCCTCGCCACGCCAGTAAGCATAGAGGCGATAACGACAGGTTCCGTAACTAAGGTATGCAACTCTATAATCATGTCATCTAGAATCCTCGCCACGCCAACCGGTATGGCTGCGAGAGACTCTAAGTTTCATAACTACAGTATGTACATCCAAGTCTGGTTCCTACGTTCTCGTCACGACAGCTAATATGGCTGCGATAAACTCTAGGTTCCATAACCAAAGTAGACGTTTTACCTTTCTCACTGTCCTCATCAATATATGTCATCAGATGATACCGTAAATTTTAGCCCGTAAAATTCACCTCGATATGAAATCAACTCAACAACGATACCAGGAATTTAAATTTTAATAATTGATCAACAATAATCAAATTCAATATCAATGAGTAAGGACGGACGGAAACAAGGGCGAAGGAATCAAATTGGAGATTATAATAAGATTCTCATGGGGTCATCCTAGGAATCTCTCAAGGAATTGTGATTGAGAATTTGCTCTCGTCCTAGTATCCTATGTCCTATGTCCTATAGCAGGCACGCAGTAGTATAACAAGGATGCTACACTACTACGACATCGCACAATTCGCGAAGTCTGACCTGCATGGGCCACCACTAAAAACGTGTCACGACCCGCACCCGGTTTAGGGGCACGAGTGCGTGGGTACGTCCAGCCTACGCCGCAGCATCGGCGGTAGAACGCTGTCTAGGTATTGATACTATCTAACTAATGTCACGCAAATATCCAATCTCCATTAGGAGGCACGGATAACACAAATAGATGAACATATACTCAATCACAGGATTACAGCACGATAGGATTTCGAAACAGAAATTAAAATTAAACTCAACACAAGTCCACAAGAAATAACCTTAACTTAACAATATCCAAAAATCATCAAAATGCCGGAGACAAATCCGGTACCAAATAGTCTACTTAAAAACTAACAAGAAATAATAATTCCGTCTAGACCCTCCAGAATCACAGCTAACTACCAAGTCTGCAGCTACTCACCATAAGTGTCGGACAGCGGTCCTCTAAGGCATAGTCTGGAAAAATGTTTCCATTCAGGAAGGAGCAAAGCACAAACTCAAATAACAGTTCCATTAATTGATAATGTCTATAATACAATAAAACATGTCATGCTAGCTACTGAGAAGACAGTGGAATAATGTAATGACAGTTTAAGAGAGACAGGCAATAGGCAATGAAACACAGTCAGTGCATGTATAAAAATGAAAGAATAAGGAACAGTATCATATACGGGTGATGTAGTATATGAAAATATAGAGAACTGTAACTATTCTAAGTGTTTGAAATAGTAGTTTCGAAATGTGATCGGCTTGGGAACATGTACGGTTGCTATAAGGCCTGGCTAATCATGGGTGAAGAGCATGATTAACACTTACAGTTTTTATACTACAAATAAAAGGTTATGATCACATTTCTTACTAACTACTTCCCCGCCCCAACTAGTACTGTGGATCCAACCATGACACGTCACGATACACGAGCAAGTAAAGTCTATCATGTACGGTTTCTAAATATACATGTCGTGTACAATGTCAATACGATAATTAAGGTAACATCTCATGACTGCAGATCCAAGCTATACTAGTCCGTGTAGCACAGTGTCAAAGATTCAGTTGTAACATTTCAAGATCATTGAACTTATAGCAATTATCAAGAATTGGAAATTATCAGAGAATGTACTTGCCTTTGGTCCTTAGCTGGTAATTATGGATGTCCTGTTCCAGAGTATCCCCTGGTAAACCAACAGTCCTATAACACATCACAATATGACATTTGTATCAGAAGCTATACTAACACACAATAGAAATACACTGGCCTTAGGGCTACGCTAGGTACGGTAGGGGTCATCTATTAGATAGGCCAACTACAAATATATATATATCCCTTAATTACAATAATAGCTATAAGTATAAATATATACACTTTAAATAAAACTAATACCTGTATGTACATACAACATATCTCCAATTAAATACAACTGCAAAATATACATGTATATATATTATAAAAATGTACTAATGGTTTATACAAAAATATACCTACACATATATAGCTATGTCAATTGAATCATAAAGATATATATATATATATATACACACCAAAAATGGTACGTATACTATTATTTTTATACACTAATTTATACCAATTAAATATATATTGAAAATATGCTAAGTATTTATATATATATAAATGCTCAAAGTAGAACACGTATTTATATATCACTCATATATATATAGAAAAATATATTAAATGTATGTACCAATATATACCTATTTATATATATACAATTATCTAATTATACATATTTAATACACATAGGCTATATAAAAATACACTATAATATTTAATATGTATCATTTAAAAGGCGTATATACTAATTTATCAAATACATATATTAACATATTAAGATACTCTATACTATACATTTAATTAATATACACAAATTACATATACATTAATACATACATAAAATATATATATACAATATACATGTATTCCCATTTTCTATTAAAATATATATATTAATTAAACAATTAATAAAATATATACACATTAATATACACATCTATTAGATATATACCTACAATTAATTATACAAGGTATTTATATATATATACCATACCAATATATTTTAAACATAAATTAATTAAGTGCTAGACAAATACATGCTAATGTTTACATATGCTTATACATTGGTATATATACAAATTAATTTAAATACATCTACTAATTTTTTTACATTAAATAAATGTATAAACAAACACATATATATACATTAGATATATATATATATAAAGATATATATACATAAAGATATATATATATATATAAAAAGATATATATATATATATATATATAAACAGAGAGAGAGAGGAAAGGAAAGTTTACTTACAGAGGGGGTGGGCTGCCGCCGGCCGCCGGAGAGGGGCAGAGGGCCGGAGTTGAGTAGCGACCGAGGGGAGCAGTCGGGCCTTGCCGGGGTCTCACCGCAGAGGAGCAGCAGTGGCCGCCGGTCTTGCTGTCGCCGGGGAAGCCGCCGGACACCGAGGTCGGGGACCGGAGTGCGGAGCCGCCGGAGTTCGATCGACAGGAGGGAGGAGCGGGGTGGAGTTGTAGAGAACGGTGGAGGAAGAGCCGCCTGGGTCAGCGGGGTCCGGCCGGAGCGCAGGGACCGCCGGGATGGAGCAGCCGTCGCCGGTGCAGTGGGTGCCGGAGAATGCACAGTAAGGGGGGTGCACAGTAAGGTCAAGTTCCCCCCTTAATGAAGATTTAAATCTTCAAAAATAAAAAAAAACAATAAAGAGGAAGAAGGAGAAGAAGAAGAAAAAGGAAGAAAAGAAAAGAGGAGAAAAATGTTCAACGTAGGAGAGAGGGGGAGATGGAGGCTTGAGGATTTTTGGAGGCTTGTGAGGTGGGATTTTCTAGGTAGTCTAGGGATTAGGGTTTGATAGGACATGATATTAAATAGGAGAGAGGGTGTTATGATGGAGGGTGAGGATGCACTCAATTAATTGAGTGGTCCAGATTGAACATGAGGAATTTATTCATGGGGATGAGGGTGAGACTAATTAATTAAAAATAGTGGGTTCCCTCATTGGTTAAAATAATTAGGTGTTGGCACCTATAATTGAATAATTGCAACTTAGCCCCTTAAATTTGGGAAATTGCACAAACACATGAAATGACGGAAATTTGGCGGGCGATTCGGGGTCCGATATTTTGTAGGGTCAGGGGCACTGTAAGATGGGTATGGGCTGAATTTGTAGGGCACTGGAATTAAATTGGGATTTAAAATCAGATAAAATAGTATCATCAATTTAAATAGAATTAAATGCAAGTTGTGTTCAACAATTAATTAGGAGTACTTGGGGTCAAAATCAGGTCAGGTCATCAATACCAATATTGAAGAAGACTCAGAACAGAATATTACCCTAATTTGGGTCGCACGAAAAATAGGTCAAGATGGCCTCCAATTTTCGATTGGAACGCACAACGATACAAAATAGGAATTTAAAAATAAACGTCCGCGACGATTTTTGTGCGGCCAGAAATAATGCACAAGGAGCAAAATTACGAGTTGCAAAAATAGCAGAATCGAAGGCGGACATGTCTAGGACAAGATTGTGAAATTTGTTGGAAGACAAAAGTCTGGATAGTGCTCCAAATATCGAAGCAAAGGCAATGCGAAGAAATATTAAATAAAATACAGTAATTAATTACACCTCCAATAAATTAATTCTAAAATAAAACAATTAACCTCAAAATTCATAATTCGGGCAGGTGCTATCTACTGGCTTCTAGGTCAGTCTGCTAGCTAAAATAAAATAATAAACACTGCATATAATTATATATTTAATTACACATCACACATAATAATTATTTTAAATCAAATACACCATCATGCAATTAATTAATTATAAATAACATAATATTAAATATTGTAAAAATTCGAAAATACCCCTGTTTTCAGAATGTGGTAGTGACAGGTTACCCATCCAAATGGAGGTCACCCATACTTCGGAATATCACCCGTCCTATGGGAAGTCATCCATCCTACGGGAGGTCACCCATCCTAAGGAGGTCACCAATCCTACGGGAGGTCACCCATCCTAGGGAGGTCACCCATCCTACGAGAGGTTACCAATGCTAAGAGAGGTCACCCATCCTAGGGAGGTTTCCCATCCTACGAGAGGTCACCCATCCTAAGTATCCCATAGGATGGGTGACCTCTCGTAGGATGGATAACCTCTCGTAGGATGGGTGACCTCCTTAGGAAGACTGACCTCCCGTAGGATGGGTGACTTCCGTAGGATGGGCGACCTCCCGTAGGATGGGTAACCTCCCGTAGGATAGGTGACCTCTCGTAGGATGGATAACCTCTTGTAGGATGGGTGACTTCCCGTTGGATGGGTAACCTCCCTAGGATGGGTAACCTCTAATAGGTTGCGTAACCTCCCTAAGTATGGGTAACCTCCCTAAGTATGGTTGACCTCCCATAGGATGGGTGACCTCCCGAAGGATGAGTGACCTCCAATAGGATGGGTGACCTATAGGATGGGTGACCTCTCGTAGGATGGGTGATATCCCGTAGGATGGGTAACCTCTCGTAGGATGGATAATCTCCCGTATGATGGGTGACCTCCTGTAGGATGGGTAACCTTCCTTAGGATGGGTGACCTCCCGTAAGATGGGTGACCTAACATTGGATGGGTAACCTCCATTTGGATGGGTGACCTCCTGTAGGATGAGTGACCTTCAAATGATGGGTAACCTCCCTTAGGATGGTAACCTCCTTCGGATGGGTGATCTCCCAAGGATGGGTGACCTCCATTTGGATGGATGACCTCTCGTAGGATGGGTAACCTCCCTAGAATGGGTGACCTCCTATATGATGGGTAGCCTCCCTTAGGATGGGTGACCTCCCATAGGATGGGTGACCTCTCGTAGTATGGGTGTCCCCTAAGGATGGGTGACCTCCCATAGGATGGATAACCTCCTAACGTTGGGTGACCTTCCTTAGGATGGGTGACCTCCATACGATGGGTAACCTCTATTTAGATGGGTAACCACCCTTAGGATGGGTGATCCCCCGTAGGATTGATGACCTCCCTAGAATGGGTGACCTCACGTATGATAGGTGATATCCCATAGGATGGATGACCTCACGTATGATAGGTGACCTCCCATTGGATGTGTAACCTTTCTAGGATGGGTGACATCTCGTAGGATGTGTAACCCATCCTTTAGGGAGGGTGATCTCCCTTAGGATGGGTAACTTCCTTAGGATCGGTGACTTGACTTTTCCTAGGATGGGTAACCTCCCTTAAGATGGGTGACCTTCCTAGGATGGGTGACCTACCTTAGGATGGGTAACCCCTCTTTGGATGGTTGACCTCCATGTTGGATGGGTGACCTACCATAGGATGGGTAACCTCCCTGTTGGATGGCTTACCTCTTGTAGGATAGGTAACCTCCATTAGGATGGATGACCTCCCTAGGATGGGTATCTCCCGTAGGATGGGTAACCTCCCTAAGTATGGGTGACCTCCTTAAGGATGGGTAACCTCATGTAGGATGGTTAGCCTCCATTTGGATGGGTAACCACCCGTATGATGGGTGACCTCTCATAGGTTGGGTAACCTTCATTTGGATGGGTAACTACCTGTATGATGGGTGACCTCTCATAGGATGGGTAACCTCTCTTAGGATGGGTGACCTCCCATAGGATGGGTGACCTCCCATAGGATGGGTAACCTCCATTTGGATGGGTGACATCTCTTATGATGGGTGACCTCTCGTAGGATGGGTAACCTCCCGTATGATGGGTGACCTCTCATAGGTTGGATAACCTCTATTTTGATGGGTAACCACTAGTAGGATGGGTGAGCACACATAGGTTGGGTAACCTCCCTGGGATGGGTGACCTCCCGTAGGATGGGTAACATTTATTTGGATGGGTAACCTCTCTTAGGATAGGTAACCTCCATTTATATGGGTGACCTGCCGTATGGTGGGTGACCACCCTAGGATGGGTAACCTCCTGTAGGATGGGTAACCTCCATTTGGATGGGTGACCTCCCGTAGGATGGGTGACCTCCATTTGGATGGGAAACCTCTCTTTGAATCAGTAACCTCTATTTGGATGGGTGACCTCCCTTATGATGGGTGTCATCTCCTAGGATGGGTGACCTCTTTTAGGATGGGTGACCTCCCGTAGGATGGGTAACCTCCCTTAGGATGGGTGACATCGCGTATGATAGGTGACCTCCCTTAGGATGGGTAACCTCGCGTATGATAGGTGACCTTCCTTAGGATGGGTGACCTCCCTTATGATGGGTAACCTCCCTTAGGATGGGTGACCTCGCGTATGATAGGTGACCTCCCTTAGAATGGGTAACCTTTCTAAGGATGGGTGACCTCCGTAGGATGGGTGACCTCCCGTAGGATGGGTGTCCTGCCTAAGGATTGGTGACCTCCCATAGGATGGGAAACCTACCATAAGATGGGTAACCTCCCTTAGGATGGGTAACCTCCCTAGGATGGGTAACCACCCGTAGGATTGGTAACCTCCCTAGGATGGGTGACCTACATAGGATCGGTAACCTTCCTTAGGTTGGGTGACCTTCATAGGATGGGTAACCTCCAAACGATGGGTGACCTTCATAGGATTGGTGACTTATAGGATGGAAAACCTCCCTTAGGAAGGGTGACCTCCCATAGGATGGGTGACCTCCCTAGGATGGGTAACCTCCCTAAGATGGGTGACTTATAGGCGGATGGGTGACCTCCCTTAGGATGAGTGACCTCCCTAAGGATGGGTGACCTCTATTAGGATAGGTGATATCCTGTAGGATGGGTAATCTATTGTAGGATGGGTGACCTTCATATGATGGATAACCTCCCTTTGGATGGGTAACCACCCGTATGATGGGTGACCTCTCATAGGTGGAATAACCTCCGTAGGATGGGTGACCTCCCGTAGGATGGGTGACCTCCCTTAGGATGGGTGACGTCGCGTATGATAGGTGACCTCCCATAGGATGGGTAATCTCACGCATGATAGGTGACCTCCCTTAGGATGGGTGACATCCCTTATGATGGGTAACCTTCCTTACTATGGGTGACCTCGCGTATGATAGGTGACCTCCCTTAGAATGGGTAACCTTTCGTAGGATGGGTGACCTCCCTAGGATTGGTAACCTCCCACAGGACGGGGGACCTCCCGTAGGATGGGTGTCCTGCCTAAGGATTTGTGACCTCCCATATGATGGGAAACCTACTATAAGATGGGTAACCTCCCTTAAGATGAGTAACCTCCCTAGGATGGGTAACCACCCTTAGGATGGGTAACCTCCCTAGGATGGGTGACCTACATAGGATGGGTAACCTCCCTTAGGTTGGGTGACCTTCATAGGATGGGTAACCTCCATATGATGGGTGACCTTCATAGGATTGGTGACCTGTAGGATGGAAAACCTCCCTTAGGAAGGGTGACCCCCCCATAGGATGGGTGACCTCCCTAGGATGGGTGACTTATAGGCGGATGGGTGACCTCCCTTAGGATGGGTGACTTATAGGCGGATGGGTGACCTCCCTTAGGATGGGTGACCTCTATTAGGATGGGTGATATTCTGTAGGATGGGTAACCACTTGTAGGATGGGTGACCTTCATATGATGGGTAACCTCCCTTTGGATGGGTAACCACCCGAATGATGGGTGACCTCTCATAGGTGGAATAACCTCCGTAGGCTGGGTGACCTCCCATAGGATGGGTGACCTTCCTTATGATGGGTGACCTCCCGTAGGATGGGTAACCTTCGGATGGGTAACCTCCATACGATGGGTGACCTTCATATGATGGGAAACATCCCTTAGGATGGGTGATATCCCATAGGATGGATAACCTCTCGTAGGATGGGTGACCTTCATATGATGGGTAAGCTCCCTTATGATGGGTGACCTCCATTTGGATGGGTGACCTCCCGTGGGATGGGTGACCTCCCGAAGGATGGGTGACCTTAATTTGGTTGGGTAACCTCCCTTAGGATGGGTGACCACCCGTAGGATGGGTAACCTCTCTTAGAATGGGTAACCTCCCGTAGGATGGGTGACCTCCAGTAGGATGGGTGGGTAACCTCCCGTAGGATGGTGACCTCCAATAGGATGGGTGGGTAACCTCCCGTAGGATGGGTGACCTCCCATAGGATGGATGACCTCCCATAGGATGGATGACCTCCCTTAGGAAGGTTACCCATCCTACGGGAGGTCACCCAAATGGAAGTTACCCATCCTAGGTGAGGTCACCCATCCTAGGGAGGTTACCCATCCTATGGGAGGTTACCCATCGTACGAGAGGTTACCCATCCAATGGGAGGTCACCCATCCTATAGGAGGTCATCCATCCTAAGAGAGGTTACCCATCCTAAAGGAGGTCACCCTTTCAGAGGTTACCCATCCTAAGGTTGGTTACCCATCCTAAGGTTGGTTACCCATCCTACGAAAGGTCACCAATCATACGAGAAGTCACCCATCATAAGGGAGGTCACCCTTCAGGAGGTTACCCATCCTAGGGAGGCTACACATGCTACAGGAGGTCACCCATCCTAAGGGAGGTTACCCATCCTACGGGAGATCACCCATCCTAGGGAGGTTACCCATCGAAATGGAGGTCACCGATACTACGAGAGGTTACCAATCCTAGGGAGGTTACTCATCCTACGGGAGGTCACCCATCCTACGAGAGGTTACCCATCCTAAAAGAGGTTACCCATCCTAAGGGAGGTCACCCTTCCTACGAGAGGTTACCCATCCTAAGAGAGGTTACCCATTCTATGAGCGGTCACTCATCCTACGGGAGGTCACCCATCATACGGGTGGTTACCCATCCTAGGGAGGTTACCCATCCTACGCGAGGTTACCCATCCAAATGGAGGTCACCCATCCTACGAGAGGTTACCCATCATACGGGTGGTTACCCATCCTAGGGAGGTCACCCATCCTACGGAGGTTACCCATCCTACGGGATATCACCCATCTGGAGGTTACCTACTTAGGAAGGTTTCCCAACCTATGAGAGGTCACCCATCCTACGAGAGGTTACCCATCATATGAAGGTCACCCATCCTAGGGAGGATACCCATCCAACGGGATATATCCCATCCTAGGTAGGTTACCCATCCTACGGGGGGTTACCCATCCTCGGGATCACCCATCCTAAGAGAGGTTACCCATCCTAGGGAGGAAACCCATCCTAGGGAGGTTACCCATCCTATAGGAGGTCACCCATCCTAGGGAGGACACCCATCCTACGGGAGGTTATCCATTCTATGAGAGGTTACCCATCGTATGGATGTTACCCATCCTAGGGAGGTTACCCATCCTAAGGGAGGTCACCCATCTTAGGTAGGTTGTCCATCCTACGAGATGTCACCCATCCTAAGGGAGGTTACCCATCCTACAAGAGGTTATCCATTCTAAGAGGGGTTACCCATCCTAAAGGAGGTCACTCATCCTACAGAGGTTACCCATCCTAAGAGAGGTTACCCATCCTAAGGGAGGTCACTCATCCAACGGAGGTTAACCATCCTACGGGAGGTTACCCATCCTAAAGGAGGTCACTCATCCTACGGGAGGTCACCCATCCTACGGGAGGTCACCCATCCTAGGGAGGTTACCCATCCTACGGGAGGTCACCCATCCTACGAGAGGTTACCTATCCTAGGGAGGTCACGCATCCAAATGGAGGTTACCCATCCTACGGGAGGTCACCCATCCTAAGAGAGGTTACCCAACCTAAGGGAGGTCACTCATCCTACGGAGGTTACCCATCCAAAGGGAGGTCACTCATCCTATGGGAGGTTAACCATCCTACGGGAGGTTACCCATCCTACGAGAGGTCACCCATCCTACGAGAGGTTACCCATCATACGAGTGGTTACCTATCTTACAGGCGGTTACCCATCCTAAGGAAGGTTACCCGTCCTATGGGATGTCACCCATCCTACCGGAGGTCAACCATCCTATGGGAGGTTACCCATCCTAGGGAGGTTACCCATCCTAGGGAGATTACCCATCCTATGAGAGGTCACCCATCCTAAGGGAGGTTACCTATGCTACGAGAGGTTACCCATCCCAAGAGAGGTTACCCTCCCTAAGGGAGGTCACTTATCCTACGGAGGTTACCCATCATAATAAAGGTTACCCATCCTAAGGGAGGTCACTCATCCTACGGAGGTTACCCATCCTACGGGAGGTTACCCATCCTAAGGGAGGTCACTCATCCTACGGAAGGTCACCCATCCTAATGGAGGTTATCCATCCTAAGGGAGGTTACCCATCCGACGGGAGGTCACCCATCATACGGGAGGTTACCCATCCTAGGGAGGTTACCCATCCTACGGGAGGTCACCCATCCTAAGAGAGGTCACCCATCCTAGGGAGGTCACCCATCCAAATTGAGGTTATCCATCCTAACGGAGGTCACCCATCCTAAGAGAGGTTACCTATTCTACGGAGGTTTCCCATCCTACGGGAGGTTACCCCTCTTAAGGGAGGTCACCAATCCTACGGGAGGTCACCCATCCTAAGGAGGTTACCCATCCTTAGGGAGGTCACTCATCCTACGGGAGGTCACACATCCTACGGGAGGTTATCCATCCTACGAGATGTAACCCATCCTACGGGAGGTTACCCATCCTACGAGAGGTCACCCATCCTAAGGGAGGTCACCCAACCTACGGGAGGTTACCCATCCTACAAGAGTTTACCCATCCTACGAAAGGTTACCCATTCTAGGGAAGTTACCCATCCAAAAGAAGGTCACCCATCCTACGGGTGGTCACCCATCCTTTGGAGGTTACCCATCCTATGGAGGTCACTCATCCTACGGAGGTTATCTATCCAAAGAGAGGTTACCCATCCTAAGGGAGGTCACTCATCGTATGGAGGTTACCCAACCAACAGGAGGTTACCCATCCCAGGGAGGTCACTCATCCTACGGGAGGTCACCCATCCTACGGGAGGTCACCCAACCTACGAGAGGTTACCCATCCTAAGAGAGGCCATCTATCCTAGGGAGGTCACCCATCCTAATGGAGGTTACCCATCCTATGAGAGGTCACCCATCCTAAAAGAGGTTACCCATCCTAGGGAGGTCACCCATCCGAATGGAGGTTACCCATCCTACGGGAGGTTATCCATCCTAGGGAGGACACCCATCCTTAGGGAGGTTACCCATCCAACGAGAGGTTACCCATCCTACGGGAGGTCATCCATCCGGAGCATACCCATCCTACAAGAGGTCACGCATCCTGAGGGAGGTCACCCATGATAAGGGAGGTTACCCATCCTAGGGAGGTCACCCTTCCTATGGGAGGTTACCCATCCTACGAGAGGTCATCCATCATATAGGTCACCCATCCTATAGGAGGTCACCAATTCTTTGGGAGGTTACCCATCCTAAGGGAGGTTACCTATCCTAGGGAGGTTACCCATCCTACGTGATATCACCCATCCAAATGGAGGTTACCCATCCTACGAGGGGTCACCCATCCTATGGAAGGTCACCCATCCTAGGGTGGACACCCATCTTATGAGAGGTTACCTATCAGATAGGAGGTCACCCATCCTACAAGAGGTTACCCATCCTACGGGAGGTCACCCATCCTACTAGAGGTTACCCATCCTAGGAGAGGTTACCCATCCAAATGGAGATTACCCATCCTACGAGAGGTTACCCATCCTATTGGTCACCCATCCTACTAGAGGTTACCCATCCTAAGAGAGGTTACCCATCCTAGGGAGGTCACCTATCCTAGGGAGGTCACCCATCCTATGAGAGGTTACCCATCCTAAGAGAGGTTACCCATCCTAGGGAGGTTATCCATCCTATGAGAGGTCACCCATCCTAGGGAGGTTACCCATCCTATGAAGGTCACCTATCGTATGGAGGTTATCCATACTATGAAGGTCACCCATCCTAATGGAGGTTACCTATCCTATGAAGGTCACCCATCCAAATGGAGGTCACTCATACTAGGGCGGTCACCTCGCCTAGGATGGGTGACCTCCCTTAGGATGGGTGACCTCTCATAGGATGGTTGTCCTCCCTAAGAATGGGTGACCTTCATAGGATGGGTAACCTCCATACAATGGGTGACCTTCATTGGATGGATAACCTCCCGTAGGATTCGTGACCTGCCGTAGGATGGGGGTCCTCTTTAGGATATCATAGGATGGGTAACCTCCTATAGGACGGGTGACCTCCCATATGATAGGTAACCTCCCGTAGGATGGGTGACTTATAGGATGGGTGATCTCTCGTAGGATTGGTAACCTCCATTTGGATGGGTGACCTCCCTAGGATGGGTAACCTCTCTTACGATGGGTAACCTCTCGTAGGATGGGTAACCTCCCTAAGGATGGGTGACCTTCATAGGATGGGTAACCTCCATACGATGGGTGACCTTCATAGGATGGGTAACCTCCTTTAGGATGGGTGATATCCCGTAGGATGGGTGACCTCTCTTAGGATGGGTGTCCTCCCCTTGGATGGGGGACCTCCATTTGGATGGGCGACCTCCCGTAGGATTGGTGACCTACTGTATGATGGGTAACCTCCCTTAGGATGGGTGACCTCCCTAGGATGGGTAACCTCCATTTGTATGGGTGCCCTCCCTTAGGATGGGTAACCTCCGGATGGGTGACCTCCCGTAGGATGGGTAACCTCCCTAGGATGGGTGACCTCCCTTAGAATGGGTGACCTCTCATAGGATGGGTTACCTTCCTAGGATGGGTGACCTCCCTTAGGATGGGTAACCTCTCTTAGTATGGGTAACATCTCATAGGATGGGTGACCTCCCTTAGGATGTGTAACCTCCAATAGGATGGGTAAGACCTACCTTAGGATGGGTAACCTCTCTTAGGATGGGTGACCTCCCTAAGGATGGGTGACCTCCCATAGGATGGGAACCTACTTACGATGGGTAACCTCCATTAAGATGGGTGACCTCCTATAGGATGGGTAACCTCCCTAGGATGGGTAACTTCTTTTTTGATGGGTGACCTCACGTATAGATGACCTTCCTTATGATAGGTGACCTCCCTTAAGATGGGTGACCTCCCGTAGGATGGGAAACCTCCCTTAGGATGGGTGACCTCTCGTAAGATGGGTGACCTCGCGTAGGATGAGTAACCTTCCATAGGATGGGTAACCTCCATTTGGATGGGTAACCTCCCTAAGATGAGGGACGTCCCGTAGGATGGGTGACCTCCCTAGGATGGGTGACCTCCCTTAGGATGGGTGACCTCTATTTGGATGGGTGACCTCTTTTAAGTTGGTTAACCTCCCTAAGATGGGTGACCTCCCTTAGGATGGGTAACCTCCCTATGATAGGTAACCTCCCTTAGGATGGGTGACCACCCATACGATGGGTGACCTTCATAGGATGGGTAACCTCCATATGGATGGGTGACCTCCATTTGGATGGGTGACTTCCCGTAGGATGGGTGACCTCTCGTAGGATTGGTAACGTCCCTTAGTATGGGTGACCTCTCGTAGGATGGGTAACCTCCCTTAGGATGGGTGACCTCCCTAAGGATGTGTGACCTCTCGTAGGATGGGTGACCTCCCTAAGGATGGGTGACCTCCCTTCCTTGGATCGGAGACCTCTTATAGGATGGGTAACCTCCATTTGGAAGGGTAACCTCCGGATGGGTAACCTCCAAACGATGGGTGACCTTCCTTAGGATGGGTAACCTCCATTAGGATGGTTAACCTCTTGTAGGATGGGTAACCTATCTTAGGATGGGTAACCTCCATAGGATGGGTGAACTCCCTTACTATGGGTAACCACCATAGGATGGGTGACCTCTCGTAGGATGGGTGTCCTCCCTATGATGGGTAACCTCTCTTAGGATGGGTGACTTTCCTAGGATGGGTGACCTCCTGCAGGATGGGTAACCTCCCGTAGGATGGATAACCTCCCTAGTATAGATGACCTCACTTAGGATGTGTGACCTCCCGGATGGGTGACCTCCCGTAGGATGGGTGACCTCCATTAGGATGGGTGACCTTGATAGGATGGGTAACCTCCCTAGGATGTGTAACCCATCCTAAGGGAGGTTACCCATCATACGAAGGTCACCCATCATAGGGAGGTTACCCATCCTATGGGAGGTTACCCATCCTAGGCAGGTTATCCATCCTATGAAGGTCACCTATCCTAAGGGAGGTTACCCATCCTACGAGAGGTTACCCATCCTATGTAGGTTACCCATCCAAAAGAGGTCACCCATCCTACGGGAGGTTACCCATCCTACGAGAGGTTACCCATCCTACAAGAGGTCACCCATCCTAAGGGAGGTCACCAATCCTACGGGAGGTTACCCATCCTAAGGGAGGTTATCCATCCTACAAGAGGTTACGCATCCTACGAGAGGTTACCCATCCTTGGGAAGTCACCCATCCAAAGGAATATCATCCATCCTACGGGAGGTCACCCATCCTAGGAAGGTTACCCATCCTATAGAGTCTACACATCCAAAGGAGGTCACCCATCCTACGGGAGGTCACCCATCGTACGAGAGGTTACACATCCTAAGAGTGGTAACCCATCCTACGAGAGGTCACCCTTCTTATGGGAGGTAACCTCCCTAAGGGAGGCTACCCTTCCTTAGGGAGGTCACCCAACCTAAGATAGGTTACCCATCCTAGGGGAGGTCACCCATCCTAGGGAGGTCACCCATCCTAGGGAGGACACCCATCCTACAGGAGGTCACCCATCCTAGGGAGGTCACCCATCCTACGGGAAGTAACCTACCTAAGGGAGGTTACCCATCCTTAGGGAGGTCACCCATCCTAAGAGAGGTTACCTATCCTAGGGGAGGTCACCCATCCTAGGGATGTTATCCATCCTAGGGAGGACACCCATCCTACGGAAGGACACCCATCCTAGGGAGGTCATCCATCCTACGAGAGTTTACCCATCATAGGGAGGTTACCCATCCTATGGGAGGTCGCCAATTATAAGGGAGGTTACCCATCCAACGAAACGTTACCCATCATAGGGAGGTTACCCATCCTATGAGAGGTCACCCATCCAAATGGAGGTCACCCATCCTAAGGGAGGTTACCCATCATATGAAGGTCACCCATCCTAGGGAAGTTATCCATCCTATGGGAGGTTACCCATAATAGAAGGTCACCAATTCTAAGTGAGGTTACCCATCCTATGAGAGGTCACCCATCATACGGGAGGTCACCCATCCTATGGGAGAACTCCCTTCCTACGGGAGGTTACCCATCCTAGGGGACGTCCCCCATCCTTTGGGAGGTTACCCATCATATAGGTCACCCATCCTATGAAGGTCACCCATCCTAGGGAGGTCACCCTTCCTACGGGAGGTCACCCATCCACAGGGAGGTTACCAATCCTACGTGAGGTCACCCATCCAAATGGAGGTCAGCCATCTAACGGAGGTTACCCATCCTAAGGGAGGTCACCCATCCTAGGGAGGACACCCATCCAACGGGAGGTTACCCATTCTAGAAAGGTCACCCATACTTAGGGAGGTTACCTAACCTATGAGAGGTCACCCATCCTACGGGAGGTTACCCATCCAAAGGAGGTCACCCATCCTACGGGAGGTTATCCGTCCTACGAGAGGTCACCCATCCAACGGGAGATCACCCATCCTAAATGAGGTCACCAATCCTATGGGAGGTTACCCATCCTACGGGAGGTTACCCATCCTCCTACGAGAGGTTACCCATCCTACGAGAGGTTACCCATCCTAGGGAGGACACCCATCCTATGAGAGATTACCTATCATATAGGAGGTTACCTATCCTAAGATAGGTTACCCATCCTACGAGAGGTCACCCATCATACGAGAGGTCATCCATCCAAATGGAGGTTACCCATCCTACGAGAGGTTACCCATCCTACGAAAGGTTACCCATCCTAGGGCGGCCACCTATCCAATGGAGGTTACCCATCCTACGGGAGGTCACCCATCCTACGAGAGGTTACCCATCCTAAGAGAGGTCACCCATCCTAGGGAGGTTACCCATCCTACGAGAGGTCATCCATCCTAGGGAGGTTACCCATCCAATGAAGGTCACCCATCATATGGAGGTTACCCATCCTATGAAGGTCACCCATCCAAATGGAGGTTACCCATCCTAGGGAGGTTACCTCGCCTAGGATGGGTGACCTCCCTTAGGATGGGTGACCTCCCGTAGGATGGGGGTCCTCCCTAAGGATGGGTGACCTTCATAGGATGGGTAACCTCCATACGATGGGTGACCTTCATAGGTTGGGTAACCTCCCGTAGGATGGGTGACCTTCAGTAGGATGGGTGTCCTCACTAAGATCTCTTAGGATGGGTAACCTCTCATAGGATGGGTGACCTCCCATATTATAGGTAACCTCCCGAAGGATGAGTGATCTCTCGCAGGATGGGTAACCTCCATTTGGATGGTTGACCTCCCTTATAATGGGTGAGCTCCCTAGGATGGGTAACCTCTCTTAGGATGGGTAACCTCTCATAGGATGGGTAACCTTCATAGGATGGGTGACCTTCATACGATGGGTGACCTTCATAGGACGGGTAACCTCCCTTAAGATGGGTGATATCCCGTTGGAAGGGTGACCTCTCTTAGGATAGGTGACCTACCCATGAATGTGTGACCTCTATTTGGATGGGCGACCTCCCGTAGGATGGGTGACCTCCCGTAGGATGGGTAACTTCCCTATGATGGGTAACCTCCCTTAGGATGGGTGACCTCTCGTAGGATAGGTAACCTTCCTAGGATGGGTGACCTCCCTTAGGATGGGTAACCTCTTTTAGGATGGGTATCCTCTCGTACGATTGGTGACCTCCCTTAGGATGGGTAACCTACCGTAGGATGTATAAGAACTCCCTTAGGATGGGTAACCTCTCTTGGGATGGGTGACCTCCCTAAGGATGGGTGACTTCCCATAGGATGGGAACCTCCATACGATGGGTGACCTCCCTAGGATGGATGACCTCCCTAGGATGGGTAACCTCCATTTGGATGGGTGACCGCATATAGGATGGGTAACCTCCCTAGGATGGGTAACCTCCATTTGGATGGGTGACCTTCCTTAGAATGGGTAACCTCCGGATGGGTGACCTCCCATTGGAGGGGTAACCTTCCTAGGATGGGTAACCTCCCTTTGGATGGGTGACCTCTCGTAGGATAGGTAACCTTCCTAGGATGTGTGACCTCCCTTAGAATGGGTAACCTCTCTTAGGATGGGTAACCTCTCGTAGGATGGGTGACCTCCCTTAGGATGGGTAACCTCCCGTAGGATGTGTAAGACCTCTCTTAGGATGGGTGACCTCCCTAAGGATGGGTGACCTCCCTAGAATGGGTAACCTCCATTTTGATGGATGACCTCATATAGGATGGGTAACCTCCCTAGGATGGATAACCTCCCTAGGATGGATAACCTCCATTTGGATGGGTGACCTCACGTATGATAGAGGACCTTTCTTATGATAGGTGATCTCCCTTAGGATGGGTGACCTCCCGTAGGATAGGTAACCTCCCTTAGGATGGGTGACCTCCCGTACGATGGGTGACCTCTCGTAGGATGGGTTACCACGCGTAGGATGGATAACCTCCCATAGGATGGATAACCTCCATTTGGATGGGTAACCACCCGTAGGATGGGTGACCTCCCTAGGAGAAGTGACCACCCGTAGGATGGGTAACCTCCCTAGGATGGATGACCTCCCTTAGGATGGGTGACCTCCATTTGGATGGGTGACCTCTCGTAGGATGGGTGACCTCCCTTAGGATGGGTAACCTCCCTAGGATGGGTAGCCTCCCTTAGGATGGGTGACCACCCATACGATGGGTGACCTTCAAAGGATGGGTAACCTCCCTTAGGATGGGTGACCTTCATAGGATGGGTAACCTCCATTTGGATGGGTGACGTCCATTTGTATGGTTGACCTCTCGTAGGATGGGTAATGTCCCTTAGGATGGGTGACCTCTCGTAGGATGGATAACCTTCCATAGGATGGATAACCTCTCTTAGGATGGGTGATCTCCCTAAGGATGGGTAACCTCTCGTAGGATGGGTAACCTCCCTTAGGATGGGTGACCTCACTCCCTAGGATGGGTGACCGCTCGTAGAATGGGTAACCTCCATTTGGATGGGTAACCTCCGGATGGGTAACTTCCATACGATTGTTTACCTTCCTTAGGATGGGTGACCTCCCGTAGGATGGGTAGCCTCAATTAGGATGGGTAACCTCTAGTAGGATGGGTAACCTCCATAGGATGGGTGAACTCCCTTACTATGGGTAACCACCATAGGATGGGTGAACTCCCTTAGGATGGGTGACCTCTCGTAGGATGTGTGTCCTCCCTAGGATGGGTAACCTCTTTTAGGATGGGTGACTTCCCTAGGATGGGTGACCATCCGAAGGATGGGTACCCTCTCATAGGATGGGTAACTTCCATAGGATGGGTGAACTCCCTTACTATGGGTTACTACCACAGGATGGGTGAACTCCTTTAGGATGGATGACCACTCGTAGGATGGATGTCCTCCCTAGGATGGATAACCTCTCTTAGGATGGGTGACTTCCCTAGGATTGGTGACCTCCCGTAGGATGGATAACCTCCCTAGGATAGGTAACCTCCCTTAGGATGGGTGACCTCCCGGATGGGTGACCTCCCGTTGGATGGGTGACCTCCCATAGGATGGATAACCTCTCGTAGGATGGGTGACCTCCCTTAGGATGGGTGACCTCCCTAGGATGTGTGACCTCCCGTAGGATGGGTAACCTCCCCTAGGATGGGTAACCTCTCGTCGGATGGGTGACCTCCCGTAGGATGGGTGATCTCCGGATAGGTAACCTCCATATGATGGGTGACCTTCATATGATGGTTAACCCCCCTTAGGATGGGTAACCTTCCTTAGGATGGGTGACCTCCCGTAGGATGGGTAACCTCCCTAGGATGGGTAACCCATCCTAAGGGAGGTTACCCATCATACGAAGGTCACCCATCCTTGGGAGGTCACCCATCCTAAGGGAGGTTACCCATCCGACGAGAGGTTACCCATCCTACGAGAGGTTACCCATCCTATGAAGGTCACCCATCGTAAGGAGATTACCCATCCTATGGAGGTTACCCATCCAAAGGAGGTCACCCATCCTACGGGAGGTTACCCATCCTACGAGAGGTCACCCATCCTATGGAAGATTATCCATCCTACGAGAGGTCACCCATCCTTAAGCAGGTCACCAATCCTACGGGAGGTTACCCATCCTAAGGGAGGTTATCCATCCTATGGGAGGTTACCCATCCAACGAGAGGTTATCCATCATAGAGAAGTCACCCATCCAAAGGAATGTCACCCATCCTACGGGAGGTCACCAATCCTAGGGAGGTTACCCATCCTATGGAGGTTACCCATCCAAAGGAGGTCACCCATCTTACGGGAGGTCACCTATCCTAGGAGAAGTTACCCATCCTAAGAGAGGTCACCCATCCTAGGGGGGACACCCGTCCTAGGGAGGACACCCATCCTACGGGAGGTCACCCATCCTAGGGAGGTCACCCATCCTACCGGAGGTAACCTTCCTAAGGGAGGTTAACCATCCTTAGGGAGGTCACCCATGCTCAGAGAGGTTGCCCATCCGAGGGGAGGTTACCCATCCTAGGGGAGGTCACCCCTCCTAGGGAAGTTATCCATCCTAGGGTGGAAACCTATCCTACGGGAGGTCACCCATCCTAAGATAGGTTACCCATCCTAGGGGAGGTCACCCCTCCTAGGGAAGTTACCCATACTAGGGTGGAAACCCATCCTACGGGAGGTCACCCATCCTAGGGAGGTCACCCATCCTACGGTTGTTCACCCATCCTAAGGGAGGTTACCCATCCTATAGGTCACCCATATTAGGAAAGTCACCCATCCAATGGGAGGTCATCCATCCTAAGGGAGGTCACCAATCATAAGGGAGGTTACCCATCCTACGAGAGGTCACCCATCCTAGGAAGGTTACCCATCCTACGAAAGGTCACCCATCCAAAGGGAGGTCACCCATCCTAATGGAGGTTACCTATCATAGGAAGGAAAACCATCCTAGGGAGGTTACCCATCCTACGGGAGGTTACCCATCCTAAGGGAGGTTACATCATATGAAGGTTACCCATCGTAAGGGAGGTTACCCATCCTACGAGAGGTCATCGATCCTACGGGAGGTCACCCATCCTACGGGAGGACACCCATCCTACTGGAGGTCACAAATCCTAGGGGACGTCACCCATCCTAATGGAGGTTACCTATCATATAGGTCACCCATCCTATGAAGGTCACCCATCCAATGGGAGGTCACCTATCCTAGGGAGGTCACCTATCCTACGTGAGGTCACCCATCCTAATGGAGGTTACCCATCCTACGGGAGGCCACCCATCATACGAGAGGTCACCCATCCAAATGGAGGTCAGCCATCGAACGGAGGTTACCCATCCTACGGGAGGTCACCTATCCTACGGGAGGACACCCATCCTACGGGAGGTTACCTATCCTAGGGAGCTCACCCATACTTAGTGAGGTTACCCAACCTATGAGAGGTCACCCATCCTACGGGTGGTTATCCATCCAAATGAGGTCACCCATCGTACGGGAGGTTACCCATCCTATGAGAGGTCACCCATCCTAAGGGAGGTCACCCATCCTACGGGAGGTTACCCATCCTAAGGGAGGTTACCCATCCTACAAGAGGTTACCCATCCTAGGGAAGTCACACATCCAAAGGGAGGTTACCCATCCTATTGGAGGTCACCCATCCTAGGGAGGTTACTCATCCTATGGAGGTCACCCATCCTACGGGAGGTCATCCATCCTACGATAGTTTACCCATCCAAAGAGAGGTCACCCATCCTAGGGAGGACAACCATCCGACGGGAGGTCACCCATCCTACGGGAGGTTACCTATCATAGGGAGGTCACCCATACTTAGGGAGGTTACCCACCTATGAGAGGTCACCCATCCTACGGGAGGTTACCCATCCAAATGAGGTCACCCATCCTACGGGGGGTTACCAATCTTACGAGAGGTCACCCATCCTAAGGGAGGTCAACCATCCTACGGGAGGTTACCCATCCTAAGGGAGGTTACCCATCCTAGGGAACTCACCCATCCAAAGGTAGGTTACCCATCCTATGGGAGGTAACCCATCCTAGGGAGGTTACTCATCCTATAGAGGTCACCCATCCAAAGGAGGTCACCCATCCTACGGGAGGTCACCCATCGTACGAGAGGTTACCCATCCTAAGAGAGGTCACCCATCCTAGGGAGGACAACCATCCTACGACAGGTCACCCATCCTACGGGAGGTAACCTCCCTAAGGAAGATTACCCATCCTTAGGGAGGTCACCCATCCTAAGAGAGGTTACCCATCCTAGGAGAGGTCACCCATCCTAGGGAGGTCACCCATCCTACGGGAGGTCACCCATCCTAGGGAGGGCACCCAACCTATGGGAGGTCACACATCCTAGGGAGGTCACCCATCCTACGGGTGGTAACCTCCCTATAGGAGGTTACCCATCCTTAGGGGGGTTACCCATCCCACGGGAGGTTACCCATACTAGGGGAGGTCATCGATTCTTAGGGAGGTCACCCATCCTACAAGAGGTTATCCATCCTACGGGAGGTCATCCATCCTAAGAGAGGTTACCCATCCTAGGGGAGGTCACCCATCCTATTGAAGTTACCCATCCTAGGGAGGTCACCCATCCTAGGGAGGTCACCCATCTTACGGGAGGTCATCAATCCTAAGGGAGGTTACCCATCCTATAGGTCACCCATCCTAGGGAAGTCAACAATCCTAAGGGAGGTCACCTATCCTAAGGGAAGGTTATCCATCACATGAAGGTCACCCATCCTAGGGAGGTTACCCATCCTTCGGGAGGTTACCCATCATTAAGGTCACCCATTCTAAGGGAGGTTACCCATCCTGCGAGAGGTCACCCATCCTACGGGAGGTTTCCTATCCTACGGGAGGTCACCCATCCTACGGGAGGACACCCATCCTACGGGAGGTCACCTATCCTACGAGATGTCACCCATCCTAAAGGAGGTTACCAATCATATAGGTCACCCATCCTATGAAGGTTACCCATCTCAAGGGAGGTCACCCATCTTACGGGAGGTTACCCATCCTAAGGGAGGTAACTCATCCAAATGGAGGTCAACCATCTAATTGAGGTTACCCATCCTAAGGGAGGTCACCCATCCTACGGGTGGTCACCTATCCTACGGAGGATACCCATCCTATGGAAGGTTACCCATCTTAGGTAGGTCACCATACCTAGGGAGGTTACCCAACCTATGAGAGGTCACCCATCCTACGGGAGGTTACCCATCCTAAGGGAGGTCACCCATCCAACGAGAGGTTACCCTTCTTATGGGAGATCACCCATCCTACTGGAGGTCACCTATCCTAAGGAAGATTACCGATTATATAAAGGTCACCCATCTTAAGGGAGGTTACCCATCCTACAGGAGATCACCCATCCTAAGAGAAGTTACACATCCTAAAGGAGGTCACCCATCCTACGGGAGGTCACCCATCCTACGGGAAGTCACCCATCCGGAGGTCACCCATCATGTAGGTCACCCATCCTATCGGAGGTTACCCATCCTATAGGAGGTTACCCATCCTATGGGAGGTCACCCATCCTAAGAGAGGTTACCTATCATACGTGAGGTCACCCATCGTATGGAGGTTACCCATCCTATGAAGGTCATCCATCCTATGAGAGGTTACCCATCCTAGAGAGGTCACCCATCCTAAGGGAGGTCACCCATCCTATGAAGGTCACCCATCCCATGAGAGGTCACCCATCCTAAGGGAGGTCACTCATCCTACGGTAGGTCACCCATCCTATTAGAGGTCACTCATCCTACGGTAGGTCACCCATCCTACTAGAGGTCAAGGTTAGCCATCCTAAGAGAGGTCACCCATCCTAGGGAGGTCACCCATCCTACGGGAGGTTACCCATCCTAGGGAGGTTACCCATCCTATGGGAGGTCACCCATCCTAAGAGAGGTTACCCGTCCTACGAGAGGTCACCCATCCTACGGGAGATTACCGATCCTAAGAGAGGTTACCCATACTACAGGAGGTCACCCATCATACGGGAGGTTAGCAATCCTACGAGAGGTTACCCATCCTATGGGATAACACCCATCCTACGAGAGGTCACCCATCCTATAGGTCACCGATCCTATTGGAGGTCACTCATCCTACGGGAGATCACACATCCTACGGGAGGTCACCATACTTAGGGAGTTTCCCCAACCTATGAGAGGTTACCCATCATATGGGTGGTTACCCATCCAAATGGAGGTTACCCATCCTATGGGAGGTCACCCATCCTTAGGAAGGTTATCCATCCTAGGGAGGTCACCCATCCTACGGGTGGTCACCCATCCTACGGAGGATACCCATTCTATGGAAGGTTGCCCATCCTAGGGAGGTCCCCATACCTAGGGAGGTTACCCAACCTATGAGAGGTCACCCATCCTACAGGAGGTTACCCATCCTAAGGTAGGTCACCCATCCAACGAGAGGTTACCGATCATAAGAGAGGTCACCCATTCTACGAGAGGTCACCCATCCTACGGGAGGTTATCAATCCTACGGGGGATCACCCATCCTAAGGGAGGTCACCCAACCGACGAGAGGTTACCCATCCTTAGGGAGGTCACCCCTCCTACAGAGGTTACCCATCCTACGAGAGGTCACCCATCCTAGGGAGGTTATCCATCCTATGGGAAGTCACCCATCCTAGGGAGGTCACCCTTACTTAGGGAGGTTACCCAACCTATGGGAGGTCACCCATCTTAAGGGAGGTCACCCATCCTACGAGAATTTACCCATCCTAAGAGAGGTCACCCATCCTACGAGAGGTCACCCATCCTACGGGACGTTATCAATCCTACGAGGGATCACCCATCCTAATGGAGGTCACCCATCCTACGAGAGGTTACCCATCCTACGAGAGATCACCAATCCAAGGGAGGTTACCGATCCTACGAGAGGTCACCCATCCTACGAGAGGTTACCCATCCTAAGATAGGTTACCCATCCAAATGGAGGTCATGCATCCTACGAGAGGTTACCCATCCTAAGAGAGGTTACCAATCCAAATGGAGGTCACCCATCCTACGAGAGGTTACCCATCCTACGAGAGGTTATCCAACCTACGGGAGGTTACCCATCCTATGAGAGGTCACCTACGGGAGGTTACCCATCCTACGAGAGGTCACCCATCATAAGGGAGGTCAACCATCCTACGGGAGGTCTCCCATCCTACGGAGGTCACCCATCCTAGGGAGGTTACCCTTCCTATGGGAGGTCACCCATCCTAATGAAGGTTACCCATCCTATGGGAGGTTGCCCATCTTAAGGGATGTCACCCATCCTATGAGAGGTTACCCAACCTAAGAGAGGTTACCCATCCTAAGGGAGGTAACCCATCCTAGAGAGATTACCCATCCTACGAGAGGTCACCCATCCTAAGGCAGGTCACCCATCCTAAGAGAGGTCATCCATCCGTAGGTTACCCATCCTGAGGGAGTTTACCCATCCTAAAGGAGGTCACCCATCCTAGGGAAGTCACCCACCCAAAGGGAGGTCACCCATCCTACGGGAAATAACTTATCTTACGGGAGGTCACCCATCCTAAGTTAGGTCACCCATCCTACGGGAGGTCAGCCATCCCAAGGGAGGTTACCCATCCTACGGGATATCACCCATCCTAAGAGAGGTCACCCATCCTAAGGGAGGTTATCCATCCTAGGGAGGTCATCCATCCTACGGGAGGTCACCCATCCAAAGGGAGGTCACCTATCCAAAGGGAGGTTACCCATCCTATGGTAGGTCACCCATCCTAGGAAGGTCACCCATCTTCGGGGAAGTTACCCATCCTAGGGAAAGTCAAGTCAACCATCCTAAGGGAGGTTACCCATCCTAAGGGAGGTCACCCTCCCTGAAGGATGGGTTACATATCGTACGAGAGTCGCCCATCCTAGGGAGGTCACCCATCCTATGGGAGGTCACCCATCATAGATAAGGTCACCTATCCTATGGGATGTCACCTATCATACGTAAGGTCACCCATCCTATGGGATGTCACCTATCATATGTGAGGTCACCCATTCTATGGAGGTCATCAATCCTACAGGGAGGTTACCAATCCTATGAAGGTCACCCATTCTAGGGAGGTTACCCAACCTATGGGAGGTAACCCATCATACGGGTGGTTATCCATCCAAATGGAGGTTACCCATCCTACGGGTGGTTACCCATCCTAAGGAGGTAACCCATCCTACGGGAGGTCACTCATCCAAATGGAGGTTACCCTTCCTATGGGAGATCACCCATCCTACTGGAGCTCACCCATCCTAAGGAAGATTACCGATCATATGAAGGTCACCCATCTTAAGGGAGGTTACCCATCCTACAGGAGATCACCCATCCTAAGGGAGGTTACCCATCCTAATGGAGGTCACCCATCCTACGGGAGGTCACCCATCCTATGGGAAGTCACCCATCCGGAGGTCACCCATCCTATAGGTCACCCATCCTATGGGAGTTTACCCATGCTATAGGAGGTTACCCATCCTACGGGAGGTCACCCATCCAAAGAGAGGTTACCTATCATACGTGAGGTCACCCATCGTATGGAGGTTACCCATCCTATGAAGGTCACTCATTCTATGAGAGGCTACCCATCCTAGGGAGGTCACCCATCCTAAGGGAGGTCACCCATCCTATGAAGGTCACCCATCCCATGAGAGGTTACCCATCCTAGGGAGGTCACCCATCCTAAGGGAGGTCACTCATCCTACGGTAGATCACCCATCCTACTAGAGGTCACTCATCCTACGGTAGGTCAACCATCCTTCTAGAGGTCAAGGTTAGCCATCCTAAGAGAGGTCACCCATCCTAGGGAGGTCACCCATCATATGGGAGGTTACCCATCCTAGGAAGGTTATCCATCCTACGGGAGGTCACCCATCCTAAGGGAGGTTACCCGTCCTACGAGAGGTTACCCATCCTACCGGAGGTTACCCATCCTAAGGGAGGTTACCCATACTACAGGAGGTCACCTATCATACGGGAGGTTACCAATCCTACGAGAGGTTACCCATCCTACGGGATATCACCCATCCTACGAGAGGTCACCCATCCTATGAGAGGCCACCCATTCTACATGAGAGCACGATGAGATATCGAAGCAAGCAATGAAATACAAGACAAGTCTAAACAATAATAAATAGTCTAACCTGCAATCAATACATCCAAGTCTCCAAGTATGTCGAAACAAGTCCTCTATGTCACAGTCTGGAAAAAATATCCAGTCAGGATTGGAACGAAATACACCTCTAACAGCAGTTCCACATATATTGATAAAAACTATAACACAGTGTAAAGAAATACAAGACAGATATAAAAACTGACAATGAGAAATACTAGAATAAGGGAATGCTGAAATAAAGAAATACTGGAATAAATGGAATACTGGAACATCGTCATCAATATACATCTAGCAATGAAATAGAAATCCAAGTACACGCAAGAACAATGAACTGATATATAAGTGTGTACAAGAACAATAACTAGAACATGTGGAGATGCTAGATCAATATACTAGATATATGTCAAGAATTATCTAACTAAGTGTGTGAAATATCAGCATATCATGTGATCGGCTTGGGACAATATAACTCATTACATTGATTAGCGATCATCCCCAACAAGTCCGGCTAACCATATGTAACAGCGATGAGGCATGTAAGGGTCAGGCTGCACCGATGTGAGGTATGGGTGATCTATGATGCATGTAAAGTTGGGTATGATCACATAAGCTACTAATATTTCCCCATTTCCCCAGCTAGCACGATGGATTTCAATCACGACTCCTCGTGACAGGTCTCAATGATGCCAACTCGTGTAAAGAACAGTGTCAGGGTCATGTATGTTATACAACAAGAATTATAGAGATAATCAATATAATGGAAACTATCAGAGAATGTACTCGCCTAGGGTCCTGCTGCTGGTATGAATTAGAGTCCAAGTCACAGTCCAAATAGCCTATGTATTACAAACTTACCATGTCAAAAGATAATTTATTTTAATTTATTTAATTCTAGAATAATTACTCTAAAATCCTATTTTAATCTTATTATTCTGATTTTTAGGTTAATGCCTAAATTTTGTCCAAAGGAACTAAATTTTATCAACTCGAGACCCATGGCACGCAAATCAAGGCGATCTGTTGACCGAAAAGTCAACCAACACAAACTCAACTTTCATGCATGAATTCCTGTAGATTTTAGAGTAAAAACCATGCTGGAATTTACGGCTCGTCCAAATTCAAATTCGTTTGGAAATTATGGCACATACAAGTTTCGTATCGTGCACCGATGGTTAAATTCTAACCTAGAAGTTCTACAGAATTAAAAATATGTAAATACTTCGAATTAAATTCTGGGAAAAATGTATGTCAATGATCTCGACATCAGCTTTCTGAAACTTCAAACGGTTCGTGATTCTGATTCCTGGTTCTCCCGGAATCGCGAAAACATCAAAACACATCTATTTTCGGATATGTTGTACTCTACGAATTTTCCAGAATTGAATACTCATAATTTCGTAAAAAAAATTATATAATCAGAAATCTAACCTCAATATCGTTCTAACACAAAAAACTAGGCCTTGTTTGGAGTCCGGAGCTATGCGCAATGGCTTCTGGAAGATGAAGGAACCCTAGATGGCAATTCTCCAAAAATTGGCTCAAGAAAAACCCTAGAAAATAACTAAACTATTATATATATAGAGAGGAGAGAGAGTGCAGCCGCGGCTCGGAGAGCGCCACTTGGCATCCATCCGCGTCTGCCCACTCAGATCGAACGGTCGTGGATCCACGCGGCTCGGCTCAGCTGAGTCCGAGTCGAACTCTGACTCGGCTCGGCTCGAGGTCGGCTCGGCTTCACCCGCGGTCGCTGATAGGCGGGCCCCGCACTGTTTGCTACAGGAGGCTGACAGGTGGGCCCCTGTTTGCTGACTGGGCAGAAATAATTACTTTTTGGGTTTTCTTTTTCAGAAATTAGTTTTTAATTCAGTTTTTCATAATTAAATCAAAATAAATGCTAAAAATAATCAGAAAATTCCCAAAAAATTCTAAAATATATATTTTATTATTTAGAACCTAAAATAAAAGTTTGGGATATTTTTAATTATATTTAACCCTAAAATAAATTCTTGAAAGTCCTAAAAAATTAGGGTTACTAGTTTTTAATTAACAAAATTTATGGAAAAATTCCAATAGCCCCAAATAAACCTAATAACAACATTTAAGCATGAATTTCAGGATACGGAGGTTACAAGTCTACCCACCTTAAAAAAAATTCGTCCCCAAAATTTAAAATCCTCAATAGTTGTATGTATTCATTTATATTATTTCTCCATTAAAATTTTAAATTCATCGAATCACATAATCATGAAGTGAATCCATATTGCTATTTCACAAAATTTTCTTTCCAAATTCTATAAGTATCATATTCCTAAAAGCTTCAAATTTAAAATCGAATTCCATCTTATCATAATCTCCTCAAAAACTTTATGCTAATTACTAAATACAAAACTTAATATCCAATCCTCTAATTTTAAATCCACTCAATGTATATTTATAAATTTAAGAAATCTCATCCGAAAAGTTTGAATTTCACACACTAATCCATTAATCATCTTACTCCTCTAATTTAAATCCAATCAATGCATATTTATAAAATTTAAATTCTTATCCCAAAAATTTGAATTCAAACACTAATCCATTAATGATCTTACTCCTCAATTATTTTTCCACACAATACTCAAATAATATAATACTCGCAAAAATCTTTAATTACAATATTCAAAATAAATCTATATCTTGCAGTCAAATAAATACAATGATAATCTTCTTAATTTGCTCAAAATTTAATGACAATTCAATCATTTCATAATCTTCATAAAATCAACGTTTTAACAAGATCGCCAATCCTGTCATATTAAGTTCTCAACTCTTTGTTTAAATTAATGTTTATCCTCGAAATTTAAGGCACATTGTCTCTCTTTGTCAAATCATAACCTCTTCATTAACTCTTTACTACGGTCAAACCCCCAACAATCAAAGTCTAAGAGAAAATTATACCTACAGTCATACAACATACAATCTAGAGAAAACATGCATAGTTATAGTCTCTTTTGTCATGGTATTATAGTCTCTGTCAGGGTGTACTACTAACTATATTCCTAGCAAGAAGTTTATTGATGCAAGCTATGGTACTAGAAAATTAATCAATAAAATAGATGAAAAGGAACAGAAGAAAAGAACAAAACATAGCCTTCTAACACAACCATAGGTTTAATGATGCATCCAAAGTTTGATACCTCTATCTCTTTAGGTACCACTATTTCTACTAAAAGCATACTCACTGCTAGCTCTCTTACCTACTACAACTGTTTATACTAGTTGTTCTTATCACTCAAGTGCACACCAAGTACAATATACCATACTAAGTACTACTCTCTCTAATACAACTCTAGATGGACACCCAAGTTAGTTTGTAGTGCCATCTCAATCATGCTTAAGTCAAAAGATCCTTACACATGTATATCATCTACTCATATACTAATATAAACTTCTTACCCACCATAAAATTTTATCCTCAAAATAAAATCATCAAAATTTAACTTCTCGAACAATTTAAAATAAAATGCATATACTTTCCTCAAAAGTCAAATGCTCAATATCGAAATAAAATTTTTAATCACTTCTAAAATCCTTATAGCTTTGACTATGTTTATTGAATTGAATTTTAATTCTCAAAATTTTAATAACATAAAATCTTAACTCCTCAAAAATTCTTTAAAAATTGAAATTCATTCCCACTCTTCAAATTATAAATTTAAATCCACAAGTATACATATAATACTCACAGTCTCTAATACTCAAGGTGCACACAATACACCAATTGTCTACAATTCTCAACTGTGTTTTGAAATTTGTACTGCCCGGATTACTTGTAATATTATTTCCAATAATCAAAGTTATCATCACACATATTTTCTCCAATAATTTTCTATCTATATTAACTGGTACACCAATCTAATTATCATCACACGAAGTAATTACTGTCATTAGCACCTTGCTCAACAAATCCTTGATATAGAATCACTAGCACTATTGGTATGGTAACACTAGCTTCATCATTAGATTATCTCATAAAACTTATTAGAACTCACGATCACTTGCACTTTCTATAATACCCATTCTTTACTTCAATCTCAAGGGCAGGCATATGGTTCCATATCTCGATTGATGTATAAGCATATCTCTTAAACCTTTTACAGCATGTTAAACTATTATGTGATACATTTCACAACTTTTATTACCAATCTTGATATTTTTCTACTCATGGCATCTCATTAAAATCCTTTATGCATATATATATATATATTTACTCTTGATACACCCAGTATCAATCATCAAATTGAACATCATGCTCCATTAATCTTTAACACAATTCCTTGATACTTAATTATTTACATAGATCATCCAATTACATAAATTTATGACTATCCAGGACTGGCATGCTGACTCTGATACTTACTCTTGGAACCTTCACTGATACCTTTTCTCTCCTTCTACTTATAGTACCAATACTAATAATAATGACACATATCATGGAACTATTGCTACAAGGCACTACGCTATGGGTATCTCTAGATTAATGCCTACTGCTCTCATGTCCAACCAAGAAACACTTACAAACTCACAAGTCACACCCAGTCAACACTAATACAAGACACAAACAAAATTGTAAGTCACTAATTATCATACTAACAGGGAATCCTCAAAGAAAATAAGCTCAAAAAGGACCTGGATCAAGGACTGAAGGTATCTTTACTGCTAGTAAAGAAAAGAAGCGATGGAACAAAGTCCTGCAATAACAGAAATAGATAAGCATTGAGATGATACTTTAAGAACCATTTTAAGATACAACCTGACAATCATACACGTCTGTCCGAAATCATGACACTCAGAATCCTCGTCACGCCAGTAAGCATAGATGCGATAAACGATAGGTTCCATAACTAAGGTATGCAACTCTATAATCATGTCATCTAGAATCCTCGCCACGCCAATTAGTATGGCTGCGAGAGACTCTAAGTTTCATAACTACAATATGTACATCCAAGTCTGGTTCCTACGTTCTCATCACGACAGCTAATATGGCTGCGACAAACTCTAGGTTCCTGTAAACTCCCTCACCCAAAATAGGTATTTTGTGTATATTTTATATTATTATATTTATTATAGATGTTGAATTTATTTAGAGTATTCTCTTAGTTAATTAGAAAATAAATTTTTTTAGTATATTTACTTATATAAATATTTATTTAGAATTATTTTTAGGCTATTTTAGATTATTGGGATTTTTCCATAATTTTTAGTTAATTAAAAACTAGTAACACTAATTTTCTAGGACTTTGAAGAATTTATTTTATATTCAAACTTAATTAAAAATATCCCAAAATTTTATTTTAGGTTCTAAATAGTCAAATATATTTTCTAGAATTTTCTGGGAATTTTCTGAATATTTTAGTATTTATTGGGAGTTATTTAGGCTAATAACTAATTTTTAGGACTTGTAGAATTTATTGTGCAATCCCAGGAATATAGAATGGACCCACGTTATTTTCTAGGGTTTATAATATTATTATATATTTTCTGGAATTATTGCAGAATTTTTGAAATAATTTTAGTATTTATTTTTAGTTATATGGGTAAAACTAATGTTTAGAGCTTCTCCTAATTATAGTAGGAAATCTATAAATATAAAATTATCCCAAATATTTTTCTAGAGTTTTTAAATTCAAAATATATTTTTTGTAATTTTTTCAGATTTTTATGATTATTTTTAATATTTATTTTGAGTTATTTAGATTTAAAATGACTTAAATAATGTTTTGATAAACTCAAATCAAAAATAAATAATATAACAACAACCATCCAATCAGATTCTGACACGTGTCAGCCTATAACTATCCTTTCAGCCGCAGATACATCCCTATATATATATATTATTATAACCCTAATTATCCCATTATTTTAGAGAGAGAGATTTTGGAGAATTGCCATCTAGGTTTCCTTCATCTTCCACAAGCCATTGCGCATAGCTCCAGACTCGAAACGAGGCCTAGTTTCTTGCGTTAAAAAGATATTGAGGTTAGATTTCTGATTATATAAATTGTTTTACGAAATTATGAGTATTAAATTCTGGAAAATTCGTAGAGCACAGCATGTCCGAAAATAGACGTGTTTTAATGTTTTCGCGATTCCGGGAGAACCAGGAATCAGAATCATGAACCGTTTAAATTTCGGAAAGCTAATGTCTAGATAATTGACATATGTTTTTCCCAGAATTTAATTCAAAGTATTTATATACTGTTAATTCTGTAGAACTTCTAGGTTAGAATTTAACCATCGGTGCACAATACAAAATTTGTATGTGCCATAATTCCCAAACGAATTTGAATTCGGACGAGCCGTAAATTCCAGCATGTTTTTGACGCTGAAACCTACAGGAAATCATGCATGAAAGTTGAGTTTGTGTCGGTTGACTTTTCGGTCAACAGATCGTCTCGATTTGCGTGCCATGAGTCTCGAGTTGATAAAATTTAGTTTCTTTGGACAAAATTTAGGAATTAACATAAAAATCAGAATAATAAGATTAAAATAGGATTTTAGAGTAATTATTCCAGAATTAAATAAATTAAAATAAATTATCTTTTGACGTGATAAATTTGTAATACATAGGCTATTTGGACTGTGACTTGGACTCTGATTCATACCAGCAGCAGGACCCCAGGCAAGATACCTTACCAAATTATTTACAGTATTTTACATGCTTAGTATATTTCTATATATTTATTGTATTTCTGTTTATTTATTGCATGTGTAGTTCCTTTTCAGTTATTACTATATATTAGATATGTTGACACACACTTGACACTTAGTATTATAGAGGACAATCATTAGGCGTATGGGCTTTTAACCACTCTGGTAAACCATAGTCACTAGCACGCACTATGGTGGTCGTGTCCGATGGTCGCTACCCCAGAGGTATGTCGATTGATGGAGTCCGAGGGTCGCTACCCCAGAGGTATGTCGGCTGATGATGTCCACTGACGAGCGTGAGGTTGTGAGGATTAGATCGAGTAGCCTACCCTTGCCCATATGTCGAAAATTTGTCCTCATTTGCATTCATATAGATTTTCCTGTACAGCGTACTTATCTATTTTCAAATATGATGCATGTTTACTGTATTCAAATTGGCTCGTATTTTCTGTATCTTGTTACGTCCCTCTGAGGACCTGGTCCTCTGCCAGGTGTATCTGTTCTTGAGTATTTGCAGGAGCGCAGATTTGGATGGTTACATGTGATCCGAGGATGTCTTCTCTTCGAGTCCGTGATTGATAGCTGGTATTCTTATATTGTGTTTATTGTGTTGTACTCATATTGTATTTGCTCTTATATTCGAGTTGGTAGTGGATTTGTTTCCATCCAACTATCATCCTTAGATACTTCTTATTGAGATCTAGTTTCATAGATACTGGTTATTTATTTTTATATGATTTTGGTGGATGAGATTTAGATTTTATCCTGTGACTTGTATTACATTTTATACCACTTGTGGATTTGATATTCATATTACAGCGTACGTATGGATTTGGTTTCCATATATTGGAGTTGCCATATCCATGCGGCTGGCATGCTTACGTGTCCTAGTCCTACGTATTTTTTGGACTGGGACGTGACATATTTTTGTGGTAGCCCATGCAGGTCGAGAGCATATTGTCTCGGTTACGTTACTGTACCGAACAAGCCTGCACCTGGGACTAGAGTATAGGATCTCATCCACAATTGACTATGACTCATCTTTCTTCTAATCTGTTCTATTTGAATAATTGTATCCTGATTGATTCCTATACTTTCCTAATAGTTCTTTGAGTATAGCCTTCTGCTAGAATATAGGAATCCCTGTTATTAGGATGATAATTATGGTAGCACACCTATTTAGAATACAACGAGAATATAGACACCCCACTAAGTTTAGGATGTCTAGTGAACCCTAGAATTCCTTATCTCTAGAATTGGTTTACCATTACCCCCTGATGTGTTATGAGGACTTGAGAGTAGTATAGACACTACTAGAGTTAGTTAGAAGTTTACCATTATGGTTGCCCCTAGCATTGAGAAACCAATAGAAAACCAAAGTGAATATTAGGACTGAACCTAACCCATGCCGTTAGATGAGTATTGGAGAACCATAAATTTAGATTCTTGTCTTGAGATAAGCAGACAGTACCTTAGAAAGCCAAGAGCAATGCATAGAATATTTTCCTAATCATACCTCAAACACAGAGACTAGCATACCCCTTTCCCTTGGAAAGCCATGATGCTAACTAGAGTTCTCCATTTAATTTCATGTATTTGTTCCTCTGAAACCCTAGCGCTCGTTATTTGTGCGACGACTAATCATGTTTTCTCTCCTTCATCTTTTAACTCGTGCCACCTGCCACCTCTGATCATAGACCAAGTGATTATACTCTACAATAGGATATATAGTTTGCTATAGTCATAGTTGTAATCTTGAATTTTGAATTGTGTACCTTGTAGTTAGAACCTGATAGTTGAGTTGTTCAATTAGATTGTGATGATTACCCCTAGTTGTAGACCACATAATTTATACCCTTACCTCGATACAGATTAGATCCCTTTCCCCTAACGGCTAGTAACTCTTCTATTCTCGCTATTGACATATGTTCTATGAGCACTATGATTAAGACTTAATGTGACCCTTACCTATATAATGCAACATGAGACCCTAATAAGTACCAAGATCTTTCCTCATATACCCTAATAAAGAGTTTCTATTTTATTTACATGTGCAAGATTATTTTGTAGGACCCTCTTAAGACTGTCACCGTATTAGTTTAATTCTTTTAAGTTGGGTAGTATGCCTCACAACCTAGTATCACATAGTCCACTTGACCCATCGAGGTAGTGTAACTGAATGACATTAATTGTATGCTAGCATAAGATGACATTGTTTATTCAGACAATAGAATTTAGAGGTCCTTGCCCCTATTTGGTCGACTAGCGACTTAGACATGGAGGTTGTATGATAACTGTAGAGATTGTAGAGTCTTTTATTATTGTTGCTTAGTTGTTTTGGTTTTGTGAACTTGAATTGTTATGTACCTTCTTTCATCATAATCCAGCGTATTTATATTTGCTTTACTACCTTGACTTATGCTGCTATTATAGCCTAGCTTTTGCAAGCTTATTTCTTATCGAGCTTGTTCATGATATGTATTATTGGAGCGCTACAATAATATATTTCAGAATCAGAGTACTACGGTCTGATCAACCATAGTGCGCTTGATTCGCCCTTCGCAATACTACCTTACGTGGATTGAGATATATAGTTGACTAATAAACACCTGTACTTGCCCCTAGATATGTCTGAGCGGATCGTATCGGTTACATAACTGTACTAATACGAGCATGCGAACAAATAATTACCAAAATAGGATTTCAATCCACAACTGCTTTGACAATTCCCATTTGAATTCCTTAAACTCCTTGATCCCGATACTTCTATTCTATTACCTCACCCTTGAACTCTTTATTATTGGTCTCCGTCTTCCCTTATTTCGGAAAGACGAAACCTCGTGCTTGGTATAAGTTTAATACACAGAGAGTACTAGATATACCCCGTAGGCCGATCACATACTTGAGGATTATTCTTTTGTAATTAAAGACATATCATATATGATATAATCGGCGTTGAAGTTTTGAGGATTGAATGACATGAGTAAATAAATTAAGGAATATTTTCTTAAAGTATATAGCCTTCTGTGATAGATGGGTAAATTCTAAGTTGGGTAGCAGTGCATTGTCAACTTGAGAGGAATTTCTTTTAGATTGTAATCAAGTAAGATTAGATTGGGAGATTCAAGTCATTTTAATTTTGAGAAATTTTAAAAGAAGGATTAAGATAATGAGGATTTAACAAATTTTAAAATCTTGATATTGCGGACCAAATATTTATACTTTGAGCACATGATTTAAATTTTGAATATTGAAGGATGAATCATCGATTTAAATTTTGAGGATAAATATAAAATTTTAGACTTGAACAATTGGTGAATTAGATTTAAATTTTACAATTTGATGATTTGAATTAAAAGTTCAATTTTGATTGTTGGGTCACCTATTTGAAATATTGAGGATGTAAATTGAGTTGAAATATTTGAAGAGTACAAAATTCTTAATTTGAGAATAGGAATAAGATTTGATTAGAATTGTTTATTGTTCAAAGTCTAGAGGAGATTATGATAGTTGAAAATGGTGATATAAATTTTGATGTGGGATGTCATATAGACTTGAGTTAGATTTGGATGTTGATTATTTAAAAAAATCGAGAAGAGATTACGACAGGTTGAATTTTGATTTAAACAGTGGTTATCTTAATTTTGAAGTGATCGCGATAGATTTGAATAGATTTTGTTATTTAAATTTTTGGAATAGATTGCGATTGACGTACCTTATGTACGAATGTGAAGGATTTAACAAATTATGCCTTATTTTAATTTCGAGGACGAAATTATTTTAAGTTGGGTAGATTGTAAACTCCCTCACCCAAAATAGGTATTTTGTGTATATTTTATATTATTATATTTATTATAGATATTGAATTTATTTAGAGTATTCTCTTAGTTAATTAGAAAATAAATTTTTTTAGTATATTTACTTATATAAATATTTATTTAGAATTATTTTTAGGCTATTTTAGATTATTGGGATTTTTCCATAATTTTTAGTTAATTAAAAACTAGTAACACTAATTTTTTAGGACTTTGAAGAATTTATTTTATGTTCAAACTTAATTAAAAATATCCCAAAATTTTATTTTAGATTCTAAATAGTCAAATATATTTTCTAGAATTTTCTGGGATTTTCTGAATATTTTAGTATTTATTGGGAGTTATTTAGGCTAATAACTAATTTTTAGGACTTGTAGAATTTATTGTGCAATCCCAGAAATATAGAATGGACCCACGTTATTTTCTAAGGTTTATAATATTATTATATATTTTCTAGAATTATTTCATAATTTTTGGAATAATTTTAGTATTTATTTTTAGTTATATGGGTAAAACTAATGTTTAGAGCTTCTCCTAATTATAGTAGGAAATATATGAATATAAAATTATCCCAAATATTTTTCTAGAGTTTTTAAATTCAAAATATATTTTTTGTAATTTTTCCAGATTTTTATGATTATTTTTAATATTTATTTTGAGTTATTTCGATTTAAAATGACTTAAATAATGTTTTGATAAACTCAAATCAAAAACAAATAATATAACAAGAACCATCCAATCAGATTCTGACACGTGTCAGCCTATAAATATCCTTTCAGCCGCAGGTACATCCCTATATATATATATTATTATAACCCTAATTATCCCATTATTTTAGAGAGAGAGATTTTGGAGAATTGCCATCTAGGGTTCCTTCATCTTCCACAAGCCATTGCGCATAGCTCCGGACTCCAAACGAGGCATAGTTTCTTGCGTTAAAAATATATTGAGGTTAGCTTTCTGATTATATAAATTGTTTTACGAAATTATGAGTATTAAATTCTGGAAAATTCGTAGAGCACAGCATGTCCGAAAATAGACGTGTTTCAATATTTTCGCGATTCCGGGAGAACCAGGAATCAGAATCATGAACCGTTTAAAGTTTTGGAAAGCTAATGTCTAGATAATTGACATATGTTTTTCCCAGAATTTAATTCGAAGTATTTACATACTGTTAATTCTGTAGAACTTCTAGGTTAGAATTTAACCATCGGTGCACAATACAAAATTTGTATGTGCCATAATTCCCAAACGAATTTGAATTCGGACGAGCCATAAATTCCAATATGTTTTTGACGCTGAAACCTACAGGAAATCATGCATGAAAGTTGAGTTTGTGTTGGTTGACTTTTCGGTCAACAGATCATCTCGATTTGCGTGCCATGAGTCTCGAGTTGATAAAATTCAGTTTCTTTGGACAAAATTTAGGAATTAACATAAAAATCAGAATAATAAGATTAAAATAGGATTTTAGAGTAATTATTCCAGAATTAAATAAATTAAAATAAATTATCTTTTGACGTGATAAATTTGTAATACATAGGCTATTTGGACTGTGACTTTGACTCTGATTCATACCAGCAGCAGGACCCCAGGCAAGATACCTTGCCAAATTGTTTATAGTATTTTACATGCTTAGTATATTTCTGTATATTTATTGCATTTATGTTTATTTATTGTGTCACGCCCCAATCTCCCGCGAGCTCGATTGTCCCCGCTGAACGTGAATCACCACGTTACAACTCTCCCGCAGGACAATCGTTCTCATCGGGACGTGATGCCGTGCAAGCCTAAAGTGCGCTTGCACAAGGCCAAAGCTTTGATACAAGGGCAAGTAAGCTATTCGATACTGAAGCAGCGGCACATAAATTGCAGAAAAGTGAAGAACTCAATGGCATATGAAAAAACAGTCTCTTTTATTGATAATCGAAAATATTACAAGCGGCGCATGGCCGAGATTACAAATCGCTCAAGCACTCTTCTCTCGATTACAATAACACCGTTCCATACATTATGTCCCTTTATACAAAAGCAGCTCAAAGCAGGCACAACTCGATGCGGCTCCAGGCATCGACTCCAGATTTCCGGTTCCTTGGGATGAGGCACGGCTTTCGCTTCCTCAGACGAACGAGCACCTGAGAACAAGCAAACTGTTGGTGGGTCAACACTTTATACAAGTACTGGTGAGATAAAACAACTGAACAGAAGCTACACCCCCTGAAACCCACACTAAGTAATCATGTGGCAAAATATTGCATTACTAGTGATCTTGCTACTTTTACTTAGGTTATTTACATGCAGTTCTAGCAGAGTCATATTACATTGTTTGGAAATATTCTTTGAAAACATAATCAAACAACCAATCAATCGAGGCAACCAATTCAAGCACGAGGAATCCTGTTCGGGTGTGCGCAGCGTGTTCGGTGAACTATATGCACGAATTCTAGGGACATGCAGCATTTAGGGACCATCAATCAATCTAGCACACAAGTTAACTATCAATCAGAAGTCGGTCCCCGAGTAACTCAGGATCGGTAGCGGTAATCCAGCTAACCAATGACTCACATTCTGATTCTATTAGCAGCTGTGACTCATGGTTGCACATTACTGCCGAAGCAGCCGTAGCCAAGGTTCAGCTCTGCACTAATAGTCTCATTGTCCGAACGAATGCAATGCATGAAGCACTAACAGGAGGTATCTATGATGCAGACAAAATGAATAAGCAGGCTTATGTATAAACTGATATTTCTTACCCCATGGCTAAACGGTTATCCCTGCAACAAACATACAAGTTAGCAACAATTGCATAAACATATATGTTTACCGTTCTTTAGTTTCCTGTCCGTCTCTGCATCAAACAGTTAGGTACGCAAGAAGGCTACCCTAGCATGCTCCCTAACAACCTGAATGCAGCTTATCTCCATACACTTCTCTAATGCAGACTCAACTCTTCTCAACAGAAGCACCGCCTCCCTCTAATAGCCACGCCCCCTCAAGATCCCGAAGGACCGGAGCTCAGGGCGCACTATTAGTCTTACCCCATCGCATCACCATCCTCCACCCAATATCCACGCCCCGAGCCCAGGGCGCGTTATTGGACTCCCACATATCGTTTGTCCTCCATCTACCGCAAGCACCCACATATCACTTAGCACATCTCTTTCACAATAGCACACAACATGATAAGCACATTCCTAATAGCCGCACCCCCAAGATCCCGAAGGACCGGACATCAGGCGGGCTACTAGTCTAGCACACACAAGACAAGCATTTACTCTCGCATCGAAACAAGCATTCAAGACAAGCCATATAAACACGATGACAAGCAAACATATAAACGATCTTTTAATTGAGACTAGCATGGCACGGGTCTATTATCACATCAAATAAAACATGCAGTTCTATCTTCTTCGCATAGCAATGGTTCTATCTCATTTTTAGACAAGCATACATATTCTCTTAGCTAGGCAGCATATTCGTTTCAGTGACAAGTTATGTGAGTTCTCTTATTAGCATGCTGAGTCGGTTCTATCATTTTCTTATGAAAACATTTCTTCTTAAGCAAACAAGCATTTAAAACTCAGATTCATTATTAAGTCGTGCAAGAATCAGAGAATACAGTTCTGCCCACTCACCTTGATTAATCGGTCGGGAACTCTCCGAGAAGACTTCCGTTCGAGCAAGCAAGTCGATCCCACTTGTACATAGTGCCGACGCAGAGCGGGGCACTACATACTTACCCACTAACAAAGAGTTTCGTCCTCAAAACTCAAGGAAAAACTCACGAAAACACAAAGCAGCGATAGTCCTTATCCCTCGCCATCCCAAATCAAAACTCTAGAAGTCATAACCCAATATAACTCTAGCCAACACAAATCACATCTCAAGCAAAAGAAAACCAAATCTAGAAAACTTTTGCCGGCACTTTTGAGAATATTTACGGACTTATTGTATGGAACGTTCATTGCATCTCACATCAGGCACATCTCAGAGTTGGAAGCAACGGAATGGGCAAGGAATCGAGTCGCTCTGATACCATTATGTCACGCCCCAATCTCCCGCGAGCTCGATCGTCCCCGCTGAACGTGAATCACCACGTTACAGCTCTCCCGCAGGACAATCGTTCTTATCGGGACGTGATGTCGTGCAAGCCTAAAGTGCGCTTGCACAAGGCCAAAGCTTTGATACAAGGGCAAGTAAGCTATTCGATACTGAAGCAGCGGCACATAACATTGCAGAAAAGTGAAGAACTCAATGGCATATGAAAAAACAGTCTCTTTTATTGATAATCGAAAATGTTACAAGCGGCGCATGGCCGAGATTACAAATCGCTCAAGCACTCTTCTCTCGATTACAATAACACCGTTCCATACATTATGTCCCTTTATACAAAAGCAGCTCAAAGCAGGCACAAATCGATGCGGCTCCAGGCATCGACTTCAGATTTCCGGTTCCTTGGGATGAGGCACGGCTATCGCTTCCTCAGAAGAACGAGCACCTGAGAACAAGCAAACTGTTGGTGGGTCAGCACTTTATACAAGTACTGGTGAGATAAAACAACTGAACAGAAGCTACACCCCCTGAAACCCACACTAAGTAATCATGTGGCAAAATATTGCATTACTAGTGATCTTGCTACTTTTACTTAGGTTCTTTACATACAGTTCTAGCAGAGTCATATTACATTGTTTGGAAACATTCTTTGAAAATATAATCAAACAACCAATCAATCGAGGCAACCAATTCAAGCACGAGGAATCCTGTTCGGGTGTGCGCAGCGTGTTCGGTGAACTATATGCACGAATTCTAGGGACAGGCAGCATTTAGGGACCATCAATCAATCTAGCACACAAGTTAACTATCAATCAGAAGTCGGTCCCCGAGTAACTCAGGATCGGTAGCGATAATCCAGCTAACCAATGACTCACATTCTGATTCTATTAGCAGCTGTGACTCATGGTTGCACATTACTGCCGAAGCAGCTGTAGCCAAGGTTCAGCTCTGCACTAATAGTCTCATTGTTCGACCGAATGCAATGCATGAAGCACTAACAGGAGGTCTCTATGATGTAGACAAAATGAATAAGCAGGCTTATGTATAAACTGATATTTCTTACCCCATGGCTAAACGGTTATCCCTGCAACAAACATACAAGTTAGCAACAATTGCATAAACATATATGTTTACCGTTCTTTAGTTTCCTGTCCGTCTCTGCATCAAACAATTAGGTATGCAAGAAGGCTACCCTAGCATGCTCCCTAACGACCTGAATGCAGCTTATCTCCATACACTTCTCTAATGCAGACTCAACTCTTCTCAACAGAAGCACCGCCTCCCTCTAATAGCCACGCCCCCTCAAGATCCCGAAGGACCGGAGCTCAGGGCGCACTATTAGTCTTACCCCATCGCATCACCATCCTCCACCCAATATCCACGCCCCGAGCCCAGGGCGCGTTATTGGACTCCCACATATCGTTTGTCCTCCATCCACCGCAAGCACCCACATATCACTTAGCACATCTCTTTCACAATAGCACACAACATGATAAGCACATTCCTAATAGCCGCACCCCCAAGATCCCGAAGGACCAGACATCAGGCGGGCTACTAGTCTAGCACACACAAGACAAGCATTTACTCTCGCATCGAAATAAGCATTCAAGACAAGCCATATAAACACGATGACAAGCAAACATATAAACGATCTTTTAATTGAGACTAGCATGGCACGGGTCTATTATCACATCAAATAAAACATGATTTTTTTAACTTCTTTTTAGCATAGCAATGGTTCTATCTCATTTTTACACAAGCATACATATTCTCTTAGCTAGGCAGCATATTCGTTTCAGTGACAAGCTATCTGAGTTCTCTTATTAGCATGCTGAGTCGATTCTATCATTTTCTTATGAAAACATTTCTTCTTAAGCAAACAAGCATTTAAAACTCAAATTCATTATTAAGTCGTACAAGAATCAGAGAATGCAGTTCTGCCTACTCACCTTGATTAATCGGTCGGGAACTCTCCGAGAAGACTTTCGTTCGAGCAAGCAAGTCGATCCCACTTGTACATAGTGCCGACGCGGAGCGGGGCACTACATATTGCATGTGTAGTTCCTTTTCAGTCATTACTATATATTAGATATGTTGACACACACTTGACACTTAGTATCATAGAGGACAATCATTAGGCGTATGGGCTTTTAACCACTCTGGTAAACCATAGTCACTAGCACGCACTATGGTGGTCGTGTCCGATGGTCGCTACCCCAGAGGTATGTCGATTGATGGAGTCCGAGGGTCGCTACCCCAGAGGTATGTCGGCTGATGATGTCCACTGACGAGCGTGAGGTTGTGAGGATTAGATCGAGTAGCCTACCCTTGCCCATACGTCAAAAAGTTGTCCTCATTTGCATTCATATAGATTGTCCTATACAGCGTACTTATCTATTTTCAAATATGATGCATGTTTACTGTATTCAAATTGGCTCGTATTTTCTGTATCTTGTTACGTCCCTCTGAGGACCTGGTCCTCTGCCAGGTGTATCTGTTCTTGAGTATTTGCAGGAGCGCAGATTTGGATGGTTACATGTGATCCGAGGATGTCTTCTCTTCGAGTCCGTGATTGATAGCTGGTATTCTTATATTGTGTTTATTGTGTTGTACTCATATTGTATTTTCTCTTATATTCGAGTTAGTAGTGGATTTGTTTCCATCCAACTATCATCCTTAGATACTTCTTATTGAGATCTAGTTTCATAGATACTGGTTATTTATTTTTATATGATTTTGGTGGATGAGATTTAGATTTTACCCTGTGACTTGTATTACATTTTATACCACTTGTGGATTTGATATTCATATTACAGCGTACGTATGGATTTGGTTTCCATATATTGGAGTTGCCATATCCATACGGCTAGCATGCTTACGTGTCCTAGTCCTACGTGTTTTTGGGACTGGGGCGTGACAGTTCCATAACCAAAGTAGAAGTTTTTCCTTTCTCACTGTCCTTATCAATATATGTCATCAGATGATACCGTTAAGTTTAGTCCGTAAAATTTATCTCGATATAAAATCGAAACTCAACAACGATACCAAGAATTAAATTTAACAATTGGTCAACAAGAATCAAGTTCAATAACAACAAGCGAGAGCGGACGAAAACAAGGAAAAGATTTAAATTAGAAATTATAATAAGATTCTCAAGGGGTCGTCCCAGGAATCTCTCAAGAATTTTGATTGAGTATCCTCTCTCATCCTAGTATCCTATGTCATATATCCTATCGCAGGCATACAGTAGTACAACTAAGACGTCGTACTACTACGATATCGTACAACTTGCGAAGTCTGACCTGCATGGGACACCACTTAAAACGTGTCACGACCCGCACCCGGTATAGGGGCACGAGAGCGTGGGTACGTCCAGCCTACGCCGCAGCATCGGCGGTAGAACGCTGTCTAGGTCATTATACTATCTAATCAATCTCACATGGATATCCAACTCCATAAGGAGACGCAGATATCACAAAATAATATGGAAATACTCAATCACATAAACTAGAGCACGATGAGATATCGAAGCAAGCAATGAAATACAAGACAAGTCTAAACAACAATAAATAGTCTAACCTGCAATCAATACATCCAAGTCTCCAAGTATGTCGGAACAAGTCCTCTATGTCACAGTCTGGAAAAATATCCATTCAGGATTGGAACGAAATACACCTCTAACAGCAGTTCCACATATATTGATAAAAACTATAACACAGTGTAAAAAAATACAAGACAGATATAAAAACTGGCAATGAGAAATACTAGAATAAGGGAATGCTGGAATAAAGAAATACTGGAATAAATGGAATACTGGAACATCGTCATCAATATACATCTAGCAATGAAATAGAAATCCAAGTACACGCAAGAACAATGAACTGGTATATAAGTGTGTACAAGAACAATAACAAGAACATGTGGAGATGCTAGATACATGTCAAGAATCATCTAACTAAGTATGTGAAATATCAGCATATCATGTGATCGGCTTGGGATAATATGACTCATTACATTGATTAGCGATCATCCCCAACAAGTCCGGCTAACCATATGTAACAGCGATGAGGCATGTAAGGGTCAGGCTGCACCGACGTGAGGTGTGGGTGAGCTATGATGCATGTAAAGTTAGGTATGATCACATAAGCTACTAATATTTCCCCATTTCCCCAGCTAGCATGATAAATTCCAATCACGACTCCTCGTGACAGGTCTCAATGATGCCAACTCGTGTAAAGAACAGTGTCAGGGTCATGTACGCTATACAACAAGAATTATAGAGATAATCAACATAATAGAAACTGTCAGAGAATGTACTCGCCTGGGATCCTGCTGCTGGTATGAATCAGAGTCCAAGTCACAGTCCAAATAGCCTATGTATTACAAACTTACCATGTCAAAAGATAATTTATTTTAATTTATTTAATTCTGGAATAATTACTCTAAAATCCTATTTTAATCTTATTATTCTGATTTTTAGGTTAATGCCTAAATTTTGTCCAAAGGAACTGAATTTTATCAACTCGAGACCCATGGCACGCAAATCGAGGCAATCTGTTGACCGAAAAGTCAACCGACACAAACTTGACTTTCATGCATGAATTCCTGTAGATTTTAGCGTCAAAAATATGCTAGAATTTATGGCTCGTCCGAATTCAAATTCGTTTGGGAATTATGGCACATACAAGTTTCGTATCGTGCACCGATGGTTAAATTCTAACCTAGAAGTTCTACAGAATTAACAATATGTAAATACTTCGAATTAAATTCTGGTAAAAACATATGTCAATGATCTCGACATTAGCTTTCCGAAACTTTAAACGGTTCATGATTCTGATTCCTGGTTCTCCCGAAATCGCGAAAACATCAAAACACGTCTATTTTCGGACATGCTGTGCTCTACGAATTTTCCAGAATTTAATACTCATAATTTCGTAAAATAAATTATATAATCAGAAATCTAACCTCAATATCATTCTAACATAAAAAACTAGGCCTTGTTTGGAGTACGGAGCTATGCGCAATGGCTTCTGGAAGATGAAGAAACCCTAGATGGCAATTCTCCAAAAATCGGCTCAAGAAAAACCCTAGAAAATAACTAAACTATTATATATATATAGAGGAGAGATAGTGCAGCCGCGGCTCGGAGAGCGCCACGTGGCAGCCATCTGCGTCTGCCCGCTCAGATCGAACGGTCGTGGATCCACGCGGCTCGACTCAGCTGAGTCCGAGTCGAACTCTGACTCGGCTCGGCTCGAGGTCGGGTCGGCTTCACCCGTGGTCACTGACAGGCGGGCCCCGCACTGTTTGCTACAGGAGGCTGACAGGTGGGCCCCTGTTTGCTGACTGGGCAGAAGTAATTACTTTTTGGGTTTTCTTTTTCAGAAATTAGTTTTTAATTCAGTTTTTCATAATTAAATGCTAAAAATAATCAGAAAATTCCCAAAAAATTCTAGAAAATATATTTAATTATTTAGAACCTAAAATAAAAGTTTGTGATATTTCTAATTATATTTAACCCTAAAATAAATTCTTGAAAGTCCTAAAAAATTAGGGTTACTAGTTTTTAATTAACAAATTTTATGGAAAAATTCCAATAGCCCCAAATAAACCTAATAACAACATTTAAGCATGAATTTCAGGATACGGAGGTTACACACTCATCCGACGGTAGGTCACCCATCCTACTAGAGGTCAAGGTTACCCATCTTAAGAGAGGTCGTCCATCCTAGGGAGGTCACCCATCCTACGGGAGGTCACCGATCCTAGGGAGGTTACCCATGCTACGGGAGGTCACCGATCCTAAGGGAGGTTACCCATCCTACGAGAGGTCACCCATCCTACGGGAGGTCACCCATCCTAAGGTAGGTTACCTATCCTAAGGAAGGTTACCCATCCTAAAGGAGGTCATCCATCATACGGAAGGTTACCAATCCTACCAGACGTTACCGATCCTACGGGATATCACCCATCCTATGAGAGGTCACCCATCCTATAGGTCACCCATCCTATTGGAGGTAACTCATCCTACGGGAGGTCACCCATACTTAGGGAGGTTACCCAACATATGAGAGGTCACCCATCGTACGGGTGGTTACCCATCCAAATAGAGGTAACCCATCCAATGGGAAGTCACCCATCCTTAGGGAGGTCACCCATCCTAAGAGAGGTTACCCATCCTAAGGAAGGTGACCTATCCTAAGGGAGGTTACCCATACTTGGGAGGTTACCCATCCTACAGGAGGTCACCCATCCTAGGGCGGTCACCCATCCTAAGGGAGGTTACCCATCATAAGTAAGGTCACCCATTCTACGGGAGATCACCCATCCTAGTGATGCCACCCATCCTAAGGGAGGTTACCTATCATATGAAGGTCACTCATCCTACGGGAAGTCACCCATCCTAAGGGAGGTTACCCATCCTAAGGGATGTCACCCTTCCGGAGTTTACCTATCCTAAGGGAGGTCACCCATCCTAGGAAAGTCACCCATCCTAAGAAAGATGACCCATCCGACAGGAGGTCACGCATCCTACGGGAGGTCATCCATCATACGGGAGGTCACCGATCCAAAGGGAGGTTACCCATCCTAATGGAGGTCACCCATCCCAGAGAGGTCACCCATCTTAAGGGAGGTTACCTGTCCTAGGGAAAGTTAAGTCACCCATTCTAAGGGAAGTTACCCATCATACGGGAGGTTACCCATCCTTAGGGAGGTCACCCATCCTAAGAGATGTTTCCCATCCTAAGGGAGGTCACCCATCCTACGGGAGGTCACCCATCCAAATGGAGGTTACCCATCCTAGGGAGGTCACCCATCCTAAGGGAGGTCACCCATCCTATGGAGGTCACCCATCCTACGGGATATCACCTATCCTACGGGAGGTCACCCATCCTAAGGAAAATTACTCATCCTACGGGAGGTCACCCATCCTAAGTTAGGTAACCCATCCTAACGGAGGTTACCCATCCTAATGGAGGTTACCCATCCTACGGGATGTCACCCATCCTAAGGGAGGTTACTCATCCTAAGGGAGGTCACCCATCCGGAGGTTACCTATACTACGGCAGGTCATCCATCCTAAGGGAGGTTACCCATCCTACGGGATATCACCCATTCTACGGGAGATTACCCATCCTAATGGAGGTTACCCATACAAATGGAGGTTACCCATCCTACAGGAGGTCACCCATCATACGGGTGGCTACCCATCCAAATGGAGGTTACCCATCCTACGGGAGGATACCTATCCTAAGGGTGGTCACCCATCATATGAAGGTCACCCATCCTATGAGAGGTCACCCATCCTACGGGAGGTCACCCATCCTAGGGAGGACACCCATCCTTCGGGAGGTTATCCATCCTAGGGAGGTCACCCATACTTAGGGTGGTTACCCATCCTACGAGAGGTCACCCATCCTAAGGGAGGTCACCCATCCGGAGGTCACCCATCCTACGGGAGGACACCCATCATAAGAGAGGTTACCCTTCCTAAATAAGGTTACCAATCCTATGGAAGACCCATCCTAGGAAGGTTCCCATCCTAAGGAAGGTCACCCATCCTAGGGAGGTTACCTATCCTAGGAAAGGTTACCTATCATATGAAGGTCATCCATCCAAATGGAGGTTACCCATCCTATGGCAGGTCACCCATCCTTAGGTATGTCATCCATCCTAGGGAGTTTACCCATCCTAGGGAGGTCACCCATCCTAAGGGAGGTTATCCATCCTACGGGGGGTCACCCATCCTAGGGAAAGCCAAGTCACCCATCCTAAGGGAGGTTACCCATCCTATGGGAGGTCACCCATCCTTAGGGAGGTCACCTATCTTAAGAGAGGTTACCTATCCTAAGGGAGGTCACCCATCCTAATGGAGGTTACTCATCCTAGGGAGGTCACCCATTCTACGGGAGGATACTCATCCTAGGGAGGTCACCCATCCTACTGGAGGTCACCCATCCTAGGGAGTTTACCCATCCTAAGTGAGGTTACCCATCCTAGAAAGGTTATCCATTCTACGAGAGGTTACTCATCCTATAGGTCACCCATCCTATGGGATGTCACCCATCCTTAGGGAGGTCATCCATCCTATGGAGGTTACCCATCCTACGGGATATCACCCATCCTACGCGTGGTCACCCATCCTATGAGAGGTTACCCAACCTACGGGAGGTCACCCATCCTAATGGAGGTCACCCATCCTTAGGGAGATTATCCATCTTACGGGGAGTCACCCATCCTAGAGAAAGTCAAGTCACCCATCCTTAGGGAGGTTACCCAACTTACGCGAGGTCAACCATCCTAAGGGAGGTCACCTATCCTATGTTAGGACACCCATCCTAAGGGAGGTCACCCATCCTATGCGAGGTCAACCATCCTAAGGGAGGTTACCCATCCTAAGGGAGGTCACCCATCCTTCGGGAGGTCACCCATCCAATGTTAGGTCACCCATCCTACGGGAGGTTACCCATATTAAGGGAGGTTACCCATCCTACAGGAGATCAGCCATCCTAAGGGAGGTTACCCATCCTAAAGGAGGTCACCCATCCTAATTGAGGATACCCATCCTACGGGAGGTTACCCATCCTAAGGGAGGTTACCCATCCTAGGGAGGAAACCCATCCTACGGGAGGTCACCCATCCAAATAGAGGTTCCCATCCTACAGAGGTCACCCATCCTAAGTGAGGTTACCCCCGTAGGATGGGTAACCTCCATTTGGATGGGTAATCACCCATATAATGGGTGACCGCTCATAGGTTGGGTAATATCCCTAAGATGGTTAACCTCCCATAGGATGGGTGACCTCCCTTTCGATAGATAACCTCCCTTGGGATGGATGACCTCTCGTAGGATGGGTAACCTCCCGTAGGATGGGTGATTTTACTTTTCCTAGGATAGGTAACCTCCGGATGGGTGACCTCCCTTTCGATGGGTAACCTCCCTTGGGATGGTTGACCTCCAGTAGGATGGATAACCTCCGTTAGGATGGTTGACCTAACTTAGGATGAGTGATTTCCCTTAGGATGGGTGACCTCCCTTTGGATGTGTGACTTCCATAGGATGGGTGACCTCCTATAGGATGGGTGACCTCTCATAGGATGGGTGATCTCTTATATGATGGGAGACCTCCCTTAGGATGGGTGACCTCTCGTAGGATGGGTAACCTCCCTAGGATGGGTGACCTCCCTTAGGATGGGTAACCTCTCTTAGGATGGGTAACCTCTCGTAGGATGGGTAACCTCCCTGAGTATGGGTAACCTCTCTTAGGATGGGTGACCTATAGGATAGGTGACCTCCATTTGGATGGATAACCTCTCTTAGTATGGGTAACCTCTCGTAGGTTGGGTGACTACATTTGGAAGGGTAACCTCCCTAGGATGGGTAACCTCACTTGGGATGGGTGACCTCCTTAAGGATGTGTGACCTCCCATAGGATGGGTGACTATAGGATTGGTGACATCTCGTAGGATGGATGATGTCCTGTAGGATGGGTAACCTCCCTAGGATGGGTAACCTCACTTAGGATGGGTGACCTCCCTAGGATGGGTAACCTCCCTAGGATGGGTGACCTATAGGAAGATGGGTGACCTCCCGTAGGATGGGTAACCTCCCTTAGGATGGGTAACCTCCCGTAGGATTGGCGATATCCCGTAGTATGGATAACCTCCCTAGGATGGGTAAACTCCCTTAGGATGTGTGACCTATAGGATGGGTAACCTCCCTAGAATGGGTGACCTCCCTTAGGATGGCTAACCTCCTTAGGATGGGTGACCTCCCTAAGGATGGGTAACCTCCCTAGGAAGGGTAACCTCCCTTAGGATGGGTGACCTATAGGATGGGTAACCTCCCTAGGATGGGTGACCTCCCTTAGGATGGGCAACCTCCCTAGGATGTGTAACTTCCATTAGAATGGGTGACTTGACTTTCCCTAGGATGGGTGACCTCCCGTAGGATAGGTAACCTGCTTTAGGATGGGTGACCCATCATATGGAAGGTTTCCCATACTACGGGATATAACCCATTCTACGAGAGGTCACCCATCCTACGAGAGTTTACCCAACCTACTAGAGGTCACCCATCCTAAGGGAGGTCATCCAACTTAAGGGAGGTTATCCATCCTACGGGGGGTCACCCATCCTATAGGTCACCGAGCCTTGGGAAGTCACCCATCCAAAAGGGAGGTCAACCATCCTAAGGGAGGTTACCCATACTATGAGAGTTCACCCATCCTAGGGAGGTTACCCATCCTACGAGAGGTCACCCATCCAAAGGGAGGTCACCCATCCTAAGGGAGGTTACCCATCATATGAAGGTCACCCATACTAGGAAGGTTACCCATCCTAAGGGAGGTTACCCATCATATTAAGGTCACCCATCCTAAGGGAGGTTACCCATCCTACGAGAGGTCACCCATCCTATGAGAGGTTACCCATCCTACGGGAGGTCACCCATCCTACGGGACGATACCCATCCTACGGGAGGTCACCCATCCTAGGAGATATAACCCCTCCTAAAGGAGGTTACCAATCATATAGGTCACCCATCCTATGAAAGTCACCCGTCACAAGGGAGGTCACCCATCCTAGGGAGGTCACCAATCCTAGGGAGGTCACCCATCCTATGGGAGGTTACCCTAACTATAGGAGGTTAATTATCCCACGGGAGGTCACCTATCCTAAGGGTGGTTACCTATCATACGTGATGTCATACATCGTATGGAGGTTACCCATCCTACGGGAGGTCACCCATCCTATGAGAGGTTACCCATCCTAGGGAGGTCACCCATCCTAAGGGAGGTCACTCATCCTACGGTAGGTCACCCATCCTACTTGAGGTCACTCATCCGACGGTAGGTTACCCATCCTACTAGAGGTCAAGGTTACCCATCCTAAAAGTAGTCATCCATCCTAGGGAGGTCACCCATCCTACGGGAGGTTATCCATCCTAAAGGAGGTGATCCATCATACGGGAGGTTACCAATCCTACCAGAGGTTAACCATCCTACAGGATATCACCCATCCTATGAGAGGTCACCCATCCTATAGGTCACCTATCCTATTGGAGGTCACTCATCCTACGGGAGGTCACCCATCCTACGGGAGGTCACCCATACTTAAGGAGGTTATCCAACCTATGAGAGGTCACCCATCATACGGGTGGTTACCCATCCAAATAGAGGTAACCCATCCTATGGGAGGTCACCCATCCTTAGGGAGGTCACCCATCCTAAGAGAGATTACCCATCCTAAGGAAGGTTACACATCCTAAGGGAGGTTACCCATACTTGGGAGGTTACCCATCCTACAGGAGGTCATCCATCCTAGGGCGGTCACCCATCCTAAGGGAGGTTACCCTTCATAAGGAAGGTCACCCATCCTACGGGAGATCACACATCCTAGTGAGGCCACCCATCCTAAGGGAGGTTACCCATCCTAAGGGATGTCACCCTTCCAGAGTTTACCTATCCTAAGGGAGGTCACCCATCCTAGGGAAGTCACCCATCCTAAGGAAGGTGACCCATCCGACAGGAGGTCACCCATCCTACGGGAGGTCATCTATCCTACGGGAGGTCACCCATCCAAAGGGAGGTTACCCATCCTAATGGAGGTCACCCATCCCAGAGAGGTCACCCATCTTAAGGGAGGTTACCTATCCTAGGGAGAGTCAAGTCACCCATCCTAAGGGAGATTACACATCATACGGGAAGTTACCCATCCTTAGGGAGGTCACCCATCCTAAGAGTGGTTTTCCATCCTTAGGGAGGTCACCCATCCTACGGGAGGTCACCCATCCAAATGGAGGTTACCCATCCTAGGAAGGTCACCCATCCTAAGGGAGGTCACCCATCCTATGAAGGTCACCCATCCTAAGGGAGGTTACCCATCCTACGGGATATCACCCATCCTACGGGAGGTCACCCATCCTAAGGAAAATCACTCATCCTATGGGAGGTCACCCATCCTAAGTTAGGTTACCCATCCTAACAGAGGTTACCCATCCTAATGGAGGTTACCCATCCTTCGGGAGTGATTTTTGGTGGGTAACCTCCCTTAGGATGGGTAACCTTCCTTATGATGGATCACCCATCCTAAGGCAGGTTACCTATCCTACGGGAGGTCACCCATCCTCGGGAAAGTCAAGTCACCCATTCTAATGGAGGTTACACATCCTAGGGAGGTTGCCCATCCTAAGAAAGGTCGCCCATCCTAGGGAGGTTACCCATCCAATAGGTCAGCCATCCTAAGGGAGGTTATCCATCATTAGGGAGGTCACCCATCCTAAGGAGGTTACCCATCCTAAGGGAGGTCACCCATCCTAGGAATGTTACCCATCCAATAGGTCACACATCCTAAGGGAGGTTACCCATCCTAGGGAGGTTACCCATCCTATGAAATATCACCAATCCTACTGGAGGTTACCCATCCTACGGGAGGTCACCCATCTTCCTATAGGTCATCCATCCTAGGGAGGTTACCCATCCTAGGGAGGTCACCCATTATAAGGGAGGTTACCCATCCTAGGGAGGTTACCCATCCTACAGGATATCACCTATACTACGAGACGTCACCCATCCTATAGGTCAACCATCCTATGGGAGTTCACACATCCTTAAGGAAGTCACGCATCCTAAGTGAGGTTACCGATCCTAGGGAGGTTACCCATCCTAAGGGAGGTTACTCTTCCAAATGGAGTCATTCATCCTACTAGAGGTTATCCATACTAAGAGAGGTTATCCATCCAAATGGAGATCACCTATCCTATAGGTCACCCATCCTAAGAGAGGTTACCCATCCTCAGGGAGGTCGCCCATCCTACGAGAGGTTATCCATCCTAAGAGAGGTTATCCATCCTAAGGGAGGTCACCCATCCTATGGAGGTAACCCATCCTACGAGAGGTCACACATCCTAAGGGAGATCAACCATCATATGAGAGATCACCCATCCTATGAGAGGTCTCCCATCCTATAGTAGGTCACCAATCCTAGGGAAGTCACCCATCCAAAGGGAGGTCACCCATCCTAAGGAAAATCACTCATCCTACGTGAGGTCACCCATCCTAAGTTAGGTCATCCATCCTAAGGGAGGTTACCCATCCTACTGGAGGTTAGCCATCCCAAGGGAGGTTACCCATCGAAAGGATGGTCAACCATCCGGAGGTTACATATCCTAGGGAAAGTAAAGTCACCCATTCTACAGGAGTTTACCCATCCTACGAGAGGTCAGCCATCCCAAGGGAGGTTACCCATCGAATGGGAGGTCACCCATCCTATGGGAGGTTAACCATCTTAGGGAGGTTACCCAACCTATAAGCGGTCACCCATTATACGGGTGGTTACCCATCCAAATGGAGGTTACCCATCCTACGGGGGCAACCTCACTTAGGATGGGTGACCTCCCTAGGATGGAAACCTCTATTTGGATGGGTGACCTCCCGTAGGATGGGTAACTTCCCTTAGGATGGATAACCTCCAGTAGGATGGGTATCCTCAATTAGGATGGATGATCTTCTTTAGGATGGGTAACCTCCCTAAGCATGGCTGATCTACTGTAGGATGGGTAACCTCCCTTAATATGGGTAACCTCCGGTAGGATGGGTGACCTAACATAGGATGGGTGACCTCCCTTAGGATGGTTGACCTCGCATAGGATGGGTGACCTAACATTGGATGGGTGACCTCCCTTAGGATGGTTGACCTCGTGTAAGATGGGTAACCTCCCTTAGGATGGGTGACTTGACTTTCCCTAGGATGAGTGACCCCCCATAGGATGTATAACCTCCCTAAGGATGGGTGACCTCCCTTAGGATGGGTGACCTCCCGTAGGTTGGGTAACCTCAAGAAGGATGGGTGACCTCGCGTAGGATGGGTGATATCCTGTAGGATAGGTAACCTCTATAGGATGGATGACGTCCCTAAGGTTGGGTGACATCCCATAGGATGGGTGACCTATAGGATGAGTGACCCCTCGTAGGATGGATGACCTTCCTAGGATGGGTAACCTCATTTAGGATGGGTGACCTCCCGTAGGATAGATAACCTCCATAGGATGGGTGACCTCTAATAGGATGGGTGACCTTTCAAGGATGAGTATCCTCCCGTAGGATGGGTGACCACCCTAGGATGAGTATCCTTCCTTAGGCTGGGTGACCTCCCTTAGGATAGGTAACCTCTCTTCAGATAGGTGACCTACCATAGGATGGGTGACCTCCCAAAGGATGGGTAACCTCCCATAGGATGGGTGACCTCTAATAGGATGGGTGATATCCCGTAGGATGGGTGACCTCCCTAAGGATGGGTAACCTCCCTTAGGAAGGGTGACTTGGCTTTCCCTAGGATGGGTGACCCCCCGTAGGATGGATAACCTCCCTTAGGATGGGTAAGCTCCCTAGGTTGGGTAACCTACCTAGGATGGGTGACATCCCTAAGCATGGGTGACCTGCCATAGGATGGGTAACCTCCATTTGGATGGGTGACCTTCATATGATGGGTAACCTTCCCTAGGATGGGTAACTTCCCTACGATGGGTGACCTCCCTTAGGATGGGTAAGCTTCCTAGGATGGGTCTCCCACAGGATGGGTGACCTTATTTAGGAAGGGTAACCTCTCTTAGGATGGGTGTCCTCCCGTAGGATGGGTGACTTCCGGATGGGTGACCTCCCTTAGGATGGGTGACCTCTCGTAGGATGGGTAACCACCCTAAGTATGGGTGACCTCCAAAGGATAGATAACCTCCCGAAGGATGGGTGTCCTCCCTAGGATGGGTGACCTCACGTAGGATGGGTGACCTCTCATAGGATGGGTGAGCTTCATATGATGGGTGACCTCCCTTAGGATAGGTAACCTCCCGTAGGATGGGTAACCTCCATTTGGATGGGTAACCACCCGTATGATGGGTGACCTTCCGTAGGATGGGTAACCTCCATTAGGATGGGTGACCTCCCATAGAATGGGTGATATCCCGTAGGATGGGTAACCTTCCTTAGGATGGATGACCTTCCGTAGTATGGGTAACGTCCTGATAGGTGACCTCCCTTATGATGAGTAACCTCCCTTAGGATGGGTGATATCCCGTAGGATGGGTAACCTCCATTAGGATAGGTAACCTCCGTTAGGATGGGTAACCTAACTTAGGATGGGTGACCTCCCGTAGGATGAGTGATTTTCCTTAGGATGGGTGACCTCCCGTAGGATGGATGATATCTCGTAGGATTGGTAACCTTCCTTAGGATGGGTGACCTTCATAGGATGGGTGACCTCCCTAGGATGGGTAACCTCCATTTGGATGGGTGACCTCCCTTAGGATGGGTGACCTCCCTTAGGATAGAAAACCTCTCTTAGGATGGATGACCTCCCTAAGGATGGGTAACCTCCCAAATGATGGATAACCTCCCTTAGGATGGGTGACTTGACTTTTCCTTGTATAGGTAACCTCCCTTAAGATGGGTGACCTCTCTGGGATGGGTGACCTCCATTAGGATGGGTAACCTCCCTTTGGATGGGTGACCTACCGTCGGATGAATGACCTCCCGTAAGATGGGTGACCTCCATTAGGATGGGTCACCTCCCTTTGGATGGATGACCTCCCGTAGGATAGGTGACCTCCCGTATGATAAGTGACCTTCATATGATGGGTAACCTCCCTTAGGATGGGTGGCCTCACTAGGATGGGTGGCCTCACTAGGATGGGTGATCTCCCGTAGGATAAGTGACCTTTCTTATGATGGGTAACCTCCCTAAGGATGGGTGACCTCCTGTAGGATGGGTAACCTCCCAAGTATGGGTAACCTCCCTTAGGATGGGTAACCTTCCTTAGGATGGGTAACCTCTCTTAGGATAGGTGACCTCCCTAAGGATGGGTGACCTCCCATAGGATGGGTTACCTCCATTTGGATGGGTAACCACCCGTATGATGGGTGACCTCTAATAGGTTGGGTAACCTCCCTTAGTATGGGTGACCTCCCGTAGGTTGGGTGACCTCCCTTAGGATGAGTAACCTTCAATAAGATGGTGACCTATAGGATGGGTGACCTCTCACAGGATGGATAATATCCCATAGGATGGGTAACCTCTGGTAGGATTGGTAACCTTCCGTATGATGGATGACCTCCTTTAGGATGGGTAACCTCCCTTAGGATGGGTGACCTCCCGTAGAATAGGTGACCTCTCGAAGGATGGGTAACCTCCCTTAGGATGGGTGGCCTTCCGTTGCATGGATAACCTCCCTAGGATGGATGACCTCCCGTAGGATGGGTGACCTCCCTAGGATGGACGACCTATCTTAAGATGGGTAACCTTGACCTCTAGAAGGATGGGTGACCTAACGTCGGATGAGTGACCTCGAGTAGGATGGGTGACCTACCATAGGATGAGTGGCCTCCCTTAGGATGGGTGACCTCCCTAGGATGGGTAACCTCTCATTGGATGGGTGACCTTCGTAGGATGGTGACCTTCATACGATGGGTAACCTCATGTATGATAGGTAACCTCCCTTAGGATAGGTGACCTCCCGTAGGAAGATTAACCTCCTATAGGATGGGTAACCTCCAATAGGATGGGTGACCTCCCTAGGATTGGTGACCTCCTTAGGATGGGTGACCTCCCTTGGGATGGGTGACCTTCATAGGATGGGTGACCTATAAGATTGGTAACCTCCTTTAGGATACGTTACATCTCCTAGGATGGGTGACCTCCCGTAGGATGGGTGTCCTCCGGTAGATTGGGTGACCTCCCGTAGGATGGGTAACCTCCCGTAGGATGGGTGACCTCTCGTAGGATGGGTAACCTCCCTTAGGATGGGTGACCTCCCGTAGGATGGGTGACCTAACTTAGGATGGGTGACCTCCGGTAGGATGAGTGATTTCCCGTAGGATGGGTGACCTTCCTTTGGATGGGTGGCTTCCCTAGGATGGGTGACCTCCTTTAGGATGGGTAAACTCCCTTATGGGTAACCTCCAGATGGATGACCTCTCTTAGGATGGGTGACCTGCCATAGGATGGGTGACCTCTCGTAGTATGGGTAATCTCCCTAGGATGGGTGACCTCCCTTAGGATGGCTAACCTCTCTAATGATGGGTAACCTCTCGTAGAATGGGTGGCATCCCTTAAGATGGGTAACCTCCCGTAGGATGGGTAACTTTCATTAGGATGGGTGACCTCCCATAGGAAGTGTAACCTCCCTAGGATGGGTGACCTCCCGTAGGATGGGTGACCTCCGGTAGGATGGTTGACCTCACTTATGATGGGTGACCTCTCGTAGGATGGGTAACCTCCCGTAGGTGACCTCTCGTAGGATGGGTAACCTCCCGTAGGTGACCTCTCGTAGGATGGGTAACCTCCCGTAGGTTGGGTAACCTCTCGTAGGATGGGTAACCTCTCGTAGGATGGGTGACCTCCATTTGGATTGGTAACCTCTCTTAGGATTGGTAACCTCTCGTAGGATGGATGACCTCCATTTGGATGGATAACCTCTCTTAGGATGGTTAACCTCTCGTAGGATGGGTGACCTCTCATAGGATCGGTAACCTCCCTAGGATGGGTAACCTCTCGTAGGATGGGTAACCTCTCGTAGGATGGGTGACCTCCCTTAGGATGGGTGATCCCCCGTCGAATTGATAACGTCCCGTAGGATGGGTGACCTCTCGTAGGATGGGTGACCTCTCTTAGGATGTGTAACCTCTCGTATGATGGGTGACCTCCCTTAAGATGGATGACCTCTCATATGTTGGGTAACCTCCCTAAGTAAGGGTGACCTCCCTAGGATGGGTGACTTCCCATAGGATGGGTAACCACCCTAGGATGGGTAACCTCCATTAGATGGCTGACCTCCCTAAGGATGGGTAACCTCCCTTAGGATGGGTGACCTCCAGTAGATGGATGACCTCCATTTGGATGAGTTACCTCCCCTAGGATGGGTAACCTCTAGTAGGATGGGTGACCTCCCTTAGGATGGGTAACCTCTATTAGATGGCTGACCTCTATTTGGATGAGTTACCTCCCTTAGGATGGGTGACCTCCCGTAGGATGGGTGACCTCCCTTGAGATGGGCGACCTTCAAAGGATGGGTGACCTATATGATTGGTAACCTCCTTTAGGATGGGTGACATCTCCTAGGATAGGTGATATCCCGTAGGATGGGTGTCCTCCCGTAGGATGGGTGACCTCCCGTAGGATGGGTAACCTCCCTTAGGATGGGTGACCGCTCATAGGATGGGTGACCTTTCGCAGGATGGGTAACCACCCTTAGGATGGGTGACCTTCATATGATGGGTAACCTCCCGAAGGATGGGTAACCTCCCTTGGATGGGTGACCTTCATATGATGGGTAACCTTCCCTTAGGATGGGTGACCTCCCTTAGGATTGTTGACTTCCCTAGGATGGGTGACCTATAGGATGGGTACCCTCCATAGGATGCGTAACCTCCCGTAGGATGGGTGACATTCCTTTGGATGGGTGACTTCCCTAGGATGGGTCACCTCTCGTAGGATGGGTAACCTCCCATAGGATGGATAACCTCCCTTAGGATGGGTAACCTCCCGTATGATTGGTGACCTTTCATAGGATGGGTGACCTCTCGTAGAATGGGTAACCTCCCATAGGATGGGTGACCTCTCGTAGGATGGGTAACCTCCCGTAGGATGGGTGACCTCCTTTGGATGGGTAACCTCCATAGGATGGGTAACCTCCTTACAATGGGTGACCTTCTTAGGATGGGTAACCTCTCATAGGATTGGTAACCTCTCGTCAGATGGGTAACCTCCCTTAGGATGGATGACCTCCCTAGGATGGGTGACCTTTGTATGATGGGTAACCTCCCTTAGGATGGGTTACCCATCCTAGGGAGGTTACCCATCCTACGGGAGGTCACCCATCCTAAGGGAGTTTACCCATCCTAAGGGGGGTTAACCATCATATGAAGGTCACCCATCATATGGAGGTTACCCATCCGTAGATTACCCATCCTTCGGGAGGTCACCCATCCTACGAGAGGTTACCCATCCTAAGGGTGGTTACCCATCCTACGGGAGGTCACCCATCCTAGGGAGGTCACCCATCCGACGAGAGGTTACCCATCCTATGGGAGGTCACCCATCCTAAGGGAGGTCACCGATCCGAGAGGTCACCCATCCTAAGGAAGGTTACCTATCCTAGGGAGGTTATCCATCCTACGGGAGGTTACCCATCCTAGGGAAGTCACCCATCCTAAAAGAGGTTACCAATCCTAGGGAGGACATCCATCCTACGAGTGGTCACCCATCCTAAGGGAGTTCACCCATCATATGGTAGTTACCCATAGTAAGGGAGTTCACCCATCCTATGGAGGTTACCCATCCTACGAGAGGGTACCCATCCTACGGAAGGTCACCCATCCTAGGGAAGTCACCCATCCTAAAAGAGGTTACCCATCCTAGGGAGGACACCCATCCTATGAGAGGTCACCCATCCTAAGGGAGTTCACCCATCCTATGGTGGTTACCCATAGTAAGAGAGTTCACCCATCCTATGGAGGTTACCCATCCTACTAGAGGTTACCCATCCTAATTGAGGTTACCCATCCTACGGGAGGTCACCCATCCTAAGGAAGGTAAACCATCGTATGGAGGTTAACCATCCGGAGGTTACCCATCCAAATGGAGGTTACCCATTCTATGAGCGGTCACCCATCCTAGGGAGGGAGGTCACCCATCCTATGGCAGTTTACCCATCCTACGAGAGGTTACCCATCCTTAGGGAGATCACCCATCCTAAGAGAGGTTACCCATCTTATGGAAGGTTATCTGTCACGCCCCAGTCCTAAAATACACGGGACCAGGCCACGTGGCATTGGCCAGCTGACACGACACTGAAGGATATCCCAATTTAATGGATCCTATCGAAGCGTGCTACGATGTCCTAAAATACTAACAAGTTTAATATGCTAATATATAGCAGGCAATGTCTAATCTCATCCCAAGAATACAATGTCATAAAGACTGAAATAAATGCTAGTAAATAAAATATAAGAGTCTGAATATCCATAATACATCTGAAATAGTCTGAATGGGGACAAACCCACTGAAATACAGAAATGGAAATAAAGTGCAGAAAGAGGTAAGATAACTAGACTAGAGTATCAACTAGCTAGATATGAAAACTCTAGTCCAATGCAGCTGCGTACTCAGATCACGGGAACTCCCCTGGAAATGCCTCGTAGTCCTCAATCAGGAATCCTATCTCTACTCCTGCTCTGTAGATAGTAGGGTACAAGTGCTCGTCCGGATCTGGAAGAGAACCAGGTCCTCAGAGGGACGTAACAAGTATACAAAAATGCATGCCATAAAGTAAATACTGTGTAAACTCAAGGGTAATCTAACCAGCTAAGTGAAATGCACTTTGAAGACAACCCTGGTACGTATGGGTAGGTGAAAGGTATAAAGCATAGCGTCGAGCCAGAGGCTAAGTACCTGGCATTAGCTGTAAACTGAACGCCAGGAGTATATATGCTGACTACATCACCGATCATGATAGCGCCCAGCTAGTAACCTCTGCCGGATGTATCGACACGCATATATGCCCATAACCGGGAACCTGAGCTCATAACCGGGTAACACATGGCCCATAACCGGGTAACACTGACGCTCACGGCCCCGCAGTTTACTCTGAAACTACGGCGACCAAATGTCTGTCCCATACGCCTACTAATTGTCTTCCCCACCCAATGTCAATGTACAAGTCGCAAATGCGACGTGGACACCTCATACTATGATGCAAGTCGCTACAGAAAATAAACAACTAAGCTAAATGTCGTCACACGTGCTGCTTATGCTGATGGCCAGTCGATCATAAAGCACGCGTCCCTACATGAACTCACTCTGTGACGTGTTAAGATACGTGTCAAGGCCTGGGAAGTCATATTGATAACTCCTCAACTTTAGGTGGGTCCAGTAGACACTAAGTCAGACACAAGTCCTAACGTCAACGCCTTCGTTGACTGCACCCGAGTCTTCTCGGACGCGCACAGTTAATATTAAAATAATAAGATGTGCAACTAGATAAACAGCTGAATTTAAACAGTAATAACAAGGCAAGGTATACTTGCCTGGAACTCTGGCGTGCACAAGCAATGTTCCGGAACCAGCAGTCAAGGTAGCACCGTCTCGGATGCCTACGAATAGATAACAATAAATTATGATTCACTAAATTTACACCATGCTTAACTATCTATGTTAACCTAGTACAAGTATACATACCTAACATATATACACATATATACTATAGATAATTTAGTAACCTATATACTTATATATACAACTGCATTTAGACATATGTACATATATACATAATGCATTAATAATATTTAACATATATATATTGTTCATTATGTATAAGGAATTTAATAACATATATGTACATACTACTATAGTACACAGATATAGTATTTAAATATTTTATATCAATACCACCATACATATATAATTACCTATATTCATTAGTTAATATATATACTATAATACATTAATACATAAAATAAATACTTGCATAAAAATAATACATGATTAAATATATACATTAAAGATAGTATATACATACATAGTATAACATTTATACTTATGTGTTCACTAATACATATTAAAATATAATAAAAATATGTAATGATTAATAGTACATATATACACATAATGGAAAAGTACTAATATATAATATATACTTATATACACCCAAAGTATATATATATATTTATATATACTCATATATTTATTTAATACATAGATATACACTATAATTATACTAATTACACAATATATATATATATATATATATATATATATATATATATATATATATATATTTATATATATATTTATATATATATATATATATATATATATATATATATATATATATATATATATATATATATTCATATACATATATTTACATATACACTAAAATACTACATACATAGTGTATATATATATTTATATATTTATACATATATTTATATACACAATATATATATATATTTATATATACACAAAATAACATAAAATGTATATTAAAAATATATATACATACATATATATATCTATATATATTTATATACATATACATACTAGATGTTTAATATGTATAAGTATTTAAATACAAATATATAATATACCAATAATATTATATTACATATAATATACTAAATCACAGAAAAATATATTTAAACACAATATATATTATATATATAATATTCTACATATAATACAAATATACATACTTACATATATATATATATATATATATATTATATATATATATATATATATATATATATATATTTATATATATATATATACATATATACACAATAGGTATTTTAATACATAAATAGGTATTTTAGACAAGTATATAGTATATACTATACACATATATATGTATCTCTAGTATATATATAATATATACAAAATACAGCACATATCTATATATAGAATACAGTGTTTATACAGAGGTATACATTTAATATACAGTATATATATAAATTCCCAAATCAGAATACATATTTAGTATATAAACCGTATACATGCAATGCAGCCCCTAATACTAGGTATATAATACCGTATACGTATAAATATACCTTACCGGAGTGAAGGAGGGGTCGAGGGCGATCCGGTGGCTGAACGTCGATGGCGGGGGTGGCCGGGCGGAGCTCCGGCAGCGCTCGGGGAGTTCGGCGGGCAGCAACAACGGTTATCAGCAGTTGTCTGCTGCGGGGGTCGTGGCGCTCGGCTGCGGGGTCGACCGGGGCTGGGAGTTGGCGGGGAATGAGGTTGTCGACTAGGGAGGAGGTCGGCTGAGTTGGGCGGCCGGGCGAGCTAGGGTGGCTGAGGGGTTGGAGCTCGGGTGGTCGGCTCGAGCTCGGGTGAGGTGGAGCTGTGGTTGAGGACGGGGTTGCTGGGGGTGGCTGTTGTAACGCCCCGTTCCGCTCAAGCGGGAACTGCTGTTTCAAATGGCAATAGTGCAACTGTCCCGACCCGTTTTGCCTCAAACGAGAAGCAAAAGATATCCAGACTTGTCCCTACAGGAATCTGGCTTAGTCTTTCAGAGGCTCGCTTGACGTATCGCTCTACCGAGGCGAATCATCGCTAAGGTGGGTGGCTACGGTAAACTTGTCTTTGCTTAGCCAGCACACATAAAATCTGGAATGTTCATGCTAGTCGCTAGGTGAATCACCCCTGCATGCTAATAAATCCAATGCACCTAGCTAAGGGAATAATCCCAACTTGTATTGTTATGCTAGAACATGGAAACTAAAATACTGCTTATATTCAGACCCTCGCATGCTAAGTCCCTTAATGGCTTCATCTCTCGGCTTACCTTCGGGTCCGAGCAAACGTGTAGCTAATGTTCCTTAGAATCGCATGCTTGTCTGCTTGTAATGTTGCTATGTTTTCATCCAAACCTCGGGAGACTACTACGTAGTCATTCCGTGCCTGAATGAACCTGCAAGTATCCGGGACCGTTAGGTCACCCAAGGCAAATCCCCGAACCAGGGGAATGCATCAAGGCATGTTAATCACTGTACAGAATCATGATTCAAGCATCTCATGTACTCGTGCACTACTGTACTACTGTTCTACTGTACCACTGTACTCCTGTTCTACAGTACTCGTGTATCTCGTAAAATTGGAAAAGACCCTGACCTGCATGTCGCGGACAACTCGGAAAGGAGGCATAGTTCCACGGACGATCTTCGGGGCACTGGGGCCGCTCCGATCCGGATGGAACTCCATTGTTCAGCCTACTGTACTGGGCGAGATGGTGTGTGGCGCCCACTGTTCTTTCGCCGCATACCATCTTCTCCACGGCTGAACTCTACTGTGTAGTCTACTGTACTGAACGAGATGGCTTGTAGCGCTTACTGTACTTTCACTGTAAACCATTCTTGTTCAAGACTAGTGTCCTTTATGGCTATGCCAGCGACTCATGTTCATATAGATAAGTTATCCTCGCTTAGCGGCTATCCGCGTGCGAGTCACTGCATCGCATCAAATGAACAACTGAACACCTGAACGATCATGTTAAAATGACCCTCGTGTTTGCATATGCTATGCCTCTAAATGCTTATACTTGCCGTGGTTGAATTAATAATGTTTGCCTCAATATTTGCCTTGGACAGGGAAGGAGATGGTAAGTTGGTAAGTCTCGCCGTATTTCCTCTCATGTTGCACGGCGCACTGCCCGACACGTTTGGCTATTCAATGTTTGCATGAAACTGATCCTAAGGCAACTAGAAAGACAACTTAATAGTTGGTGCACGAAGCTTATATTACGTGTTTGGATTTGTCGAGCGGGCGAGTAGCTTCCCCACCAGTGCATTCAATGTACTGATAATCCACCAGTTTGTGTGCAGGGTGCGGGAGAACCTCGTTCGGTGCGGATGCCTCCTTCGTGCATGCTAAGGCCAGGAGTTCCCTCTGAAGCCTTGCAACGGTGCGTCCGGGACAGAAGCACATATACAAAGACATAATATTGGAACATAGCCCGAACTCGCCTGAACATCGCCTCTACAATCATTCCACAGTTGTAGCCACTTGGCACGCTTTTACTGTTTCAGAGAGAGAGGCTTGAGCGACTTGTAATCTCAGCTATACGCCTCCTGTAACACTTGTTCATATCAATAAAAGAGCCTGCTTTACTTCAACTTGTGTTTCAATGCTTCCGCTATATTGTCGACTCAGTGAACCTGTTACCAAATCGCTATGCGTTTATGATTCCGCTGCACTCGGACAATCTGTGCGACTCTGTGGCTTAGAACTCTTACCGCCAGCCAATGAACCCCGGCCTTGCACGGGCGTGGCTCACGCTCGTGCGGCATCACGCCCGGATGGGTCAAGCGATCGTTCCGCGGGAGCGCTGGCGAGGGTGATTCCCGCCTAGCGGGAACGGCCGATTTGCCTGCGGGAGATCGGGGCGTGACAGCTGTGAGCGGCGAGGAGGCTGAGGGTGGTGGTGGTAGGTGGGGGAAGTTCATCGGAGGGAGTAGGGTCGTTGCGGGGGTGGTCAGAGGCGGTGGCCGGCCGGGAGAGGGCGGCGTGAAGCTGGGTAGGGGTCGGGCTGTGTGGTGTAGGTTTAGAGAAATTGGGTTATGATTGTAGTTTTTCTTGGGTTATGTGTATTAAATGAGATGTAATGTGATGTATATGTAGGAGACAGAGTGGGGGGGCTGCCTTGGGATTAGGGCCGGCTGGGTATAATTTTGGGGAGTTGGGGAGGCTTCATCATGATGAGGGGAGGGCTAGGAATTAAGCATTTCAAATGAAGGGTCATGATGTGCCCTCCAAAAAGTGATGCAAGTACATAAAAAATGGGGGAAAAATACATGGTGACCGGTCAAGGAATGTGGGTTCTTTCTCCATGTGGTTGGGCCAATGGGAGGGGGGCACCTTATTGCAATTTTGTACAAAGGCCTCTGAACAAAATGGAATTTGCACAAATTCTGGAATTGGGGATTTGATGTAACAAAACAACATGTTTGGTATTTTGTATTGGGCTAGGATGGTGTATGGTATTTTGTATGAGGCTTGTGGGTGTGTGGGTGGGTTTGGGTTGGAATTTGGTCTAATTGAAATGAGGCTAGGTCACTACATTAATTAATTTATAATTAATGCACCGGGTGTCTCTAAATTAATTTAATAAATATCGGGGGTCTAAATTTGGGTGGCACAAGCATCATTGGTGTGGTAGGCTCAGGGTATAATAATGTCATGATCGGGGTTGGTCAAAACGGGTTGAGGTCGGGTCTCAATTTCAATTGGAACGGACAACGAACGTAAATACGCAATTTATTTAATTTACGTACGGACGTTTGTAACGACTTTTGTGCGACTAAAATCAGCTACAAAAATCAGTATCCGGGGGTTGCTCAAGGTTCATTATGATAGGTTAGTATGTCTAGGCCAAGTGTATGAAATTTGTTTCAGGGTAACAGCTAGGGTAGTGTCCTAAATATCGGGACAACGGTAAGGTGTCCTAAGTGATAAAAATCACTGTATAAATAAATAATACTATGTATAATAAATTCTAATTAGGACTAAAATAACCCTAATCATGCTATCTTGTTAATTAAAAATAAATTTTTGGTCGAGGGGGTTTACATTATCTATCCTAAGAGAGGTCACCCATCCTAAGGGACGTTACCCATCCTACGAGAGGTCACCCATTCTACGGGAGGTCACCCATCCAAATGGACGTCACCCATTCAAATGGAGGTTACCCATCCTATGAAGGTCACCCATCCTTAGGGAAGTTATCCATCCTTTGAAGGTCACCCATCGTATGGGTCGTCACCTATCCTAAGGGAGGTTACCCATCCTAGAGAGGTTACCCATCCTAAGGGAGGTCACCCATCCTACGAGAGGTCACCCATCCAAATGGAGGTCACCCATCCTAAGGGAGGTCACCCATCCTAGGGAGGCCACCCATCCTACGAGTGGTCACTCATCCTAGAGAGGTCACCCATCCTATGGGTCGTTACCCATCCAAATGGAGGTTAACCATCCTATGGGAGGTTACCAATCCTACGCGTGGTCACCCATCCTACGAGAGGTCACCCATCCTAAGCGAGGTTACCTATCCAACGGGAGGTCACCCATCCTAAGGGAGGTCACCTATCATAAGAAAGGTCATCTATCATATGTGAGGTCACCCACCCAAATGGAGGTTATCCATCCTAGGGAGGTTATCCATCCTAGGGAGGTTACCCATCCTATATGAGGTCACCAATCCAAATGGAGGTTACCCATCCTAGGGAGGTCGCCCATCGAATGGAGGTTCCCATCCAATGGGAGGTCACCCATCCTTAGGGAGGTCACCCATCCTTAGGGAGGTCACCCATACTAAGGGAGGTTTTACACATCCTACGGGAGGTTACCCATCCTAAGGGAGGTCACCCATCCTACGAGAGGTTACCCATCCTAAAAGATATTACCTATCCTAAGGGAGGTCACCCATCCTAGAAAGGTTACCTATCCTACGAGAGGTCACCCATCCTACGGGAGGTTACCCATCATAGGGAGGTTACCCATCCTACGGAAGGTCACCTATCCGGAGGTTACCCATCCTAAGGAAGGTCACCCATCCAAATGGAGGTTACCCATCCTAGGGATGTCACCTATCATAAGGGAGGTTACTCATCCTACGGGAGGTCACCCATCCTACGGGAGGTCGCCCATCCAAATGGAGGTCACCCATTCATGGGGAGGTCACCTATCCTAAGAGAGGTCACCCTTCCTACAGGATATCACCCATCCTAAGGGAGGTTACCCATCCTATGAAGGTCACCCATCGTATGAAGGTTACCCATCCTATGAAGGTCACCCATCCTAAGGGAGGCTACCCATCCTATGAGAGGTTACCCATCCTAAGAGAGGTTACCCATCCTAGGGAGCTCACCCATCATAAGGGAGGTGACCCATCCAAATGGAGGTAACCCATCCTACGAGAGGTCACCCATCCTACGGGAGGTTACCTATAATATGGGAGGTCACCCATCCTTAGAGAGGTTACCCATCCTAAGAGATCCTAGTGAGGACACCCATCCTACTGGAGGTCACCTATCCTACGGGAGGTTACCCATCCTATGAAGGTCACCCATCGTATGGAGGTTACCCATCCTATGAAGGTCACCCATCCTTAGGGTGGACACCCATCCTACGAGAGGCCACCCATCCTAAGGGAGGTCACCCATTCTAGGCGAGGTGACCTCCCTAGGATGGGTAACCTCCATTTGGATGGGTGACCTTCATAGGATGGGTAACCTCCCTTAGGATGGGTGACCTTCATAGGATGGGTAACCTCCATACGATGGATGGCATTCATAGGATGGGTAACCTCCCTAGGATGGATGACCTCTCTTAGGATGGGTAAACTCCCTAGGATGGGTCACCTCTCTTAGGATGGGTAACCTCTCGTAGGATGGGTGCCCTCCCGTCGGATGGGTAACCTCCATTGGATGGGTGACTGTCCTAGGATGGGTAACCTTTCGTAGGATGGGTGACCTCTCGTAGAATGGGTAACCTTCATTTGGATGGGTTACCTCTCTTAGGATGGGTAACCTCTAATAGGATGGGTGACCTCCCGTTGGATGGGTTACCTCTCGTAGGATGGATAACCTCTCTTAGGATGGGTGACCTCCTATATGATAGGTAATCTCTGATAGGATGGGTGTCCTCCCTAGGATGGGTAACCTCTCGTTGAAAGGTTAACCTCCCATAGGATTGGTGACATCCCTTAGGATGGGTGACCTTCCGTTGGATGGGTGACCTCTCGTAGGATGGGTAACCTCCCGTAGGATGGGTGACCTCCTTTGGATGGGTAACCTCCCGTAGGATGGGTGACCTCTCATAGGTTGGGTAACCTCCCAAAGTATGGGTGACCTTTCTAGGATGGGTAACCTCCCGTAGGATGGGTGACCTCCCGTATGATGGGTGACCTCCCGAAGGATGGGTGACCTCCCTTAGGATGGGTAACCTCCGTTAGATGGCTGACCTCCATTTGGATGGGTGACCTCTCGTATGATGGGTGACCTTCCGTAAGATTGGTAACCTCCCTGTGGATGGGTGACCTCCCGTAGGAAGGGTGACCTCCCTAGGATGGGTGTCCTCCCTTAGGATGGGAGACCTATATGACGGGTAACCTCCCATAGGATGGGGGACGTCCCCTAGGATGGGTGACCTCCCATATGATGGGTGACCTCCCGTATGATGGGTGACCTCTCGTAGTATGGGTAACCTCCCTTAGGATTGGTGACCATCATATTATGGGTAACCTCCCTTAGGATGGGTAACCTCCCGTAGGATGGGTAACTCCCAAGGATGGGTGACCTTCATATGATGGGTAACCTCCCTTAGGATGGGTGACCTCCCTTTGGATGGGTGACCTCTCGTTGGATGGGTAACCTCCCTAATAATTGGCGACCTTCCTTAGGATGGGTGACCTCCCTTTGGATGGGTGACTTCCATAGGATGGGTGACCTATAGGATGGGTAACCTCCCTTAGGATGGGTGACCTCCCGTAGGATGGGTGACCTCCCTAGGATGGGTAAACTCACGTAGGATGGATGACCTCCCTAGGATGGGTGACCTCCCGTAGGATGGGTGTCCTCCCTAGGATGGGTAACTTCCCTAGGATGGGTGACCTCCCCTAGGAATGGTAACCTCTCTTAGGATAGGTGACCTCCCTAAGGATGGGTAACCTCCCTTAGGATGGTTACCTTCCGTAGGATGGGTGACCTCCCTAGGATGGGTGACCTCTCGTAGGATGGATGTCCTCCCTAAGATGGGTGACCTCCCTAGAATGGGTGACCTCCCCTGGGTAACCTATCTTAGGTTGGGTAACCTCCCAAAGGATGGGTAACCTCCCTTAGGGAGGTTACCTCCGGTAGGATGGTTGACCTCCCGTAGGATGGGTGACCTCCCTATGATGGGTGACCACTCTTAGGATGGGTAACCTCTCGTAGGATGGGTGACCTCCCGTAGGATGGGTGACCTCCTTTGGATGGGTAAACCCTATAGGATGGGTAACCTTCCTAGGATGGGTGACCTCCCGTAGGATGGGTTATATTCCTTTGGATGGGTGACTTCCCAAGGATGGGTAACCTCTCATAGGATGGGTAACCTCCTGTAGGATGGATAACCTCCCTTAGGATGGGTAACCTCCCGTAAGATTGGTGACCTCCCTTAGGATGGGTGACCTCTCGTAGGATGGCTAACCTCCCGTAGGATGGCTGACCTCTCGTAGGATGGGTAACCTCCCGTAGGATGGGTGACCTTCATAGGATGGGTAACCTGCCCAGAATGGGTGACCTCCCGTAGGATGGTAACCTCCCTATGATGGGTGACCTTCGTATGAAGGGTAACCTCTCTTAGGATGGGTTGCACATCCTAGAGAGGTTACCCATCCTATGAAGGTCACCCATCCTAATGGAGGTCCCCCATCCTACGGGAGGTCACCCATCCGGGAGGTCACCCATCCGGGAGGTCACCCATCCTAAGGGAGGTTACCTATCCTTAGGAGGTTATCCATCCTAAGGGAGGTTACCCATCCTAGGGAAGTCACCCATCCTAAGAGAGGTTACCCATCCTAGGGAGGACACCCATCCTACGAGAGGTCACCCATCCTAAGGGTGTTCACCCATCCTATGGTGGTTACCCATTGTAAGGGAGTTTACCCATCCTATGGAGGTTACCCATCCTAAGAGAGGTTACCCATCCTACGAGAGATTAACCATCCTAATGGAGGTTATCCATCCTACGGGAGGTCACCCATCCTAAGGAAGGTCACCCATCGTATAGAGGTTACCCATCCGGAGGTTACCCATCCAAATGGAGGTTACCCATCCTATGAGAGGTCAACGATCCCAGGAAGGGAGGTCACCCATCCTTAGGGAGGTTACCCATCTTACGAGAGGTCACCCATCCTTAGTGAGGTCACCCATCCTAAGGGAGGTTACCCATCCTAAGGGAGGTTACCCATCCTACGAGAGGTCACCCATCCTAAGGGACGTTACCAATCCTACGAGAGGTCACCCATCCTACGGGAGGTCACCCATCCAAATTGAGGTCACCCATCCAAATGGAGGTTACCCATCCTATGAAGGACACCCATTGTATGGGTGGTCACCCATCCTAAGGGAGGTTACCCATCATAGGGAGTTTATCCATCCTAAGGAAGGTCACCCATCATAGGGAGGTTACCTATCTTACGAGAGGTCACCATCCAAATAGAGGTCACCCATCCTAAGGGAGATCACCCATCCTACGGGAGGTCACTCATCCTAGGGTGGTTACCCATCCAAATGGAGGTTACCCATCCTATGGAAGGTTATCCATCCTACGCGAGGTCACCCATCTTACGAGAGGTCACCCATTCTAAGGGAGGTTCCCCATCCTACGGGAGGTCATCGATCTTAAGGGAGGTCACCTATCATAAGGAAGGTCATCTATACGTGAGGTCACCCATCCAAATGGAGGTTACCCATCCTAGGAAGGTTACCCATTCTATAGGAGGTCACCCATCGTAATGGAGGTTACCCATCCTTGGGAGGTCACCCATCCTAAGGAAATTCCCATCTTATGGGAGGTCACCCATCTTTAGGGAGGTCACCCATCCTAAGAAAGGTTACCCATCCTGAGGGAGGTCTTACCCATCCTACGGGAGGTTACCCATCCTAAGGGAGGTCACCTATCATACGAAAGGTTACCCATACTAAGAGAGGTTACCCATCCTAAGGGAGGTCACCCATCCTAGGAAGGTTACTCATCCTACGGGAGGTCACCCATCCGGAGGTTACCCATCCTAAGGGAGGGCACCCATCCAAATTGAGGTTACCCATCCTAGGGAGGTCACCCATCCTAAGGAAGGTTACCCATCCTACGGGAGGTAACCCATCCTACAGGAGGTCACCCATCCAAATGGAGGTCCCCCATCCAAGGGGAGGTCACCCATCCTAAGAGAGGTCACCCATCCTATGGGATATCATCCATCCTAAGGGAGGTTACCCATCCTATGCAGGTCACCCATCGTATGGAGGTTACCCAACCTATGAAGGTTACCCATCCTTAGGGAGGTTATCCATCCTACGAGAGGTTAAATATCGTAAGATAGGTTACCCATCCTAGGGAGGTCACCCATCGAAATGGAGGTTACCTATCTTACGAGAGGTCACCCATCCTATAAGTCACCCATCCTACTAGAGGTTAACCATCATATGGGAGGTCACCCGTCCTATGGAAGGTTACCCATCCTAAGATATCCTAAAAAGGACCCCCATCATACGGGAGGTCACCCATCCTACGGGAGGTTATCCATCCAATAAAGGTCACCCATTGTATGGAGGTTACCCATCATATGAAGGTCACCCATTCTTAGGGAGGACACACATCCTATGAGAGTTCAGCCATCCTAAGGGTTGTCACCCATCCTAGGTGAGGTAACCTCCCTAGGATGGGTGGCCTCCATTTGGATGGGTGACCTTCATAGGATAGGTAACCTCCATTAGGATGGGTGACCTTCATAGTATGGGTAACCTCCATACGATAGGTGACCTTCATAGGATGGGTAACCTCCCTAGGATAGGTGACCTCTCATAGGATGGATAACCTACCTAGGATGGGTAACCTCTCTTAGGATGGGTAACCTCTCGTAGGATGGGTGACCTCCCTAGGATGGGTGACCTCCCTAGGATGGGTAACCTCTCTTAGTATAGGTAACCTCTAGTAGGATGGGTGACCAATAGGATGGGTGACCTCTCGTAGGATGGGTAACCTCCATTTAGATGGGTAACCTCTCCTAGGATTGGTAACCTCTAGTATGATGTTTGACCTCCCGTAGGATGGGTGACCTCTCGTAGGATGGGTAACCTCTCTTAGGATGGGTGACCTCCTATATGATAGGTAACCTCTCGTAAGATAGGTGTCCACCCTAGGATGGGTGACCTTCCAAAGGATGGGTGACCCCCCGTAGGATAGGTAACCTCCATTTGGATGGGTGATATCTTGTAGGATGGGTAACCTCCCTAGGATAGGTAACCTCCCTTAGGATGGGTAAACTTCCAAAGGATTGGTGACCTCCCGTTGGACGGGTGACCTTCCTAGGATGGGTAACCTCCCTTATGATGGGAGACCTCCCTTAGGATGGGTGACCTCTTGTAGGATGGGTAACCTCCGGATGGGTGACCTCCCGTAGCATAGGTAACCTCTCGTTGGATGGGAAACCTCCCTTAGGATGGGTGTCCTCCCTAGGATGGGTAACCTTCCTTAGGATGGGTAACCTCCATTCGGATGGGTGACCTCCCTAGGATGGGTGACCTTTTTTAGGATGGGTGACCTCCCATAGGATGGGTAACCTCCATTTGGATGGGTGACCTCCCTTGGATGGGTGACCTCTCTTAGGGTGGGTAACCTCTCGTAGGTTGGGTGACCTCCCGTAAGATGGGTGACCTCCCGTAGGATGGGTGACCTCCTGTAGGATGAGTGACCTCCCTGGGATGGGTAACCTCCCGTTGGATGGGTAACCTCCATAGGATGAGTGACCTCCCTTAGGATGGGTAACCTCTTTTAGGATGGAGAACCTCCGTAGGATGAGTGACCTCCATAGGATGGGTAACCTCCCTAGGATAGGTGACCACCCGTAGGATGGGTGACCTCCTTTTGGATGGGTAACTTCCCTAGGATAGATAACCTCTCGTAGGATGGGTAAACTCTCGTAGGATGGGTAACCTCCCTTAGGATGGGTGACCTCCCTTAGGATGGGTGACCTCTCGTAGGATGGGTAACCTCCCGTAGGATGGGTTACATCTCGTAGGATGGATAACCTCCCGTAGGATGGGTGGCCTCCCGTAGGATGAGTGACCTCCATAAGGATGGGTAACCTCCGTTGGATGGGTGACCTCCCATAGGATGGGTGACCTCCCTTAAGAAGGGTAACCTCCCGTAGGATGGGTAACCTCCGTAGAATGGGTAACCTCACTTAGGATGGGTGACCTCCCGTAGGATGGGTAACCTCCATTTGGATGGTTGACCTCCCTAGGATGGGTGACCTCTCTTAGGATGGGTGACCTCCCGTAAGATGGGTAAACTCCCTTGGATGGGAAACCTCCCGTATGATGGGTGACCTCCCGTAGGTTGGGTAACCTCCCTTAGGATGGATAACCTCCAGTAGGATGGGTGACCTCCCGTAGGATGGGAAACCTCCCTAGGATGAATGAACTCCCTTAGGATGGGTAACCTTTATTAGAATGGGTAACCTCCGTAGGTTAAGTGGCCTCCCTTAGGATGGGTAATCTCTCTTGGGATGGGTAATCTCTCGTAGGATAGGTAACCTCCCTTAGGATGGGTGACCTCTCGTAGGATGGGTAAGCTCCCTAGGATGTGAAACCTCCCTAGGATGGGTAACCTCCCGTAGGATAGGTGACCTCCCGTAGGATGGGTGACATCCCATAGGACGGGTAAACTCCCTTAGGATGGGTAACCACCTGTAAGATGGGCAACCACCCGTACGATGGGTAACCTCCCGTAGGATGGGTGACCTTTCGTAGGATGGGTAACCTCCCGTAGGATGGGTGACTTCCCATGGGATGAGTTACCTCCCTTAGGATAGGTAACCTCCCGTAGGATGGGCAACCTCCGAAGGATGAGTGACCTCCCTTAGGATGGGTAACCTCTCTTAGGATGGGTGACCTCCCGTTGGATGGGTAACCTCCATTTGGATGGGTGACCTTTCTAGGATGGGTAACATCTCGTAGGATGGGTGACCTCCCGTAGGATGGGTAACCTCCCTAGGATGGGTGACCTCCTGTCGGATGGGTTACCTCCCGTAGGATGAGTGACCTCCATTAGGATGGGTAACCTCCCGTAGGATGGGTAACCTCCGTTGGATGAGTGACCTCGCTTAGGATGGGTAACCTCTCTTAGGATGGGTAAACTCCGTAGGATGGGTAACCTCCCTTAGGATGGGTGATATCTCGTAGGATGGGTAACCTACCTAGGATGGGTGACCTCCCTTAGGATGGGTAACCTCCCTAGGATGGGTAACCTCCATACGATGGGTAACCTCCCGTCGGATGGGTGTCCTCCCTAGGATGGGTGACCTCCCATAAGATGGATAACTTCCCTAGGATGGGTGTCCTCCCTAGGATGGGTAACCTCTCTTATGATGGGTGATCCCTAGGATGGGTAACCCCCCTTAGGATGGGTTACCTCCCTAGGATGGGTGACCTCTCGTAGGATGGGTGATATCTCGTTGGATGGGTATCTTCCCTAAGATTGGTGACCTTCATATGATGGGTAACCGCCCGTAGGATGGGTGACCTCTCATAGGTTGGGAAACCTTCCTAAGTAGGTAACCTCCGGATGGGTGATATCGCATAGGATGGGTAACCTCCCTACGATGGGTGACCTCCCAAGGATGGGTAACCATCCGTATGATGGGTAACCTCTCGTAGGATGGATAACCTCCATTTGGATGGGTAACCTCGCGTAGGATGGGTAACCTCCCTAGGATGGGTAACCACCCGTATGATGGGTGACCTCCCGTTGGATGAGTGACAGCTCGTAGGATGGGTAACCACTCTTAGGATGGGTAACCTCTCTTAGGAAGGGTGACCTCCCTTAGGACGGGTAACCTCTCTTAGGATGGGCAACCTCTCGTAGGATGGGTGACCTCCCGTAGGATGAGTAACCTCCCTAGGATCGGTAACCTCTCGTAGTATCGGTGACCTCCATTTGGATGGGCAACCTCCCTAGGATGGGTGATCTCCCGTAGGATGTGTAACCTCCCTAGGATGGGTAGCCTCCTGAAGGGTGACCTCCCTTAGGATGGGTGACTTCTCGTATGATTGGTGACCTTTCGTAGGATGGGTAACCAACCTTAGGATGGGTGACCTCCCGTAGGATGGGTAACCTCTGGAAGGGTGACCTCCCTTAGGATGGGTAACCTCTCTTACAATGGATGACCTCCCATAGGATGGGTGACCTCCCATTGGATGGGTAACCTCTCGTAGGATGGGTAACCTCCCAGAGGATGGGTAACCTCCCTAGGATGGGTGACCTCACCTAGGATTGGTAACCTCCATTTGGGTGACCTCCCGTAGGATGGGTAACCTTCCTAAGGTAGGTCATCCATCCTACGGGAGGTCACCCATCCTACGGGAGGTTACCCACCCATCCTACTGGAGGTCACCCATCCTACGGGAGGTTACCCATTCTAAGTGGTGTTACCCATCCTACCAAAGGACACCCATCCTAAGGGAGGTTACCCAAATAAATTAAGGTCACCCATCCTTCGGGAGGTCACCTATCCCATGGGAGGTTACCCATCCAAATGGAGGTCACCTATCCTAAGGGAGATTACCCATCATATGAAGGTCACCCATCCTACGAGAGGTTACCCCTCCTACGGGATATCACCCATCCTATGGGAGGCTTCCCATCATATGAAGGTCACGCATCGTATGGAGGTTACCCATCCGGAGGTTATCCATCCTACGGGAGGTCACCCATCATAAGGGAGGTCACCCATCCTACGGAGGTTATTCTACCTATGAGAGGTCACCCATCATACGGGTGGTTACCCATCCAAAGGGAGGTTACCCATCATATGAAGGTCACCCATCCTACATGATATCACCCATCCTACAGGATATCACCCATCCTAATAGAGGTCACCCATCCTTAGGGAGGTCACCCATCCTAAGGGAGGTCTCACATCCGACTATAAGTCACCCATCTTGGGGAGGTTACCCATCCTAGGGAGGTCACCCATTCTAAGGGAGGTTACCCATCTTATGGTAGGTTTCCCATCCTATAGGAGGTCACCAATCCTTAGGCAGGACACCCATCCTACGGGAGGTCACCCTTCCTACGGGAGGTTGCCCATCCTAGGGATGTCACCCATCCTAAGAAAGGTTACCCATTCTAAGGGAGGTCACCTATCATACGCGAGGTCACCCATCCTAAGGGAGGTTACCCATCATAAGGGAGGTCACCCATCCTAAGGGAGGTCACCTATCATATGCGAGGTTACCCATCCTAAGGGAGGTCACCTATCATACGCGAGGTCACCCATCCTAAGGGAGGTCACCCATCCTACGGGAGGTCACCCATCCTACGGAGGTTATTCCACCTATGAGAGGTCACCCATCATACGGGTTATTACCCATCCAAAGGGAGGTTACCCAACATATGAAGGTCACCCATCCTACAAGAGATTACCCATCCTACATGATATCACCCATCATAATAGAGGTCACCCATCCTTAGGGAGGTCACCCATCCTAAGGGAGGTCACCCATCCGCCTATAAGTCACCCATCTTAGGGAGGATACCCATCCTATGGGAGGTCACCCTTCCTAAGGGAGGTTTTCCATCCTATAGGTCACCAATCCTATGAAGGTCACCCTTCGTATGGAGGTTACCCATCCTATAAAGGTCACCCAACCTAAGGGAGGTTACCCATCCTATGTAGGTCACCCATCCTAGGGAGGTTACCCATCCTAAGGGTGGTTACCCATCCTAGGGAGGTTACCCATCCTAAAGGAGGTTACCCATCTTATGGTAGGTTTTCCATCCTATGGGAGGTCACCAATCCTTAGGCAGGACACCCATTCTACTGGAGGTCACCCATCCTATGGGAGGTTACCCATCCTAGGGAGGTCACCCATCCTAAGATAGGTTATCCATTCTAAGGGAGGTCACCTATCATACGCGAGGTCACCCATCCTAAGGGAGGTTACCCATCATAAGGGAGGTCACCCATCCTAAGGGAGGTCACCTATCATACGCGAGGTTACCCATCCTAAGGGAGGTCACCTATCATACGCGAGGTCACCCATCCTAAGGTAGGTTACCCATCATAAGGGAGGTCACCCATCCGACGGGAGGTCACCCATCCTAAGAGAAGTCATCCATCCTACGAGAGGAAACCCATCATAAGGGTGGTCACCCATCCAAATGGAGGCTACCGATTCTAAGAGAGGTTACCCATCCAAATGGAGGTCACCCATCCTACGGGAGGTCACCCATTTAAATGGTGGTTACCAATCCTACAGGAGGTTACCCATCCTAGGGTGGTCACCCATCCTACGGGAGTTCACCCATCTAAATGGAGGTTACCCATCCAAATAGAGGTTACCCATCCTACGGGAGGTCACACATCCCAGGGAGGTTACCCAACCTATGAGTGGTCACCCATCATACTAGTGGTTACCCATCCAAATGGAGGTTATCCAACCTATGAGAGGTCACCCATCATACGGGAGGTTACCCATGCTACGAAAGATCACCCATCATAAGAGATGTCACCCATCCAAATGGAGGTTACCCATCCTATGTGAGGTCACCCATCTTATGGGAGGTCACTCATCCTATGGGAGGTCACCCATCCAAATGGAGGTTACCCATCCTATGAGAGGTCACCTATCATACGGGTGGTTACCCATCCAAATGGAGGTTACCCATCATACGGGAGGTTACCCATCCTACGGGAGGTTACCCATCCTTAGGGAGGTCACCCATACTTAGGGAGGTTACCCATCCTACGGGAGATACCCATCCTAGGGAGGTCATCCATCCTATGGGAGGTTACCCATCCTATGGGAGGTCACCCATCCAAAAGGGAGGTCAACCATCCAAAGAGAGGTTATCCATCCTAAGGTAGGTCACCCATCCTAGGAAGGTCACCCATCTTAAGGGAGGTTACCCATCCTAGGGAAAGTCAAGTCACCCATCCTAAGGAAGGTTACCCATCCTAAGAGAGGTCACCCTCCTTGAAGGATGGGTTACACATCCTACGAGGGGTCACCCATCCTAAGAAGGTTACCCATCCTATGGGAGGTCACCTATCATACGTGAGGTCACCCATCCTATGGGATATCACCTATCATACGTGAGGTCACACATTCTAAGAAGGTCATCAATCCTAATGGGGAACACCTATCCTAAGGGTGGTTACCCATCCAAATGGAGGTTACCCATCGTATGGAGGTCACCCATCCTAAGGAAGGTCACCCATCCTAAGGAAGGTCACCCATCGTTAGGAGGCTATCCATCCTATGGGAGGTCATCCATCCTTAGGGAGGACACCTATACTACGAGAGGTCACTAATCCTACGGGAGGTCACCCATCTTAAGAGAGGTCACCCATCCTATGGGAGGTCACCCATCCTAGGGAGGTTACCCATCCTACGATAGGCCATCCATCCAAATAGAGGTCACCCATCCGAGGGAGGTTATCCATCCTAAGGGAGGTTATCCATCATTTGAAGGCCACTCATCCTACAGGAGGTCACCCATCCAAATGGAGGTTACCCATTCTATGTTAGGTCACCCATCCTACGGAAGGTCACCCATCCTAAGGGAGGTTACCCATCCTACATGAGGTCACCCATTATATGGGAGGTTATCCATCCTACGAGAGGTTACCCATCCTACGGGATATCACCCATCATACGAGAGGCCACCCATCCTATAGGTCACCCATCCTATGTGAGGTCACTCATCCGACGGGAGGTCACCCATCCTACGGGAGATCAACCATACTTAGGGAGGTTACCCAACCTATGAGAGGTCACCCATCATACGGGTGGTTACCCATCCAAATGGAGGTTACCCATCCTAGGGAGGTCACCCATCCTAGGAAGGTTACCCATCCTACGGGAGGTCACCCATACTTAGGGAGGTCACCCATAATTAGGGAGGTTACCCAACCTATTAGACGTTACCCATCCTAGGGAGGTTACCCATCCTACGGGAGGTCACCCATCCTACAAGAGGTTACCCATCTACGAGAGGTCACCTATCCTACGGGAGGCCACCCATCCTATGGGAGGTCTCCTATCCGATGGAGGTCACCCATCTTACGGGAGGTCAGCCATCCTAGGGAGGTCACCCATCCTATGAGAGGTTATCCATCCTACGAGAGGTCACCCATCCTACGGGATACGTAGGATGGGTGACCTCTCGTAGGATGGGTGACCTCTCGTAGGATGGGTTACCTCCTTATGATGGGTAACCTCTCTTAGGATTGGTAACCTTTTGTAGGATGGGTGACCTCCCTAGGATGGGTGACCTCCTTAGGATGGGTGACCTCCCGTAGGATGGATGACGTCCCATTAGATGGGTACCGTCCCTTAGGATAGGTGACCTCCCATAGGATGGGTAACCTCTCGTAGGATGGATGACCTTCCATAGGATGGGTGAGCTCCCGTAGGATGGGTAACCTCCATTTGGATGGGTGATATCCCGTAGGATGGGTGACCTCCCTTAGGATGGTTAACGTCCGTTAGATGGCTGACCTTTCTTAGGATTGGTGACATCCCGTAGGATGGGTAAGCTCTGGATGGGTAACCTCCAAATGATGGGTGACCTTCCTTAGGATGGGTGACCTCTCGTAGGATGGGTAACCTCCATTTGGATCGGTGATATTCCGAAGGATGGGTGACCTCCATTTGGATGGGTGACCTCCCGTAGGATGGGTGACCTCCCGTAGGATGGGTGACCTCCATTTGGATTGGTGACCCCCTTAGGATTGGTGACCTTTCGCAGGATGGGTATCCAACCTTAGGATTGATGACCTCCCGTAGGATGGGTGACCTCCCTTAGGATTGGTGACCTTTCGTAGGATGGGTAACCACCCTTAGGATGGGTGACCTCCCTTTGGATGGGTGACCTTCCGTAGGATGGGTAACCTCCAGACGGGCGACCTCCCTTAGGATGGGTAACCTCCCTTTGGATGGGTGATCTCCCAAAGGATGGATGACCTCCCTTAGGATGGGTGACCTCCCGTAGGATGGGTAACCTCCATAGGATGGGTAACCTCTATATGATGGGTGACCTTGCTTAGGATAGGTGACCTCCCGTAGGATGGGTAACCTCTATTTGGATGGGTGATATCACGTAGGATGGATGCCCTCCCTTTGGATGGGTAACATCTCTTAGGATGGGTAACCTCCCGAGGATGGGTGACCTCCCATAGGATGGGTAACCTCTCGTAGGATGGGTGACCTCCCGTAGGATGGGTGACCTCTCGTAGGATGGGTGACCTCCCGTAGGATGGGTAACCTCTCGAAGGATGGGTAACTTCTCTTAGGATGGGTAACTTCTCTTAGGATAGGTAACCCCAAGTAGGATGGGTGACCTCCATAGGATGGGTAACCTCCCTTATGAGGGGACCTCCCGTAGGATGGGTGACCTCCCTTAGGATGGGTAACCTCTCATAGGATGGGTGATTTCCCTATGAGTAACCTCTAGTGGGATGGGTAATCTCCCTTAGGATGGGGACCTCCCTTAGGATGGGTGATCTCCCCTAGGATGGGTGACCTCCATTAGGATGGGTGATCTCCCTTAGGATGTGTGACCTCCCGTAGGATGGGTAACCTCCCTAAGATGGGTGAGCTCCCATAGGATGAGTAACCTCCCTAGGATGAGTAACCTCCCGTAGGATGGGTGACCTCCCTATGATGGCTGACCTCCCGTAGGATGGGTGACCTCCCAAGGAAGAGTGACCTCCCTTAGGTTGGGTGACATCCCATAGGATGGGTGACCTCCATTTGGATGGGGAACCTCTCGTAGGATGTGTGATTTCCCGTAGGATGGGTCACTTTCCTAGGATGGGTAACCTCCTGTAGGATGGATGACCTCTAGTAGGATGGGTAACCTCTCTTAGGATGGGTAACCTCTCATAGGATGGGTGACCTCCCTAAGGATAGGTGACCTTCATAGGATGGATATCCTCCATACAATGGGTGAACTTCATAGGAAGGGTAACCTTTCGTAGGATGGGTGACCTCCTATAGGATGGATAACCTCCGGATGGGTAACCTCTCTTAGGATAGGTAACCAACCTAGGAGGGATGACCTCCCGTATGATGGGTGACCTCCCTTAGGATGTGTGACCTGCCGTAGGATGGGTGACCTCTAGTAGGATGGGTCACCCATCCTAAAGGATAGGTGACCTCTCTTATGAAGGGTGACCTCCCGTAGGATGGGTGACCTCCATAGGATGGGTAACCTCCCTTAAGATGGGTGATCTCCCGTAGGATGAGTGACCTCCCTTAGGATGGGTAACCTCCGTAAGATAAGTGACCTCCCTTAGGATGGGTAACCTCTCCTAGGATGGGTAACCTGCGTAAGATTAGTGACCTCCCTTAGGATGGGTAACCTCTCTTAGGATTGGTGACCTCCCTAAGGATGGGTAACCATCCTAGGATGGGTGACCTCCCTTAGGATGGGTAACCTACCTAGGATGGGTGACCTCCCTTAGTATGGGTAACATCCCTAGGATGGGTAACCTCCCTAAGGATGGATGACCTACCATAGGATGGGTGACCTCCCATAGGATTGGTAACCTCCCGTAGGATGGGCAACAACCCGTATGATAGGTGACCTCTCGTAGGATGGGTAACCTCCCGTAGGATGGGTGACCTCTCGTAGGATGGGTAACCTCCGTAGGATGAGTGACCTCCCTAAGGATGGGTAACCTCTCTTAGGATGGTTGACCTCCTATAGGATGGGTAACCTCCATTTGGATGGCTGACCTCCCTAGGATGGGTGACCTCTCTTAGGATGGGTAACCTCTCGTAGGATGGGTGACCTCCCGTAGGATGAGTGACCTTACGTAGAATGGGTAACCTCCCTTAGGATGGGTAACCTCTCTTAGGCTGGGTGACCTCCTATAGGATGGGTAACCTACATTTGGATGGCTGACCTCCGATGGATGAGTGACCTCCCTTAGGATGGGTAACCTCTCTTAGGATGGGTAACCTTCGTAGGATGAGTGACCTCCCTTAGGATGGGTAACCACTCTTAGGATGGTAAACCTCCCTTAGGATGGGTAACCTCTCGTAGGATGGGTAACCTCCCTAGGATGAGTGACCTCCCTAAGGATGGGTAACCTCCCTAGGATGGGTAACCTCCCTTAGGGTGGGTGACCTCCCGTAGGATGGTTGACCTCCCTTGGATGGGTAAACTCCCTTAGGATGGGTGATATCCCATAGGATGGCTGACCTTCCGTAGGTCATCTATCATACGTGAGGTCACTCATCCCACGGGAGGTTACACATCTTATGGGAGGTTACCCATCCAAAGGGAGATCACCCATCCTATGTTAGGTCACCCATCCTACGGGAGGTTACCCATCCTAGGGAGGTTACCCATCCTAGGGAGGTCACCCATCAAACGGGAGGTCACCCATCCTAAGAGAGGTCACCCATCCTAGGGAGGTTACCCATCCTATGAGAGCTCACCAATCCTAAGGGAGGTTAGCCATCCTACGAGAGGTTACCCATCCTAAGAGAGGTTACCCATCCTTAGTGAGGTCACTCATCCTACGGAGGTTACCCATCCTAAGAGAGGTTACCCATCCTTAGAGAGGTTACCCATCCTAAGGGAGGTTACTCATCCTACGGAGGTTACCCATCCTATGGGTGGTTACCCATCCTAAGGAAGGTCATTCATCCTACGGGTGGGTAACCTCCCTAGGATGGGTAACCTCCCGTAGGATGGGTGACCACCCGTATGATGGGTGACCTCTCATAGGTTGGGTAACCTTCCTAGGATGGGTAACCTTAGGATGGGTAACCTCTCATAGGTTGGGTAAACTTCCGTAGTGTGGGTGACCTCCCTAGTGTCACGACCCGATTATGTAGAATCGTTGGGGCGTCCCCTGAATCGTGATGCCGTGCGGGCCTGGGGTTGCGCCCGCACAAGGCTAAAGTATTTTGCATTGCAAGCACATATTCAGAGTACGCAGATAAATTGAAACACAGATTTGTTACATGGAAAAGTTCTCTTTATTGATAATGAACATCTATTACAAACTCTTGAACGAGTTAGCTAATATGCCGAACGGCTTACAAAAGAGATGACTCAAAATGAGATAGCAGTCCTGTATATTACATCCCTTTATAAACTCAAAATGATAAAGACCTCCAGGCTGGAGGACGGCTTTGCCACGAAGTTGCATTTGTGTATGAAGAGTTGCAAGCTTCTGGATTCAAAAGGCTTCAAGGGCGCGGTGAAGTTGCGCCAACAGCTGGACTGGATCGGGAAGACGACTTCGGCTCCTCGCTCGGTTCGCCTTGGTGCGGAGAACCTGTTTCAACGAGGGTCAGCATATCGAAACATGCTGGTGAAGGTGAGCTAGCCTGACTATACCAATCAACACGTTGTTTTAATGAAGCATGCATATTTGTGGGTTTCTATCTTGCCTTAGTTCATTTACAAGTAAGCAGCATATAGAATTTACTGAAATGAACGTGCCACCGTTCGGTGGATTTTACCTGACTGTCTGAATCATCTGCACAATATTTACCATGCCTTCCCTGCCACGAAGACACAAGTTAGTTTGCAACAGGTTTAAATATACAATAGATCACTGGCGTTGCCATAAAGGATACTAGTCATAGACGAGAATGGTTTGCAGCGAAAGTACAGTGGGTGCTACAAGCCATTCCGTCCAGTACAGTTGACTATACAGTAGGGTTCCGTCCGGACCGGATCGGTGCCAGTGCCCCAGCGACCGTCCGCAGAAACCAGTTACCTTGTGCACAAGTTGTCCGTGATCGAACAGTACGCTTACTAAGTTAACAATTCATGCAGTTGAGGCAAACAGTAGTACAGGACAGTCGGTATTGCATGATTCATTTAACATAGCCTCATTGAACAGTTAATGCAGACAAGGTGTTCTATACTTAGCACGATTCATAGAACAGTTATAAACGAACTAGCATACAGTATGATAACAGTTCACAGTTGGTTGACAAGCATAATAACCAAGTCTATTCTCTTTTATCTTGGTTTCTTTTATTATTACTTGGTATCGTTTGATCGGGGCAAAGAAGAGTGCAGATTTTTATAGATGTGAAGCTTGGAAGCAGGGCTAGCTAATCGGGTTGGTAGCCACTCACTTCGATGTTTGGAAGGGAGAAGGAAAGAGGCGCTTCACGACTCCGCTCGCAAGCAGCCTACTGCTCGTTCACCTGCACGCGAACAGCTCGATTAATACTTCTTCCTCTCTTTCCAATCTCAGAATAGAAGTGCAAGTCGATGAACGAAAACAATGAAAACCATCGAAACCGTTCAAGGAAAACAAGCAAATCCTAAAACCAACTCAAAGCACGAAAGCAACAAGCGACATCGAAAACCGAGGCAATAAAAGATAGCAGCGGAGAGGTCCCTCCTGACTCTGCCGCTAAGCTGATCCTTGGGGCGCGGTCCACTGAATATGGGAATCGATTTCGGAGAAACAAATCCATAATGAGGACGAGTTCTTAATTCAATCTATCCCGATCGAACGATACCGTCTTGTATTTCTTAGCCGCGATCTCCGCACCGGGAGAACGGGACGCTACACCTAGGATGGGTAATGTCACGCCCCAGTCCCAAAATACGTAGGACTAGGACACGTAAGCATGCCAGCCGCCTGTATATATGGCAACTCCAATATATGGAAACCATATATACGAGCGTACGCTGTATAATGAACAATAATTCATAAGTGGTAAAACTATCACAAGTCACAGGGTATATCTAAATCTCATCCACAAAAATCAATATGAATAACCAATAACCATGTAACTAGATCTCAATAATAAGTATCTAAAGAATGACAGTCGGATGGAAACAAATCCACTACCGAAATAGAATATAAAATGAACCAAATACACACTATATAAGAACAGCATCTGACAATCACGAGGCTCGAAGAGAAGACCTCTTCGGAAAATACGTAACATGTCCGGATCTGCGCTCCTGCGAATACTCATGAACATCTACACCTGGAAAGCGACCAGGTCCTCAGAGGGACATAACAAGATACAGAAAAACAATATGCCATGTATGTAAATACTGAATAAATAAATGGGTGTGCTAACCATCTAAGTGAATGCAATTTAAAGACCTGGTAGTATGCATGGGAAAGTGTAGGCTAGACATATGCTGACGTAATTCACCAATCGTCATGACTGTCTAGTATATGTGTCATATGCCCCCAGACGCATGGGCACTCTGCAATCGACCATGAGGAGCATGGTACGAAGGATAAAGACTCAAGGAGGGGGTGTCCCATACGCCTACTAGATGTCTTTCCCGCCAAATATAGATGTACAAGTCGTGAAAACGACGTGGACACCACCTACTATGATGCAAGTCTCTATGAAATAGATAACTGAGCTAAATACCGCTACACGTGTTGCTCACACTGATGGCCAGTCGCGCATGAGGCACGCGTCCCTACATGAACTCACTCTGTGACGTGTAATAATACGTTTCAAGGCCTGGGAAGTTATATCAATAACTTCACAACTTTAAGGTGGGTCTACTAGACACTAGGTTAGACACAAATCCTAACGTCAACGCCTTCGTTGACTGCACCCGAGTTTTCTCGGACGCGCAAATTTATATAATATTCAAATAAATAAACATGTAACTAAAATAACTGGATTTAATCAGTACAACAAGGCAAGGTATACTTGCCTGGCAAGAGCTGCAAAATATAACGTCCAGATGTCAATGCCAAAAGCCAGAAACTATGACCTCAGAATAAATGTCTCCGGATGCTGAAATAAACATCACCAACAGTCTCAGAAAATATCAAATAGCTAGAAACGCCTGTCCTTAAGTCCAATTTGGACACAGGGGGAAAAATGACAGTTTCCGGTCAAAGCGGGGTCCACATGTGGGCCACTTTGCACCGAAAAACGTGTTAGGGTCAAAGGTCTCCAAATTTGCCAAACTTAGTGTCAACAAGTCCAGAACGTCGATACGAACCCAACGGAATGTCCAGAACTGGATTCCGATGTGCCGATCACAAAATCGCCCGTCAAGTGGAGCCTGTGGGGCCCACGACACGGGATTTTGTCAACGTTCTCAGAATCGAACCAAACTTGGATCACAGGACCAACGTATTGCTACGAGTCCGATGGCGCAAGTTTTTTTTCGATCCGACGTGTGTACACAAAGTTACAGCGTATTCCAGAACAGGCAGATACGAGACGTTGTCGGCGAATACGCGTTGATTCCGGTGTGCACGCACATCCAAATCAAATTCTGTGAAATTTCGTACGTCCGTATCAACGGCGCACACGTTTCGGTAAAGACCGCGTGCGACCAAGTCGTCCCGTTTGGCGGGGCGCACTCAGTTTCGGGGTAAAACGAGGTATTGTTTTTCCTATTTTTGGATCGCGTGTCACGATCGCCACAGGACGCGATGCACTGAGCGGGTTGCACGGGCATCGAGAGGGTTACATAGCCTACATGTCACAACTGACGGAATTAAAAACGGAACTACGAGGAGAGAGAACGGGTTACCTGAACAGGGCTCCGTAGAATGAATTTTCTCGTGTCCGGGTCACGGAGCTGTGTCCTGATTTGAATCTGCCGTGTCCTGTTGCTGTGTCTGGCTGCTGTGTCCGGTCTGAGTCCAGTGGAGACTCGTCGGGGCTTCGCCGTGGCGGCTCAGGGCATCGCCGGAGGAGGACAGGTGGTGGTCTCTGGCCATGGGGGGGTGGTTCACGGTGGTGATGATGATGGTAAAGAGGAGGAGGCTGCTCCGGCCGGGTCTAGGGAAGTCCGGCGAGGGGCGAGGTTCAGTCGGCGAGGTTCAGTCGGGGAGTGGTGGAGGTGATGTCGACGAGAGGAGGCTGACAGGAGGTCGTCGGGTTCAGGATGGACTGCTCGGTGCAGTCGGGTTCAGGGTGGACTCGGCGGAGGAAGGAAGAGGACAGGGGGTTGAAGACGAGGGGGTCTCGAGCAGGGAGGACTGGGCTCCGGTCGGCGGTTGGGGGCTGCGGGGTCGAGCCGGGGTGGCTGTGCGCAGGGGGTCGGGTGGCGCGGAGCTCGGGGAGTGGAGAGGAGGAGCTGGGGAGTCGATGGTGGTGTTGGCGAGTGGCGGAGGAGGGGAAGGAGGTCGGGCTGGGGGTTGAACCGGTGGGGGATGGCGGTGGAGATGGGGGCCGGAGGAGAAGGGGGTCGGCTGGGGTCGAGGAAAGGGGCTCGGGGGGGGGGAAGGAGAAGATGAGGAGGAGGAGATCGGGAAGGGTGGCGGTGGCGGGCTGTGGGTCGGCTGGAGGGGGAGTTGCCGCACCTTGGGGGAGGCGGAGGTCGGGGGGGGTAACCGACGGGGGAGGAGGAGTGGAAGGGCGGAGGAGGTAGAAGGGGTGGGGGAAACAGAGTGCCACGGTGAGGAGGAGGAGAAGGAGGAGCGGGCGGAGCTCTCCGGCGGGGGGGGGGGGGTTGGCTCGCCGCGGGGGGGGGGTGGGGTGGCGGAGCTGCTCCGGCGGCCTGGGGGGGGAGGTCCGCTGACGGCTAGGGATTGGGTTTGGGTTTTTGTGTTTTTATTTTATTTTCTTTTCTTTTATAGAAAAAAATAATAGATATTTTAAGTAAAATATCTAAAGATATTTTCGGGATATTTTCGGGTGGGTCCCGCCTCCAAATGGACGGTGCAGGTTCACCGGCCAATGAGCGGGTGACACCTCGCAGGAAAATTTGCAGAAAAGTCCCTGTAATTTTATAAATTGCATAAAGGTCATATTTTGGGAATTTGCGCAATTTACGAAATTGTCTGGGAAAAACACCTGATTCCTAAAAATACTAAAATTGCACAGAACTGAGGGAAATTGTTGTGTGAGGGTCCTGAGGGGGTGGGGGTGAGTCTGGGCAGGGGCTGGACCTGGTTTCTGGGTGATACGGGCCATCGTATTAATTAATTAATAAATACTGCGCACGGTGTTCTCTAATTATTTAGAGGCAGGTAGGGCCATAATTTTAACACGGTGTCAATATATTAAATGTAGTATACTCAGTATAGAATATTAACGTATTTTTGTCTGGGCAAAACAAGTGCATGTTGGGCCTCTAATGTCTGTTGGAACAGAGAATGGTACAGGTCTGAGAATTTAAATACGTACGTTTGTAACGATATTTGTGCGTCTAAAATGAGGCACAAAACAGAGTATCTGGGAGTTGCACAAGGTGCAGGAAAATAGACTAGCATGTCTAGGAGAGGTATGGGAACTTTGTTCGGGGTTAACAGTCAGGGTAAAGCTCCAAATAATTCGGTGATGGACAGGTGCACATGTCAATAGGATATGTAAGCAAAATAAATTAAAAATATTACCATAAATCCTAAAGTGCTAAAAATAATTCTAAAAATGCTGGAATATGGTCGAGGGGGTTTACAATCTACCCAACTTATAAAAATTTTGTCCTCGAAATTAAAACTATGCCACGGTAGAAGTCAGAGACGGCATAAGATATAATTTAACAAAGTAATTTATATCTTGGTTTACGAATAGGTTCGAAAAACGTTTACGCATGTCGTTCACACACGCTCGCAAGTAGATTCTTCTGGCGCGCCATGCTTCCATGCCATGCGGACCAAGGGAATAGACTGATTCCTTAATACCTTTTCTTGATGATCAAGGATTTCCACGGGTTGCTCTTGATATGACAAGCTCGGCCTAATGGTGATCTCCGAATGGTTGAAAACACGACTGCTGTCTGTCACATATCGCCTGAGTTGCGACACGTGGAATACGTCAAGTACTCTCTCAAGGGAAGGTGGTAGCGCAAGTTGATATGCCACTACTCCTATTCTTTCTAGCACGTCAATGGTCCAACATACCTTGGACTTAACCTGCTGCGTCCTCTGAATCGAATGGTGCCTCTAGTAGGTGATATCCTCAAGATGACATGATCATCCTCTTTAAATTCCAAGGGATGATGACGAGGGTCTGCCCACTGCTTCTGTCTGTCTTGCACTGCTCGCCAGTGTCCTTGCATTTACTTAACTGTCTCTACGGTGTTGACCACCAACTCTGGTCACACGAATCCTTGTCCGGTACAATGCTGACTGGTATGCCGTATAATCTTACGATTTGTCTCATATATACGTTAGCTAAAGCTTCTGCAGACTGGCCAACTCTAAAGGTAAGAAATGTGCTGACTTGGTGAGTCGGTCCATAGGAATTCTTAATCCTTACAAGTCAACCTAGTCAAAGGTGCTGCTATCCATTCAGGAGTCAGTAAATTGTTATTCAGGTGAAATCCATTTAGACTTCTGACAGCAAAATGATACCTTCTTTATCGTAATACTTGAGTTCTGAACTTGACCCAAGTTACGAGGCAAAAATTTTATACCGCCACAGTGATGCATGTATCAAAAAAGTAGGTAGGTAGTGAAGGGTCATCTAAGGGTAGCACAATTTTAATACTGAAATCAAGTCTAATAATAGGGTTTGGTAATTACCCAAGAAACAAACAGAAATGGTTACAGAAATAATACACTTATCGTGTTTATACTAAGCACGAGGTTTCGTCTTTCCGAAATAAAGGAAGACGGAAAAACAATAATCAAGAGTTCAAGGGGGAGGTAATAGATTTAGAAGTATGGGGATTCAAGGCGTTTAAAGAATTCTAATGGGAATTGTCAAGACAGTTGTGGATTGAAATCCTATTCTGGTAATCCCTATTCACATATTCGTATTAGCACAGTTATGTAGCTGATACGATATGCTCAAACATATCTAGAGGGCAAGTACATTCGTCTACTAATCACTATATATCTCAATCCACGTAAAGTAGTTAAGCGAAGGGCGAACCAAGTGTACTATGGTTGATCAGACCGTAATACACTGATTCTGAAATGTATTAGTGTAGTACTCCAATAATACATATATCATGAACAAGCTTGATAAAGAATAAGCTTGCAAAACTAGGCTTATAGTAGCAGTATAAATCAAGGTAGTATAGTAAATATAGGTACGCTAGATTATGATGTGAGAAGTACAAAACAATTCAAATTCACAAAAAGACAAGACTCTACAATCTCTACAGTTATTATTCTAATTCCTTGTCTAAGTCGCTAGTTGATCCAAAAGAGGTATGGCCTTCTAAGTTCTACAATCTTAATAAACACTATAGGCTGTCCGCATAAAGCAGAGATTCAAGGAAGTCCGCGTAAAGTAAGGATATCAGAGCTGTCCGCGTAAAAAGTCTGTGCGTAACAGTCTGCGTAAAAGTCTGGGTGAAAGTCTGAGCGTAAAAGTTTTGCGCTAAAAATCTGCGCATAAAATTAGCGGGTCGTAAAGTCTGTATAAAAGTCTGCCTGCGTAAAGTTTGCCTAAAAGGTTTGCGTAAAATCTGCCAGCGTAAAAAGTACGCGCGTAAAATCTCCTGCGTAAAGTCTAGCATACGTTGCAGCGTAAAATTGTACGAGAAACTCATGAGTTTGTCAGTCAAAATTAGTGAATCCTGATATCTGACAAAAGTACTACACGAGGATCGAGATAACGGCTGTGATGATGAATTTGCACGGAGTCCCAGGTTGTCGTTTAGTGATTTTATTGGATACAAGTCATACACGCTTGAGGTGAGACAAAATCAGATGTCCTGTCAAAAGCTGTTTCTTTTTGCACAGGGCTCGAGGCGTATCTCTGTATTTAATGCACAAGAATTGGTCATGCCTGGGGAAAGCTAAGGCTGTAACAAATACGCTCACATCCTATCCTTATGTTACGCCTAATCAGGTTACTCTACGCTGGTTATTTAATATTCATGAATCATCAGGGTTACGCAGGGCAGTTACCTACGTGGCTTGTATGACGCAGGATAAGGAAGATTAAGGGATCGCGGGTAACGGTTATCATAACTGCGGCATAAAGGAGACAATCTCCTGCATAATTTGGCTTTTACGCCAATCAAGAAAGTCATTTGGCTTTTACGCCAACTAGGCAGTCGTTTGGTTCTTATGCAAACAACGGTCAAATGGGTTTTACGCCAACAAGGGTAAAGGGTCTCTGGCGTAAAACTCTGGATTTATCCAAACATAGGATGAGGTTTCAGTCTTAGTATTCAACCTTAGATTTCTTTGTGTTCCTCAAGATTAGGGTCAATTCTCTAACTAATCCTAGTAGTATTTTTACTACTCTCTAGTCATACATAAATACGCCAAGGGATAATGGTAATTTAATCTATAGGTAAGTGACGCACGGGTTTATTAGGTAATATGGAACGCTAGGGTTCATTTGATATCCTAAACTTAGTGATGTGTCAAAGCCCTAGTTGTATTCTAAGTAGGAATATTACCCTAAGTATCATTCTATCAACAGGGATTCCTCTACTTTAGCAGGGGCTATACTCAAAGAATTATTAGGGAAGCACAGGATTCAAGCAAGATGCAATTTTGTAAGTAGGACAGACTGGAAGGAAGATTAGTCATAGTCAATTATGGATGAGATCCTATACTCTAATCCTAGGTGCAGGCTTGCTCGGTACAGTAACGTAACCGAGACAATATGCTCTGACCTGCATGGGCCACCACTAAAAACATGTCACGCCCCAGTCCCAAAATACGTAGGACTAGGACACGTAAGCATGCCAGCCGCCTGTATATATGGCAACTCTAATATATAGAAACCATATATACGAGCGTACGCTGTATAATGAACAATAATTCATAAGTGGTAAAACTATCACAAGTCACAGGGTATATCTAAATCTCATCCACAGAAATCAATATGAATAACCAATAACCATGTAACTAGATCTCAATAATAAGTATCTAAAGAATGACAGTCGGATGCAAACAAATCCACTGCCGAAATAGAATATAAAATAAACCAAATACACACCATATAAGAACATCATCTGACAATCACGAGGCTCGAAGAGAAGACCTCTTCAGAAAATACGTAACATGTCCGGATCTGCGCTCCTGCGAATACTCATGAACATCTACACCTGGAAAGGGACCAGGTCCTCAGAGGGACATAACAAGATACAGAAAAACAATATGCTATGTATGTAAATACTAAATAAATAAATGAGTGTGCTAACCATCTAAGTGAATGCAATTTAAGGACCAGGCTAGACATATGCTGACGTAATTCACCAATCGTCATGACTGGCTAGTATATGTGTCATATGCCCCCAGACGCATGGGCACTCTGCAATCGACCATGAGGAGCATGGTACGAAGGATAAAGACTCAAGGAAGGGGTGTCCCATACGCCTACTAGATGTCTTTCCTGCCCAATATAGATGTACAAGTCATGAAAACGACGTGGATACCTCCTACTATGATGCAAGTCTCTATGAAATAAACAACTGAGCTAAATACCGCTACACGTGTTGCTCACACTGATGGCCAATCGCGCATGAGGCACGCGTCCCTAGATGAACTCACTCTGTGACGTGTAATTATACGTGTCAAGGCCTGGGAAGTTATATCAATAACTTTACAACTTTAAGGTGGGTCTACTAGACACTAGGTCAGACACAAATCCTAACGTCAACGCCTTCGTTGACTGCACCCGAGTTTTCTCGGACGCGCACATTTATATAATATTCAAATAAATAAACATGTAACTAAAATAAATAGATTTAATCAGTACAACAAGGCAAGGTATACTTGCCTGGCAAGAGCTGCAAAATATAACATCCAGATGTCAATGCTAAAAGCCAGAAAATATGACCTCAGAATAAATGTCTTTGGATGCTGAAATAAACATCACCAACAGTCTCAAAAAATATCAAATAGCTAGAAACGCCTGTCCTTAAGTCCAATTTGGACACAGGGACAAAAATGACAGGTTTCGGTCAAAGCGGGGTCCACATGTGGGCCACTTTGCACCGAAAAATGTGTCAGGGTCAAAGGTCTCCAAATTCGCCAAACTTAGTGTCAACAACTCCAGAACGTCGATACGAACCCAACGGAATGTCCAGAACTGGATTTCGATGTGCCGATCATAAAATCGCCCGTCAAGTGGAGCTTGTGGGGCCCACGACACGGGATTTTGTCAACGTTCTTAGAATCGAACCAAACTTGGAACACAGGACCAACGTATTGCTACGAGTCCGATGGCGCAAGTTTTGTTTCGATCCGACGCGTGTACACAAAGTTACAGCGTGTTCCAGAACAGGCGGATACGGGACGTTGTCGGCGGATACGCGTTGATTCCGGTGTGCACGCACATCCAAATCAACTTTTGCGAAATCCCGCACGTCCGTATCAACGGCGCGCACGTTTTGGTAAAGACCGCGTGCGACCAAGTCGTCCCGTTTGGCGGGGCGCACTCAGTTCCGGCGTAAAATGGGGTATTGTTTTTCCTGTTTTTGGATCGCGTGTCGCGATCGCCATAGGACGCGATGCACCGAGCGGGTTGCACGGGCATCGAGAGGGTTACATAGCCTACGTGTCACAACTGACGGAATTAAAAATGGAACTACGGGGAGAGAGAACGGGTTACCTGAATAGGGCTCCGTAGAATGAATTTTCTCGTGTCCGGGTCACGGAGCTGTGTCCTGATTTGAATCTGCCGTGTCCTGTTGCTGTGTCCGGCTGCTGTGTCCAGTTTGAGTCCAGTGGAGACTCGCCGGGGCTTCGCCGTGGCGGCTCAGGGCGTCGCCGGAGGAGGACAGGTGGTGGTCTCTGGCCATGGGGGGGGTTCACTGTGGTGATGATGATGGTGAAGAGGAGGAGGCTGCTCCGGCCGGGTCTGTGGAAGTCTGGGGAGGGGCGAGGTTCAGTGGGAGAGGTTCAGTCGGGGATTGGTGGAGGTGATGTCGACGAGAGGAGGCTGACAAGAGGTCGTCGGGTTCAGGGTGGACTGCTCGGTGCAGTCGGGTTCAGGGTGGACTCGGCGGAGGAAGGAAGAGGACAGGGGGTTGAAGACGAGGGGGTCTCGAGCAGGGAGGACTGGGCTCCGGTCGGCGGTTGGGGGCTGCGGGGTCGAGCCGGGGTGGCTGTGCGCAGGGGGTCGGGTGGCGCGGAGCTCGGGGAGTGGAGAGGAGGAGCTGGGGAGTCGATGGTGGTGTTGGCGAGTGGCGGAGGAGGGGAAGGAGGTCGGGCTGGAGGTTGAACCGGTGGGGGATGGCGGTGGAGATGGGGGCCGGAGTAGAAGGGGGTCGGCTGGGGTCGAGGAAAGGGGCTCGGGGGGGAAGCAGAAGATGAGGAGGAGGAGATCGGGAAGGGTGGCGGTGGCGGGCTGTGGGTCGGCTGGAGGGGGAGTTGCCGTGCCGTGGGGGAGGCGGAGGTCGGGGGGGTAACCGACGGGGGAGGAGGAGTGGAAGGGCGGAGGAGGTAGAAGGGGTGGGGGAAACAGAGTGCCACGGTGAGGAGGAGTAGAAGGAGGAGAAAGGAGCGGGCGGGCGGAGCTCTCCGGCGGGGGGGGTTGGCTCGCCGCGGGGGGGGGGGCGGAGCTGCTCCGGCGGCCGGGGGGGGGGGTCGGCTGACGTCTAGGGATTGGGTTTGGGTTTTTGTGTTTTTATTTTATTTTCTTTTCTTTTATAGAAAAAAATAATAGATATTTTAAGTAAAATATCTAAAGATATTTTCGGGATATTTTCGGGTGGGTCCCGCCTCCAAATGGATGGTGCAGGTTCACCGGCCAATGAGGGGGTGACACCTCACAGGAAAATTTGCAGAAAAGTCCCTGTAATTTCATAAATTTCATAAAGGTCATATTTTGGGAATTTGTGCAATTTATGAAATTGTCTGGGAAAAACATATGATTCCTAAAAATACTAAAATTGTACAGAACTGAGGGAAATTGTTGTGTGAGGGTCCTGAGGGGGTGGGGGTGAGTCTGGGCAGGGACTGGACCTGGTTTCTGGGTGATACGGGCCATCGTATTAATTAATTAATAAATACTGCGCACGGTGTTCTCTAATTATTTAGAGGCAGGTTGGGCCATAATTTTAATACGGTGTCAATATACTAAATGTAGTATACTCAGTGTAGAATATTAACATATTTTTGTCTGGGCAAAACAGGTGCATGTTTGGCCTCTAATGTCTGTTGGAACAGAGAATGGTACAGGTCTGAGAATTTAATTACGTACGTTTGTAATAATATTTGTGCGTCTAAAACGAGGCACAAAACAGAGTATCTGGGAGTTGAGGTGCAGGAAAATAGACTAGCATGTCTAAGAGAGGTATGGGAACTTTGTTCGGGGTTAACAGTCAGGGTAAAGCTCCAAATAATTCGGTGATGGACAGGTGCACAAGTCAATAGGATATGTAAGCAAAATAAATTAAAAATATTACCATAAATCCTAAAGTGCTAAAAATAATCCTAAAAATGCTGGAATCTGGTCGAGGGGGTTTACAGGTAACCACCCTAAGTATGGGTGACCTTCCTAGGATGGGTAAGCTACTTATGATGGGTGACCTCCCATAGGATGGGTGACCTCCCATAGGATGGGTAACCTTCATAGGATGGGTGACCTCCCTTAGGATGGGTGACCTCCCGTAGGATGGGTGACTTCCCGTATGATGTGTAACCTCCCAAGGATGGGTGACCTCCCATAGGAAGGGTAACCCCCCGTCGGATGAGTGACCTCCCGTAGGATGGGTGACCTCCCTAGGATGGGTGACCTCCTATAGGATAAGTGACCTCCAATAGGATGGGTAACCTTCCTAGGATGGGTGACCTCCCTTAGGATGGGTGACCTCCCGTAGGATGGGTGACCTCCCTAGGATTGGTAACCTCTATTTGGATGGGTGACCTCTCGTAGGATGGGTAACCTCCCTTAGGTTGGGTGACCGCCCATAGGATGGGTGATATCTCGTAGGATGGGTGACCACCCGTAGGATGGGTAACCTCCCTCGGATGGATGACCTCCCTTAGGATGGGTGACCTCCCTAAGTATGGGTGACCTTCCTTAGGATGGGTGACCTCCTTAAGGATGGGTGACCTCCCTATGATCGGTAACCTCCCGTATGATGGGTAGCCTCCCTTAGGATGGGCGACCTCTCGTAGGATGGGTAACCTCCCTTAGGATGGGTGACCTACAATATAATGGGTAACCTCCCTTATGATAGGTGACCTCTAGGATGGGTAACCTCCAATAGGATGGGTGACCTATAGGATGGGTAACCTCCCTAGGATAGGTAACCTCCCTTAGGATAGGTGACCTATAGGATCGGTAACCTCCCTTAGGATACGTGACCTATAGGATGGGTAACCTCCCTTAGGATGGGTGACCCCCCGTAGGATGGGTGACCTCCAATAGGATGGGTAACCTCCCTTATGATAGGTGACCTCTAGGATGGGTAACCTCCAATAAGATGGGTGACCTATAGGATGGGTAACCTCCCTAGGATGGGTAACCTCCCTTAGGATATGTGACCTATAGGATCGATAACCTCCCTTAGGATAGGTGAGTTATAGGATGGGTAACCTTCATTTGGATGGGTGACCTCCATTAGGATGGGTGACCTCCCTAAGGATGGGTGACCTCCCATAGGATGGGTAACCTCTCGAAGGATGGGTGACCTCCCTTAGGATGGATGACCTCCCTAGGATGGGTAACCTCCCGTAGGATGGGTAACCTCCATTTGGATGGGTGATCGCTATTTGGATGGGTAACCACCCATATGATGGGTGGCCTCCCATAGGATGTGTGACCTCCCGTAGGATAGGTAACCTCACTAGGATTGGTGACCTCTAGTTGGATGGGTAACCACCCGTATGATGGGTAACCTCCCATAGGATGGGTAACCTCCGGATGGGTGACCTCTCGTAGGATGGGTGACTTCCCTAGGATGGGTAACCTCCCGTAGGATGGGTGACCTCGCATAGGATGGGTGACCTCCCGTAGGATGGATAACCTCCCTTAGGATGGATGACCTCCCGAATAGGTAACCTCCATTTGGATGGTTGACCTGCCTTAGGATGGGTGACCACCCTTAGGATGGGTGACCTCCCTAAGGATGGGTGACCTCCCATAGGATGGGTAACCTCTCGTAGGATGGGTGACCTCCCTTAGGATGGGTGACCTCCCTAGGATGGGAAAACTCCCATAGGATGGGTAACCTCCCTAGGATGGATGACCTTTCGTAGGATGGGTGACCTCCCTTAGAATGAGTGACCTCCCTAGGATGGATAACCTCCTGTAGGATGGTTAACCTCCCTAGGATGGGTGACCTCCCTTAGGATAGGTGACCTCCCTAAGGATGGGTAACCTCCCTAAGATGGGTAACCTCTCATAGGATGGGTGACCTACCTAGGATGGGTGACCTCCCGTAGGATGGGTGACCTCTCGTAGGATGGGTAACCTCCTGATGGGTGACCTCCTATAGGATGGGTGATTTTTCTTAGGATGGGTAACATCCCGTAGGATGGGTAACATCCCGTAGGATGGGTGACCTCCCTAGTATGGGTGACCTTCCTAAGGATTATTGACCTCGCATAGGATGGGTGACCTATAAGATGGGTAACCTCTCGAAGGATGGGTGATATCCCTAGGATGGGTGACCTCCCGTAGGATGGGTGACCTACCTTAGGATGGGTGGCCTTCATAGGATGGGTGACCTATAGGATGGGTGACCTCTCGTCAGATGGGTAACCTCCCGTAGGATGGGTGACCTCTCGTAGGATGGGTAACCTCCCTTAGGATAGGTGACCTCCCGTAGGATGGGTAACCTAAAATAGGATGGTCGACCTTCATAGGATGGGTGACCTCCATAGGATAGGTGACCTCCCTTAGGAAGGGTGATCTCCAATAGGATGGGTGACCTCTTATAGGATGGGTGACCTCCCTAGGATGGGTAACCTCTCGGATGTGTGACCTCTCGTAGCATGGGTGACCTCTAGTAGGATGGGTGACCTCCTTAGGATGGGTGACCTCCCGTAGGATGGGTGACCTCTCGTAGGATAGGTAACCTCCCTAGGATGGGTAACCTCTCTTAGGATTGGTGACCTCTAGTAGGATGGGTGACCCACCGTCGGAGGAGTGACCTCCCTTAGGATGAGTGACCTCCCATCCTAAGGGAGCTCACTCCTCCTACAGTGGGTCACCCATCCTACTAGAGGTCACCAATCCTAAGAGAGGTTACCCATCCTAGGGAGGTTACCCATCCTACGAGAGGTTACCCATCCTATTAGAGGTCACCCATCCTACGGGAGGTCACCCATCCTAAGGGAGGATACCCATCATATGGAGGTCACCCTTCCGAGGGAGGTCACCCATCCTACGGGAGGTCACCTATCCTATAGGAGGTTACCCATCCTCGGGACGACACCTATCCTGAGGGAGGACACCTATCCTAAGGGAGGATATCCATCCTATAGGTTACCCATCCTAAATGAGGTCATCCATCCTACGGAAAGTCACCCATCCAAATGGAGGTCACCCATCCTACGGGAGGTCACCCATCCTAGGGAGGTCAACCATCCTACGAGAGGTCACCCATCCTAGGGAGGTCACCCATTCTAGGGAGGACACCCATCCTATGGGAGGTCACCCATCCTAGGGAGGTCACCCATTCTAGGGAGGACACCCATCCTATGGGAGGTCACCCATCCTAGGGTGGACTTTCATCCTACGGGAGGTCACCCATCCTAGGGAGGTCACCCATCCTACGGGAGGTCACCCATCCTAAGGGAGGTTACCCATCCTAGTGAGGTCACCCATCCTCATATAGGTCATCCATCCTACAGGAGGTCACCCATCCAAAAGGAGGTCACCCATCCTACGGGAGGTCACCCATCCAAAGGGAGGTTACCCATCCTACGAGAGGTCACAAATCCTTTAGGTCACACATCCTATGGGAGGTTACCCATCCTATGGGATGTCACCCATCCTACGGGAGGTCACCCATCCTACGGGAGTTCACCCATCCTAAGGGAGGCCACTCATCCTAGGGAGGTTACCCAACCTACAGGTGGTTACCCATCCTAAGGGAGGTTACCCATCCTACGGTATATCACCCATCCTAAGGGAGGTTACCCATCCTACGGTATATCACCCATCATACGAGAGGTCACCCATCCTATAGGTTACCCATCCTAAAAATATTGGATGGGTGACCTTCCATAGGATGGTCCTGGGAACGTAGGATGGGTTACCTCCCATAGGCTGGGTAACCTCTCTTAGGATGGGTAACCTACATTTGGATGGATAACCACCCGTATGTTGGGTGACCTCTCATAGGTTGGATAACCTCCATTTGGATGGATAACCACCCGTATGATGGGTGACCTCTTATAGGGTGGGTGACCTCCCTTAGGATGAGTAACCTCCCGTAGGATGGGTAACCTCCCTAAGTATGGGTGACCTGCTGATGGATGACCTATTTTAGGATGGGTGTCCTCCCTAGGATGGGTGACCTCCCGTTGGATGGGTTACCTCCCTAAGGATGGGTAACCTCTCTTAGGATGGGTGACCTCCCGTAAGATGGGTGACTTCTCATAGGATGGGTAACCTCCCTTAGGATGGGTGAGCTCCGGTAGGATGGGTAACCTCCGGATGGGTAACCTTCCGTAGGATGGGTGATATCCCGTAGGATTGGTAACCTCCTTCGGATGGGTAACCTCCCTTAAGATGGGTGACCTCTCGTATGATGGGTGACCTCCCTAGGATGGGCAACCTACCATAGGATGGGTAACCTTCCTTAGGATGGGTGACCTCTCTTAGGATGGGTAATCTCTTGTAGGATGGGTGACCACCATTTGGATGGGTAACTTCTCTTAGGATGGGTAACCTCTCATAGGATGGGTGACCTCCATTTTGATTGGTAACCTCCCGTAGGATGGGTGGCCTCTCATAGGTTGGGTAACCTCCCTAAGTATGGGTGACCTTCCTAAGTATGTGTAACCTCCCATAGGATGGATGACCTTTCTAGGATGGGTAACCTCCCTAGGATAGGTAACCTCCCTTAAGATGGGTGACCTCTCGAAGGATAGGTTATATCCTGTAGGATGGGTAACCTCCCTAGGATGGGTGACCTCTCATAGGTTGGTTGACCTTCCATAGGATGGGTGATATCCCGTAGGATGAGAGGTCACTCATCCTACGGGAGGTCATCCATCCTACGAGAGGTTACCCATCCTAGAGAGGTTACCCAATTGATGGGTGACCTCCCATAGGATGGGTGACCTCCCGTAGGATAGGGAACCTTCCTATGATGGGTAACCTCCCGTAGGATGGGTAACCTCTCGTAGGATGGATGACCTCCCGTTGGATGGTAACCTCCCTAGGATGGGTGACCTCCCTAAGCATGGGTTACCTCCCTCTAGGATGGGTAACCTCTCTAGGATGGGTAACCTCCCTTAGGATGGGTAAACTCTCTTAGGATGGGTGACCTTCCTAAGGATAGGAGACCTCCCATAGGATGGGTGACCTCCCCTGGGATGGCTGATATCCCGTAGGATGGGTAACCTCCCTAGGATGGGTGACCTCCCTTAGGATGGATAACCTCTCTTAGGATGGGTGACCTCCCGTAGGATGGGTGACCTCTAGTAGGATGGGTAACCTCCCTTAGGATGGATAATTTCCCATAGGATGGGTAAACTTCCTTAGGATGGGTAACCTCTCTTAGGATGGGTGACCTCTATTTGGATGGGTGACCTCTATTTGGATAGGTAACCTCTCTTTGGATGGGTGACCTCCCATAGGAAGGGTGACCTTCCTTAGGATGGGTGGTGTCCCCTAGGATGAGTGTCCTCCCGTAGGATGGGTGACCTCCCGTAGGATGGGTGACCTCTCGTAGGATGGGTGATATCCCGTAGGATGGGTAACCTCCCTATGATGCGTTACATCCCTTAGGATGAGTGACCTCTCTTAGGATGGGTGACCTACATAATGATGGGTTACTTCCCATAAGATGGGTGACCTCTCTTAAGATGGGTAAACTCCCGTATGATGGATAACCTCTCTTAGGATAGGTAACCTCTCGTAGGATGGGTGACCTCCATTTGGATCGGTAACCTCTCTTTGGATGGGTGACCTTCCATAGGATGGGTGACCTACCTTAGGATGGGCGACGTCCCCTAGGATTGGTGACCTACTGTAGGATGGGTGTCATCCCGTAGGATGGGTGACCTACCTTAGGATGGGTAACGTCCCCTAGGATGGGTGACCTCCCGTAGGATGGGTATCCTCCCATAGGATGGGAGACCTCCCGTAGGATGGGTAACCTCCGGATGGGTAACCTCCCTAAGGATGGGTGACCTCTCGTAGGATGGGTGACCTCTAGTAGGATGGGTGACCTCTCGTATGATGGGTAACCTCCCTGAGGATGGGTGACCTCTCGTAGGATGGGTGACCTCGGGTAGGATGGGTGACCTCGCGTATGATAGGTGACATCTCTTAGGATGGGTAACTTCTATTTGGATGGGTAACCTCCCTAGGATGGGTAACCTCCCTTAGGATGGGTTCTCGTTGGATGGGTGACCTTCCTATGAGATTGGGTAACCTCCTAAGTATGTGTGACCTCCCGTAGTATGAGTGACCTCCCTAAGGATGGGTAACCTGTCTTAGGATGGGTAACCTCCCTTAGGATGGGTGACCTTCATATGATTGGTAACCTCCCTTAGGATGGGTGACCTCCCGTAGGATGGGTGACCTCCCATAGGATGAGTGACCTCCCTTAGGATGGGTGACCTCCCGTAGGATGGGTGACCTCCCTAGGATGGGTAACCTCCCTTAGGATAGGTAACCACCCATAAGATGGGTGATATCCCGTAGGATGGGTAACCTCTCGTAGGATGGGTAACCTCCCTTAAAATGGGTGACCTTCCGTAGGATGTGTAACCTCCCGTAGGATGAGTGACCTATTTCCCTTAGGATGGGTGATCTCTCGCAGGATGGGTAAGCTCCCTAGGATGGGTAACCTCCATTTGGATGGGTGACCTCCCTTAGGATGGGTGACCTCCCGTAGGATGGGTGACCTATTTCCTTTAGGATGGGTGACCTCCCGTAGGATGGGTAACCTCCCTACGATGGGTAACATCCATTTGGATGGGTGACCTCCCTAGGATGGGTAACCTCCCTTAAGATGGGTGACATCCCGTAGGATGGATAACCTCCCTTAGGATAGGTAACCAGCCTTAAGATGTGTGACCTCCTGTAGGATGGGAACCTCTCGTAGGATGGGTAACCTTCATTTGGATGGGTAACCACCAGTAGGTTAGGTAACCACCCTTGGATGGGTTACCTCCCTTAAGATGGGTGATCTCTCTTAGGATGAGGTCACCCATCCTACGGGAGGTCACCCATCCGGAGGTTACCCATCCTAAGGGAGGTCACACATCCTAGGAAAGTCACCCATCCAAAGGGAAGTCACCCATCCTAAGGGAAATCACCCATCCTACGGGAGGTCAGCCATCCTAGGGAGGTTACACATCCTTATGGAGGTCACCCATTCTACGGGAGATCAACCATCATATGGTAGGTTACCCATCCTAAGGGAGGTCTCCCATCCCTATGGGAGGTCTCCAATTCTACAGAAGATCACCCATCATACGGTAGGTTACCCATCCAACCATATAGGGCACCCATCCTAAAGGAGGTCACCCATCCTACGCGAGGTCACCCATCCTAAGGGAGGTTACCCATCCTAAGGGAGGTCACCCATCCAAAGAGAGGTTACCCATCCTAAAGGGAGGTTGCCCATCCAACGGGAGGTTACCCATCCTATGAGAGGTCACCCATCCTACGGGAGGTTACCCATCCTAAGAGAGGTCACCCATCCTAGGGAGGTCATCCATCCTACGAAAGGTTACACATCCTATAGGTGGTCACCCATCCGGAGGTTACCTACTTAGGGAGGTTACCCAACCTATGAGAGGTCATCCATCCTTAGGGAGGTTATCTATCATATGAAGGTTACCCATCCTAGGGAGGTTACCCATCCTAAGGGAGGTCACCCATCCTACGGGTGGTCACCCATCCTAGGGAGGTCACCCATCCTACGAGATGTTACCCATCTTAGGGAGGTTACCCATCCTACGGGAGGTTACCCATCCTAGGGAGGTCACCCATCCAAATGGAGGTCACCCATCCTACGAGTGGTTACCCATCCTCAGAGAGGTTACCTAACCTAAGGTAGGTCACTTATCCTATAGGAGGTCACCCATCCTAAAGGAGGTCACCCATCCTAAGAGAGATTACCCATCCTAAGGGAGGTTATCCATCCTAAGGGAGGCACTCATCCAAAGGAGGTTACCCATCCTAAGGGATATCACAAATCCTACGGGAGGTCACCCATCCTAAGGGAGGTCACCCATCCTACGGTAGGTCACCCATCCTAAAGGAGCTCACCCATCCTAGGGAGGTCACCCATCCTACGGGATATCACCCATCCTACGGGAGGTCACCCATCCTAAGGGAGGTCACCCATCCTAGGGAGGTTACCCATCATAGGGAGGTCACCGATTCTACGAGAGGTCACCAAACCTATAGGAGGTTACCCATCCTACGGGAAATCACCAATCATACGAGAGGTCAACCATCCTAAGGGTGATTACCCATCCTACGAGAGGTCACCCATCCTAAGGGAGATTACCGATCCTAGGGAGGTCACCCATCCTGCGGGAGGTCACCCATCTAAATGGAAGTTACCCATCCTATGGAGGTCACTAATCTTACGGGATGTCACCCATCCTAAGGGTGGTCACCAATCCTAGGGAGGTTACCCATCCTATGGGAGGTCACCCATCCTAGGAAGGTTACCCATCCAACGGGAAGTCACCCATCCTACAGGAGGTCACCCATCCTACGAGAGGTTATCCATCCAATGAGAGGTCACCCATCCTATGGAGGTCACCCATCCAAATAGAGGTTACCCATCCTACGGGAGGTCAGTCATCCCAAAGGAGGTTTTCTGTCCTATGGGATATCACCCATCCTACGAGAGGTCACCCATCCTATAGGTCACCCATCCTAAGGGAGGTTACCCATCCTAAGGGAGGTTACCCATCCTTGGGAGGTTACCCATCTTACGGTCGGTCACCCATCAGGAGGTTACCCATCCTAAGGGAGTTTACCCATCCAAAGGGAGGTCACCGATCCTAAGGGAGGTTATCCATCCTAGGGAGGTCACCCATCCTAAGGGAGGTCACCAATCCTAGAGAGGTTACCGATCCTAGGGAGGTCACCCATCCTAAGGGAGGTTACCCATACTACATTGAGTCACCCATCCTTCGGAAGGTCACCCATCCTTCGGAAGGTCACCCATCCTAAGGGAGGTTACACATCCTAAGAGAGGTCACCCATCCTAAGGGAGGTTACCCATCCGGAGGTTACCCATCCTTGGGAGGTTACCCATCCTATGGGAGGGTCATCCATCCTAAGGGAGGTCACCCATCCTAGGGAGTTTACCCATCCTACGGGAGGTCACCCATCCTACGGAAGGTCACCCATCAAAAGGAGGTCACCCATACTACGGGAGGTCACCCATCCTAAGGGAGGTCACCCATCCTTGGGAGGTCACCCATCCTATGAGAGGTTAGCAATCCTAAGGGAGGTCACCCATCCTAAGGTAGGTCACCCATCCTATAAGAGGTTACCCATCCTAAGAGAGGTTTCCCCATTCTAAGAGAGATTACCCATCCTAAGGGAGGTCACATCCTAGGGAGGTTACCCATCCTAATGGGATATCACCCATCCTACGGGAGGTCACCCATCCGAAGGATGGGTCACTCATCCTATGGTAGGTCACCCATCCTAATCGTGGTCACCCATCCAACGGAGTTCATCCATCAAAAGGAGGTCACCCATCCTACGGGAGGTAACCTCCCTTAGGATGGGTGACCTCTCATAGTATGGGTGATATCCCGTAGGATGGGCAACCTCCCTAAGATGGGTATCCTCCCTTAGGATGGGTAACCTCCCTAGGATAGTAGAGGTTATACATCCTAAGGGAGGTCACCAATCCTACAGGAGGTTACCCATCCTAAGGGAGGTCACCCATCCTACAAGAGGTTACCTATCCTACGAGAGGTTACCCTTCCTACGGGAAGTCACCCATCCGGAGGTTACCCATCCGACGAGAGGTCACCCATCCTAAGGGAGGTTACCCATCCTATGGGAGGTCACCCATCCTACGAGAGGTCACCTATCCTATGGGAGGTCACCAATCCTGAGGGAGGTTACCCATCCTAGGAAGGTTACCCATCCTACGGTATATCACCCATCCAAATGGAGGTTACCCATCCTACAGGGGGTCACCCATCCTATGGAGGTCACCCATCCTACGGAAGGTCACCCATCATATGAAGGTCAACCATACTAGGAAGGTTACCAATCATAAGGGAGGTAACCCATCCTAGGGAGGTTACCCATCCTATGGAGGTCACCCGTCCTACGGGAAGTCACCCATCCTGAGGGAGGTTACCCATCCTAGGGAGGTTACCCATCCTTGGGAGGTCACCTATCCTAAGAAAGGTTACCCATCCTTAGGGAAGACACCCATCCCATGGGAGGTTAACCATCCAAAGAGAGGTTACCCATCATACGGGATATCACCCATCATACGTTAGGTTACCCTTCCTACAGGAGGTCACCCATCCTAAGGGAGATTACGGATCCTATGAGAGGTTACCCATCGTATGTAGGTTACCCATCCTAAGGGAGGTCACTTATCCTAGGGAGGTTACCCATCCTACGGGAGGTTACCCATCCTGCGGGAGGTTACCCATCCTATGGGAGGTTATCCATCCTACGACAGGTCACCCATCCTAAGAGAGGTTGCCTATCCTAAGGGAGGTTACCCATCCTACGAGAGGTCACATATTCTTAGTGAGTTTACCCATCCTATGGGAGGACACCCATCCTAAGAGAGGTTACCCTTCCTACTGGAGGACACCCATCCTAAGAGAGGTTACCCTTCCTAAGAGAGGTCATCCATCCTTAAGGAGGTCACCCATCCTAAGAGAGGTCACCCATCGTATGTAGGTTATCCATCCTAAGGGAGGTCACTTATCCTAGGGAGGTTATCCATCCTACGGGAGGTTACCCATCCTACGGGAGGTTACCCATCCTATGGCAGGTTATCCATCCTACGACAGGTCACTCATCCTAAGAGAGGTTGCCAATCCTAAGGGAGGTTACCCATCCTACGAGAGGTCACCCATTCTTAGTGAGTTTACCCATCCTATGGGAGGACACCCATCCTAAGAGAGGTTACCCTTCCTACGGGAGGACACCCGTCAAAAGAGAGGTTACCCTTCCTACGGGAGGACACCCATCCTAAGAGAGGTTACCCTTCCTAAGAGAGGTCACCCATCCTTAGGGAGGTCACCCATTAGGACAGGTCACCCATCCCAAGAGAGGTTGCCTATCCTAAGGGAGGTTACCCATCCTACGATAGGTCACCCATTCTTAGTGAGTTTATCCATCCTATGGGAGGACACCCATCCTAAGAGAGGTCACCCATCCTAAGGGATATCACCCATCCTACGAGAGGTCACCCATCCTATAGGTCACCAATCCTACGAGAGGTCACCCATCATAAGGAAGGTTACCTATCCTATGGGAGGTCACCTATTATAAGCGAGGTCACCCATCATAAGGAAGGTTATCCATCCTACGGAAGGTCACCCATCCTAGGAATGTCACCCATCCTACGGGAATCTCTGTGGTGGGAGATACGAATCCGTGAACATAGGTAGTTACCGTAGTTTTCTGCGATACCCAAAAGTTATCATTTTTTGCCAACTTGGTCGCTGTTTTCGCGTAGGTTTATGCGCTGTTCGAGGTCAACTAACATACAGATATGGAAGGGGGTTAAGTCGTGAACATACCGGTGAAGACGGGGTCGATTTTGGTCGAGCGAGGGCACGGGAAATAGGGCTTGAACACAGGTACTTCGCTGTTCGAACTGTTGTTGCGGGGTGCAAAGTCGATCGCGGTCACGGCGACGCTGGTGGTCGGCGGTGGTTGACGTCAAGCTGGCGGCTAGGTCGACGGCGGCGTTCGCAGGGTAGGGTGGAGTATAGATGGTAAGTTTAGGGTTTCGGAAGGGAGAGAGATATATAGATAGAGGAGAGCGGGTTTCGGTCTGCGATATCGGTCGTGAAAGCAGTCACGGCTGCTGCTGTTTATTTTTTTCAAATTTCTAAATGGCCGAGTTTTGGGGTTAGGCGGGTAGTGGGTTTGGCTAACGGGTAGGATATGGGTTTTGGGTTTGAATCCATTAAGGTTTTAAACCCATTTTCTTTTCTTTTTTTTTCTAATTCCTTGTTCTTTTATTTAATTCTTTTCTAATTTCCATTCTATTTAGGGAGATTACCCATCCTAGGGAGGTCATCCATCCTACGGGACCTCTCATAGGATGGGTAACCTCGCGTAGGATGGGTGACTTTACTTTTCCCAGGATGGGTGACCTTCCTAGGATGGGTGACCTTCCTAGGATGGGTGACTTTACTTTCCCTAGGATGGGTGACCTCCCTATGTTGGGTAACCTTTATTTGGATGGATAACCTCCCTTGGGATGGCTGACCTCTCGTAGGATGGGTAATCTCCCGTAGGATGGGTGACCTCCCATAGGATGAGTAACCTTCATATGATGGGTAACCTCCATTTGGAAGGGTGACCTCCCGTAGGATGGTTAACCTTCCGTAGGATAGGTGACCTCCCTATGATGGGTGACCTCTTTTAGGATGGGTAACCTCTCATAGGATGGATGACCTCTCGTAGGATGGGTAACCTCCATAGAGAGGTTACCCATCCTAAGGGAGGTTACCGATCCTAAGGGAGGTTACCCAACCTACGGGTGGTTAACCATCCAAATGGCGGTTACCCATCCAACGGGGAGCCACCTATCCTACGGGAGGTCACCAATCCAAAGAGAGGTCACCCATTCTAAGATTTATCACCGATCTTAAGGGTGGTTACCCATCCTACAAGAGGTTACCTATCCTACGGGAGGTGACCTCCTTAGGATGGGTGACCTTCATAGGATGGGTGACCTATGGGATGGGTGACCTCTCGTAGGATGGGTGATATCCTGTAGGATGGGTGATATCCCAAAGGATGGGAGACTTCCCTTAGGATGGGTAACCTCCCTAGGATGGGTAACCTCCCTTAGGATAGGTGCCTTCATAGGATGAGTAACCTCCCTTAGGATGGGTGACCTCCCTAGGATGGGTAACCTCCGAAAGGGTGACCTCCCTTAGGATGGCTGACCTCCCATAGGATGGGTGACCTCTCGTAGAATGGGTAACCTCCCTAGGATGGGTAACCTCCCTATGATGGATAACCTTCATATGATGGGTGAACTCCTTTTGATGGGTGACCTCCCATAGGATGGGTGACCTATAGGATGGGTGACCTCTCGTAGGATGGGTGATATCCCGTAGGATGGGTGACCCACCGTTGGATGGGTGACCTCCCGAGGATGGGTAACCTCCCGTTGGATGGGTTACCACCCGTATGATGGGTGAACTCCCTTAGGATAGGTGACCTCCCGTAGGACGGGTAACCTCCCTAGGATGGGTAACCTCACGTAGGATGATTGACCTCCCTTAGGATGGGTGACCTCCCTTAGGATGGGTGACCTACCGTACGATGGGTGACCTCTAGTAGGATGGGTGACCTTCATATGATGGGTGACCTCCTTTTAATGGGTGACCTCCTACAGGATGGGTAACCTATAGGATGGGTGACCTCTTGTAGGATGGGTGATATCCCGTAGGATGGGTGACCTCCCGTAGGATGGGTGACCTCCTTTGGATGGGAGACCTCCCGTTGGATGTGTAACCACCCGTATGATGGGTGACCTCCTTTAGGATGGGTGACCTCTCGTAGGATGGATGACCTCCCTAGGATGGGTAACCTCTCTTAGGATGGGTAACCTCTCGTAGGATGGGTAACCTCTCTTAGGATGGGTAACCTCTCGTAGGATGGGTGACCTCCTTTTGGATGGGTAACCTCTCTTAGGATGGGTAACCTCGGGTATGATAGCTGACCTCCCATAGGATGGGTAACCTCCCTTAGGGAGGTCACCTATCATATGCGAGGACACCCATCGTGAGGGAGGTTACCCATCCTAAGGGAGATCACCCATCATAAGGGAGGTCACCTATCCTAAGAGAGGTTACCCATCCTAAGGGAGGTCAGCTATCATACCCGAGGTTACCCATCCTAAGAGAGGTTACCCTTCCAAATGGAGGTCGCCCATACTACGAGAGGTTACCCATCCTAAGAGAGATTACCCATCCAAATGGAGGTCACCCATCCTACGAGAGATTACCCATCCTAAGAGAGGTTACCCATCCTAAGGGAGGTCACTCACCCTATCGGAGGTCACCCATACCATCCTAGGGAGGTCACCCATCCAACGGGAGGTTAACCATCCTACGAGAGGTCACCCATCCTAGGGAAGTCACCCATCCTACGGGAGGTCACCCATCCTAAGGGAGCTTACCCATCCTAAGAGAGGTCACCTACCCTAAGGGAGCTTACCCATCCTAAGAAAGGTCACCCATCCTAGGGAGGTCAACCATCCTACGGGAGGTCACCCATCCTAAGGGAGGTCACCCATCATACGGGTGGTTACCCATCCAACGGAAGGTTACCAATCCTAAGGAGGTCACCCATCCTACGAGAGGTCACCCATCCTACGAGATATCACCAATCCTACGAGAAGTCACCCATCCTATAGGTCGCCCATCCTATGGGAGGTTACCCATCCTAGGGAGGTCACCCATCCTACGTGAGGTTAACCATCCTAAGGGAGGTCATCCATCGTATGGGAGGTCACCCATCCTAGGGAGGTCACCAATCCTACGGGAGGTCACCTATCTGGAGGTTACCTATCCTAGGGAAAGTAAAGTCACCCATCCTACGGGCGGTTACCCATCCTACAAGAGGTCACCCATCCGGAGGTAACCCATCATAAGGAAGTTTACCCATTCTAAGGGAGGTCACCCATCCTAAGGAAGTCACCCATCTTAAGGTGGTTACCCATCCTAAGGGAGGTCACCCATCCTTAGTTAGGTCACCCATCCTAACGTAGGTTACCCATCCTAAGGGAGGTTACCCATCCTACGAGAGGTCACCCATCCTATAGGTCACCCTTCTAACGGGAGGTTACCCATCCTAGGGAGGTCACCCATCCAACGGAAGGTTACCCATCCTTAGGGAGGTCACCCATCGTACGGGAGGTCACCCATCCTAGGGAGGTCACTCATACTTAGGGAGGTTACCCATTCTACGTGAGATCATCCATCCTAGGGAGGTTACCCATCCAAATGATGGTCACCCATCGTATGGAGGTTACCCATCCTATGAAGGTCACCCATCCTACGGGAGGTTATCCATCCTAGGGAGGTCCCCCATACTTAGAGAGGTTACCCAACCTATGAGAGGTCACCCATCCAAATAGAGGTTACCCATCCAAGGGAGGTCACCCATCCTACGGGAGGTCACCCATCTTAGGGAGGTCACCCATCCAGAGGTTACCTATCCAAAGAAAAGTAAAGTCACCCATCTTATGGGAGGTTACCCATCCTACGAGAGGTCAGCCATCCCAAGGGAGGTCACCCATCCTAGGGAGGTAAACCATCCTAAGGGAGGTCACCTATCTTAAGTGTGGTTACCCATCCTAAGGTAGGTCATCCATCCTAAGTTATGTCACCCATCCTAACGGAGGTTACCCATCCAAAGGGAGGTTACCCATACTAGGGAGGTTACCCATCCTACGTTGGTCACCTATCCTACGGGAGGTCACCCATACTTAGGTAGGTCACCCATCCTATGCAAGGTCACCCATCCTAGGGAGGTCACCCATCCTATGGGAGGTCACCCATCCCAAGGGAGGTTACCCATCGAAAGGGAGGTCACCCATCCGTTGGTAACCTATGTCTCTACCACATTCCGAAAACAGGGGTATTTTTGACTTTTTATATTATTTAATATTATAGTAGTTACAATTAAGTAAATTCATGATAGTATTTAATTTAAATAAATATGTGAGATGTGTAATTAAATATATAAATATATACAGTGTTCATTTATTTTGAGCTAGCAGACTTGACCTAGAAGCCCAGTAGATGAACACCTGTCTGAATTATGGAATTTTGTATTTAATTGTTTTATCTAGAATTTATTTATTGGAGATTGTAATTAATTACCGTATTTTATTTAATTATTGCGCATTGCCTTTGCTTCGATATTTGGAGCGCTACCCTGACTTTTGTCTTCCAACAAATTTCACAATCTTGCCCTAGACATGCCCGCCTTCCATTCTGCTATTTTTGCAACTCATAATTATGCTCTCTGTGCATTATTTCTAGCCGCACAAAAATCGTCGCGGACGTTATTTAAAAAATCCCTATTTTGTATCGTTGTGCGTTCCAATCGAAATTGGAGGAAATCTTGACCTATTTTTCGTGCGGCCCAAATTAGGGTAATATCCTGTTCTGAGTCTACTTCATTATTGGTATTGATGACCTAACCTGATTTTGGCCCCTTGTGCTCCTAATTAATTTTAGAACACAACTTGCATTTATTTCTAATTAAATTGAGGATACTATTTTAACCAATTCTGAAAATCCCAATTTAATTCCGGTGCCCTGCTATTTGAGCCCATACCAAACATACAGCGCCCCCTGACCCTACAAAACACCGAACACCGAATCGCCCGCCAAATTTTCATCATTTTATGCGTCTGTGCAAATACCCAAATTTAAGGGGGCTAATTTGCAAATTTGCATTTTTAGTGTCCACACCCATTTGTTTAAACCAATGAGGAATCTCTAATATTTTTAACCTCACCCTCATTCCCACATGAAATTCTCCATGACCAATCTGGACCACACATTTAATGAGCCAATCCTAACCCTTGATTCCACACACCCTCTCTCCCTATATAATGTCATATCACATTAAACCCTAATCTCTAGAAAACCTAGGTAGCCCACCTCACAAGCCCCCACATTTCCTCTCCAACGTATGATCAAATTCTTCTTCTCCTTCTTCCTTTCTTCTTCTCTTTCTTTTCTTCTTCTTCTTCTTCCCTTCTTCTTCTTTCTTTAGTTTCTCTTTTGAATTCAAAAGAGGAGAAGGGGGGGAACACTGTTCACCCCCCTACTGCACCCGGCCGCTGAGCCCGCGCCCGGCGGCGCTGCCAACTCCGGTTCTCCCCGCTCACTACCACTACTTCCAACCCTCCGGCCTCCCTGCCGAGCTGCACTGCCCCGCAGCCCGATCCCGTACTCCGGCGTGGTCAGCCATCCTCCGGCCGACCTGCACTCCGACCGCTGCTCCAGCTCCGCGCCTCCTCCATTGCCGAGTCCCTCATCCTCCCTACAGCCGACCGACGGCTGCATCGGCTGCTCCTCCTCTGCGCTTCTTCCCTCCGGCGGCCACTGATCAGCCTCCGACCGCCGCTGAACTCCTCCCCTGTATTCCCCGAGTCCCCCTCTGCGTACACCTCAGCCGACGGAGCCGACTACTCTTCTTCCTCCGGTCCAGCCATCAACCGGCCAGACCCGACCCCCGGTGCTCCGGCCCCCTGCTGCTCGACAACCACCACCTCCATCTTCACCATCCACCACCACTACTCCTCTCCCTCCGGCGAGACTCCGGACGACCACCACAGTAAGCCCCTCCTTCCCTCTCCCCCTTTCCCTGTAATTAACATGTATATGTATGGTTTATTTAACATGTATATGTGTGGTTAATTTATGTATAGTGTATGTATGGTGTACATAATGTATAAAGTACATTAGTTGATTAATGTATGGTGTACATTAATTTATGTAATGTATAGTGTACATTAATTAATAATGTATAGTATATATAATATATGTATATGTATAATAGTTATTTAATTAATACTTTAAATATGTGAATATGTATAGTATATAAATACGTAAGTAATGTATATTTTAATATATGTACCTGGATATTATTCATTTATAAATAAAATGTTAAACATGTATAAGCATAGTATATATATATACTTTAGTATATGTATGTATTAATGTATATATACATATAAATGATATATGAAATGTTTTATTAGTATATATATGTATAAACGTATTTTGGTGTATAGTATGTATTTAAATAAATTGTATAATTATAGTATGTATAATTAATTTTATAATGTGTAATTAATTGTATAGGGTTGTATTTACTTAATTGTATAAGTATATATTATTGTATTTTTAATTGGTACATGTGAGTATATATATATAATTAGTCTATGTATGTATTCGTTAATTCATATGTGTATATATATATTTTTGTATAAACCCTTAGCATATTTTTAATAATGTATACATATATATTTTGTATATGTATTTAATTTGATATATATATATATATTGGAAGTACATATGTTAATTAAGATGTGTATATTTATGTATATCCCTACCAGATGACCCTAGTTGACTAGTGCCCTGCCTGGCATGGCCCTGAGGCCAGTGTTTATAGACTGTGTGTTAGCGTAGCATCTGATGCAAATGTGGTTTTGCTTTGTGATATGTTTATAGGACGGTTGGTTTACCCAGGGGATACTCTGGAACAGGACCTCAATAATTACCAGCTAAGGACCCAAGGCAAGTACATTTCTCTGATAATTTTCAATTGTTGATAATTCCTATAAAGTTCAATAATCTAGAAATGTTACATCTGAATCCTTAACACTGTGCTACACGGACTAGTATAGCTTGGATCTGCAGTCATGAGATGTTACATTGATTATCGTATTGACATTGTACACAACATGTATATTAGACATCGTACATGATAGATTGGACTTGCTCGTGTATCGTGACGTGTCATGGTTGGATCCACAGTACTAGTTGGGGGCGGGGAAGTAGTTAGTAAGAAATGTGATCATAACCTCTTATTGCAGTATAGAATAATGTAAGTGTTAATCATGCTCTTCACATATGATTAGCCAGGCCCTGTAGCAATCGTACATGTTCCCAAGCCGATCACATTTCGAAACTACTATTTCAAACACTTAGAATAGATTACAGTTCCCTATTTTAAATCATATACTACATCACCCGTATATGATACTATACCTTGTTCTTTTCATTTTCATATATGCACTGACTATCTCATATTGCCTATTACCTGTCTCTTTACATTTCCTGTCTCTCTATTTTGCCATTGCATTTATTCTCGGTCTTCTCAGTATCTAGCATGATCTGTTTATTACTTTATAGTCCTTATCAATTAAATGGAACTGTTATTTGAGATTGTACTTTGCTCCTTCCTGACTGGAAACATTTTTCCAGACTATGCCTTAGAGGACCGATGTCCGACACTTTATGGACCCTATGGTGAGTAGCTGCAGACTTGGTAGTTCAGTTATGATTCCGGGAGGTCTAGCCGGAATCACTGATTCTTCTAGTTAGTTCTTTTAGCAGACTATTTGGTACCGGATTTGTCTCCGGCATTTTGTTGAGACTTGGATATTTGTTGAGTTAGATTATTACTTTTTGACTTGTGTTGTATTTAATTTTTTTCGATATCTTATCGTGCTGTAGTCCTGTGATTGAGTATGTGTTCATGTAATTGTGTCATCCGTGCCTCCTTATGGAGATTGGATGCTTGTGTGAGATTGGCTAGATAGTATCAAGACCTTGACAGCGTTCTACCGCCGATGCTGCGGCGTAGGCTGGACGTAACCGCGTACTCGTGCCCCAATTCCGGGTGCGGGTCGTGACACATTTTTAGTGGTGGCCCATACAGGTCAGACTTCGCAAGTTGTGCGATATCGTGGTAGTGCGACGTCTTCGTTGTACTACTGCGTGCCTGCTATAGGACATAGGATATAGGATACTAGGATGAGAGAGGATACTCAATCACAATTTATTTGAAAGATTTCCTGGGATGACCCCATGAGAATCTTATTATAAATTCCAATTTAATTCCTTCGCCCTTGTTTCCGTCCGTCCTCACTCGTTGATATTGAGTTTGATTCTTGTTGACCAGTTGTTAAATTTAATTATTGGTATCGTTGTTGAGTTAATTTTATATCAAGATGAATTTTACGGGCTAAAATTTACGGTATCATTTGATGACATATGTTGATGAGTACAGTGAGAAAGGTAAAACGTCTACTTTGGTTATGAAACCTAGAGTTTATCGCAGCCATATTAGCTGTCGTGACGAGAACGTAGGAACCTGACCTGGATGTACATACTGTAGTTATGAAACTGAGAGTCTCTCGCAGCCATATCGGTTGGCGTGGCGAAGATTCTAGATGACATGATTATAGAGTTGCATACCTTAGTTACGGAACCTGTCGTTTATCGCATCTATGCTTACTAGCGTGGCGAGGATTCTAAGTGTCATGATTTCTGACAGACGTGTATGATTATCAGGTTGTATCTTAAATTGGTTCTTAAAGTATCATCTCAACACTTATCTATTTCTGTTATTACAGGACTTTATTTCATCGCTTCTTTTGTTTGCTAGCAGTAGAAATACCTTTAGTCCTCAATCCAGTTCTTTTTAGCTCCTATTCTCTGAGGATTCCTTGTTAAGTATGATGATTAGTGACTTGTAATTATGTCTGTGTCTTGAGTATTAGTATTGACTGAGTGTTGCTTGTGAGTTTGTAAGTGTTTCCTAGTTGGACATGTGAGCAGTAGGCATTAATCTAAAGTTAACCCATAGCGTAGTGCCTTGTAGCAATAGTTTTATGATAGGTGTGTTATAGTTAGTATTGGCACTATAGATAGAGGAGAAAGAGTATCAGTGATGATGATCATTTGGAAGTAATAGTGCAAATAATTCGGGCAGTACAATTTTTGTACACAGTTGAGGTTGTAAATAATTGGTGTATTAGTGTGCACCTTGAATATTAGAGACTGTGAGTAATTATATGTATACTTGTGGATTCAATTTTATCGTTTGAAGAGTGGAATGAATTGCAATTTTTAAGAATTTTAAGGAGTTGAGTTTTTTATGTTATTAAAATGTTTGAGGATTCAATTTGATTCAATGAGCCTAGACAAAGCTGTAAGGATTTTTGGAAGTGATTAAATTTTTGTTTCAGCTTCTGAACATCTGACTTTGAGGAAAGTATATGTATTTTACTTTAAATTGTTCGAGGAGTTAGTTTTGAGGACCTTATTATGAGGATAAAATTTTATCATGGAAGAGATATAATTTAGTATATGAATAGATGAGGTACATATGTAAGGATATGTTGGCTTGAGCATGATTGAGATCTCACTGCCAACTGACTTGGGTGTTCATCTAGGATTATATTGGAGAGAGCAGTACTTAGTATGATGTGTTGTATTTGATATGCACTTGAGTGATAAGGATAACTAGTATCAACAATTATAGTAGGTAAGAGAGCTAGCAGTGAGTGTGCTGGTAGTAAAAAACTAGGGTACTAAAGAGATAGAGGTATCAGACCTTGGATGCATTATTAAACCATGGATATATTAAAGATTCTTGGTATCAGATTTAGGTATCAATAGGCAGGTGTATGCAATGAGGATGTAATCATGGATGTCTTGTGGACTAATGATTAGTTGATATGGATATCAGTGTACAGGAATAGGAATTAGTTAGTGAATGTGCCAGAGTTAAGTGTATGTTAGAGATAGAAGATACTGCAAGAATATGTTAGTAGGTCCTTCTTTCTTTCCTCATGTTCTTTTTCGTCTTCTGATCGATTGATTCCCTAGTACTGTAGCTTGTATTCATGATTTCTTGTTATAATGTAGTTAGTAGTACCCCTGATACAGAGACTATAATACCATGACAAAAGACACCATGACCGTATATATTCCCCTTGGTTTGCATGTTGTATGATTATAGGAAAGATTTTTAGATCAGGATTATTTGGGTTTAACCATGACGAAGATTCATGAAGGAGTTATGACTTGACAAGAGAGACAAGATGATTAAAATTCGAGGATAAACATTGATTTAAATAGAGGGTTAAGAAATTAACATGGCATAATTGGTGGTTTATTAATTCCAGGAAGATTATGATATGATTAAATTGGTTATTAAAATTTGGAAATTTTGGGAGACTATCATTATATTTATTTAATTGCAAGTTATGAATTTTTAAAATTTATAATTGGATGTTGCATTTGGAGAATCCATGAGTATCGTATTGTTGAGTATTTTGAGGAAAGAGGAAATCGAGGAATAAAATCATTGATGGATTAATGTTTGAATTCAAACTTTTTGGGATGAGATTACATTTTATATATGTGCGTTGATTAAAATCAAATTTGAGGAGTGGATATTAAATTCTGAGTATTGAATTATTAACTAAAAATTTTGGGAAATTTTTGATAAAAATGGACTTTAATTTTATTTCGAGGATTTTTCAGGAATGCAATAATTTCAGAAATTTTTAAATTGTGAAAGGACATTGTGGATTATTACCTGATTTCGTAGTTGATGAATTTAAACTTTGAGGGAAAAATAATAATGTGTATGAATAAACGCTACTTTGAGGATTTTAAATTTCGAGGACGAAATTCTTTTAAGGAGGGTAGACTTGTCACTACCACATTCCGAAAACAGGGGTATTTTCGACTTTTTATATTATTTAATATTATAGTAGTTACAATTAAGTAAATTCATGATAGTATTTAATTTAAATAAATATGTGAGATGTGTAATTAAATATATAAATATATACAGTGTTCATTTATTTTGAGCTAGCAGACTTGACCTAGAAGCCCAGTAGATGAACACCTGTCTGAATTATGGAATTTTGTATTTAATTGTTTTATCTAGAATTTATTTATTGGAGATTGTAATTAATTACCGTATTTTATTTAATTATAGCGCATTGCCTTTGCTTCGATATTTGGAGAACTACCCTGACTTTTGTCTTCCAACAAATTTTACAATCTTGCCCTAGACATGCCCGCCTTCCATTCTGCTATTTTTGCAACTCATAATTATGCTCTATGTGCATTATTTCTAGCCGCACAAAAATCGTCGCGGACGTTATTTAAAAAATCCCTATTTTGTATCGTTGTGCGTTCCAATCGAAATTGGAGGAAATCTTGACCTATTTTTTGTGCGGCCCAAATTAGGGTAATATCCTGTTCTGAGTCTACTTCATTATTGGTATTGGTGACATGACCTGATTTTGGCCCCTTGTGCTCCTAATTAATTTTAGAACACAACTTGCATTTATTTCTAATTAAATTAAGGATACTATTTTAACCGATTCTGAAAATCCCAATTTAATTCCGGTGCCCTGCTATTTGAGCCCATACCAAACATACAGCGCCCCCTGACCCTACAAAACACCGAACACCGAATCGCCCGCCAAATTTTCGTCATTTTATGCGTCTGTGCAAATACCCAAATTTAAGGGGGCTAATTTGCAAATTTGCATTTTTAGTGTCCACACCCATTTGTTTAAACCAATGAGGAATCCCTAATATTTTTAACCTCACCCTCATTCCCACATGAAATTCTCCATGACCAATCTGGACCACACATTTAATGAGCCAATCCTAACCCTTGATTCCACACACCCTCTCTCCCTATATAATGTCATGTCACATTAAACCCTAATCCCTAGAAAACCTAGGTAGCCCACCTCACAAGCCCCCACATTTCCTCTCCAACGTATGATCAAATTCTTCTTCTCCTTCTTCCTTTCTTCTTCTCTTTCTTTTCTTCTTCTTCTTCTTCCCTTCTTCTTCTTTCTTTAGTTTCTCTTTTGAATTCAAAAGAGGAGAAGGGGGGGGGGGAACACTGTTCACCCCCCTACTGCACCCGGCCAATTGAGCCCGCGCCCGGCGGCGCTGCCAACTCCGGTTCTCCCCGCTCACCACCACTACTTCCAACCCTCCGGCCTCCCTGCCGAGCTGCACTGCCCCGCAGCCCGATCCCGTACTCCGGCGTGGTCAGCCATCCTCCGGCCGACCTGCACTCCGGCCGCTGCTCCAGCTCCGCGCCTCCTCCATTGCCGAGTCCCTCATCCTCCCTACAGCCGACCGACGGCTGCATCGGCTGCTCCTCCCTATGCGTTTCTTCCCTCCGGCGGCCACTGATCAGCCTCCGACCGCCGCTAAACTCCTCCCCTGCATTCCCCGAGTCCCCCTCTGCGTACACCTCAGCCGGCGGAGCCGACTACTCTTCTTCCTCCGGTCCAGCCATCAACCGGCCAGACCCGACCCTCGCTGCTCCGGCCCCCTGCTGCTCGACAACCACCACCTCCATCTTCACCATCCACCACCACTACTCCTCTCCCTCCGGCGAGACTCCGGACGACCACCACAGTAAGCCCCTCCTTCCCTCTCCCCCTTTCCCTGTAATTAACATGTATATGTATGGTTTATTTAACATGTATATGTGTGGTTAATTTATGTATAGTGTATGTATGGTGTACATAATGTATAGAGTACATTAGTTGATTAATGTATGGTGTACATTAATTTATGTAATGTATAGTGTACATTAATTAATAATGTATAGTATATATAATATATGTATATGTATAATAGTTATTTAATTAATGCTTTAAATATGTGAATATGTATAGTATATAAATACGTAAGTAATGTATATTTTAATATATGTACATGGATATTATTCATTTATAAATAAAATGTTAAACATGTATAAGCATAGTATATATATATACTTTAGTATATGTATGTATTAATGTATATATACATATAAATGATATATGAAATGTTTTATTAGTATATATATGTATAAACGTATTTTGGTGTATAGTATGTATTTAAATAAATTGTATAATTATAGTATGTATAATTAATTTTATAATGTGTAATTAATTGTATAGGGTTGTATTTACTTAATTGTATAAGTATATATTATTGTATTTTTAATTGGTACATGTGAGTATATATATATAATTAGTCTATGTATGTATTCGTTAATTCGTATGTGTATATATATATTTTTGTATAAACCCTTAGCATATTTTTAATAATGTATACATATATATTTTGTATATGTATTTAATTTGATATATATATATTGGAAGTACATATGTTAATTAAGATGTGTATATTTATGTATATCCCTACCAGATGACCCTAGTTGACTAGTGCCCTGCCTGGCATGGCCCTGAGGCCAGTGTTTATAGACTGTGTGTTAGCGTAGCATCTGATGCAAATGTGGTTTTGCTTTGTGATATGTTTATAGGACGGTTGGTTTACCCAGGGGATACTCTGGAACAGGACCTCAATAATTACCAGCTAAGGACCCAAGGCAAGTACATTTCTCTGATAATTTTCAATTGTTGATAATTCCTATAAAGTTCAATAATCTAGAAATGATACATCTGAATCCTTAACACTGTGCTACACGGACTAGTATAGCTTAGATCTGCAGTCATGAGATGTTACATTGATTATCGTATTGACATTGTACACGACATGTATATTAGACATCGTACATGATAGATTGGACTTGCTCGTGTATCGTGACGTGTCATGGTTGGATCCACAGTACTAGTTGGGGGCGGGAAAGTAGTTAGTAAGAAATGTGATCATAACCTCTTATTGCAGTATAGAAAAATATAAGTGTTAATCATGCTCTTCACATATGATTAGCCAGGCCCTGTAGCAATCGTACATGTTACCAAGCCGATCACATTTTGAAACTACTATTTCAAACACTTAGAATAGATTATAGTTCCCTATTTTAAATCATATACTACATCACCCATATATGATACTGTACCTTGTTCTTTTCATTTTCATATATGCACTGACTGTCTCATATTGCCTATTACCTGTCTCTTTACATTTCCTGTCTCTCTATTTTGCCATTGCATTTATTCTCGGTCTTCTCAGTATCTAGCATGATCTGTTTATTACTTTATAGTCCTTATCAATTAAATGGAACTGTTATTTGAGATTGTACTTTGCTCCTTCCTGACTGGAAACATTTTTCCAGACTATGCCTTAGAGGACCGATGTCCGACACTTTATGGACCCTATGGTGAGTAGCTGCAGACTTGGTAGTTCAGTTGTGATTCCGGGAGGTCTAGCCGGAATCACTGATTTTTCTAGTTAGTTCTTTTAGCAGACTATTTGGTACCGGATTTGTCTCCGGCATTTTGTTGAGACTTGGATATTTGTTGAGTTAGATTATTACTTTTTGACTTGTGTTGTATTTAATTTTTTTCGATATCTTATCGTGCTGTAGTCCTGTGATTGAGTATGTGTTCATGTAATTGTGTCATCCGTGCCTCCTTATGGAGATTGGATGCTTGTGTGAGATTGGCTAGATAGTATCAAGACCTTGACAGCGTTCTACCGCCGATGCTGCGGCGTAGGCTGGACGTAACCGCGTACTCGTGCCCCAATTCCGGGTGCGGGTCGTGACAACCTATCCTATGAAGGTCACCCAAACTTTGGGAGGTTACCCAAACTCTGAGAAGTCACCCATCCTACGGAAGGTTACCCATCCAAATGGAGGTTACCCATCCTATGAGAGGTTACCAATCCTAAGAGATATTACCCATCCAAATGGAGGTCATCCAACCTATGAGAGGTTACCCATCCTAAGAGAGGCTATCCATTCTAAGTGAGGTCACTCATCCTACGGGAGGTCACCCATCCTAAGGGAGGTTACCCATCCTACGGGAGGTCACCCATCCAACGGGAGGTCATTCATCCTACCGAACATCACCCATCTGGGGGTTACCCATCCTACGGGAGGTCACCCATCCAAATTGAGGCCACCCATCCTACGGGAGGTCACCCATCCGGAGGTTACCCACCTTAAGGGAGTTTACCCATCCTAAGGGAGGTCACCCATTATATGAAGGTCATACAAATGGAGGTTATCCATCCTACGATAGGTCACCCCTCATACATGAGGTCACCCATCTGGAGGTTACCTATCCTACGGGACGTCACCTATCCAAATGGAGGTCACCCATCCTAAGGGAGGTCACTCATCCTATGGTAGGTCACCCATCCTACTAGAGGTTATCCATCCTCCGAGAGGTCACCCATCCAAAGGGAGGTTACCCATCCTACGAGTAGTTACCCATCCTAGGTAGGTTACCCATCCTACGGGGGGTCACCCATCCTACGGGAGGTCACCCATCCAAATTGAGGTCACCCATCCTACAAGAGGTTACCCATCCTAAGAGAGGTTACCTATCATATGAAGGTTACCCATCCTTAGGGAGGTCACCCATCCTAAGAGAGGTTACCCATCCTAAGGGAGGTTACCAATCCTAATATAGGTCAACCAACCTAAGGGAGGTCACCCATACTTAGGGAGGTCACCCATCCTAGGGAAGTCACCCATCCAAAGGGAGGTCACCCATACTTAGGGAGGTTACCCATCCTAAGGGAGGTCACCTATCCTAGGGATGTCACCCATCCTATGGAGGTTACCCATCCTACGGGATATCACCCATCCAACGAGATATTACCCATCATATAGGTCACCCATCCTATTGGAGGTCACCCATCATACGGGTGGTCACCTATCCTAGGGAGGTTACCCATCCTATGGGAGGTCACGCATCCTATAGGGCACCTTTCCTTTAGGAGGTCAACCATCCTTAGGGAGGTCACCCATCCTAAGAGAGGTTACGCATCCTAGGGAGGTTACCCTTCCTACGGGATATCACCCATCCATATGGAGGTCACCCATCCTATGAGGGGTCACCTATCCTAGGGAGGTCACCTGTCACTACCACTTTTCCAGGCAAGGGCATTTGTGTAATTTCACCATTTTAAATAATTATTTATTTAATTAATCTGCTGAGTTATATAAACTATTCATATTGTTAGTGATTTTTGGTTTAGGTCAAGCCCTAGAACCCATTAGGTCAAACCCTGTTGACTAAACCCTAATTTGGAAACCAGTTCTAGTGAAACCCTAGAATTCACATTTTAGGGTGAACCCTCAAACTCTAGACTGGCTAAAACCTTAGCTAAGTAGGTTCTACATGACTTAACCTAGGGGTTAAACCTAGGCCATACACTAGAAACCCTAGCTGGGCCTATATATATAAAAGGAACCCTCTTGTTCTTCATATAGAGAGAGAAACCCTAGCCTCCATCTAGAGAAACATCTCCCCACCTCCAGAATTCGAAACCCTAACCCTAGGTTCCATTTCCTCTTCCTCCAAAGCAAGGAACGTGGGTCAGGAAGCCTTGGAGAAGAAGAATCTCATTGAAGAAACTTTCCCTGCAGGTAAAACCCTAGTTTTTATTCATTTAATTCCTGTTTTCAGATGTTCATGGCCATTAGGAACCCACCCTAGGGTTGGAATTCGAATTTTAGGGATTTTTCATGAACACCTAGGAGATCTAGGGTTTGGTGAATTTTCGTTAGATTTTTCCCAATCTGAGGAACCCAAATCCTAAGGGTTGCTAGTATACATGATTACCTCTCTTACATGTAGTCTATTATGTTGATTTAGGGTTTAATTTAGTATTTCTGGTGTTTTGATGTAGAAATCAGGATTGGAGGAACCCTGTGTACAGTCGGGTGTATGAACATGTATGTGATGTTTAATTGTTATTAGGAAATTACCTATCTAACTTATTTATATTTCTGTATAATTGATATATGGATCTATATGCATATATATGTATTGTGTGTTTTGGGGGCATTCATTTTACAGTAAGATTTGGGGTAACAGGGTGCAGTCGGGTTTTGATGTAGGTATTAGTAGAGGGGTGTTTTCCTGTGTGTATACTGACTTGTGGTGAATTTAGGGTATTAGATAAGTTGTGTGTCCAGTGCAGGTCGACAAACTGCAGGTTTGTAGAACGTGCCTCCAGGTTTAGTGTTCTAATGTGTCAAGTATGTAAGCCTGTGCATACTCTGGCTAGGTCAGCATAGATACCTTGTATAAGTGCAGAGATAAGTAGTATGTATTTGGGGCACGGGTAACAAAAAGGATGGGGAAGGAGCAGTAGATAGTAATATCAAGAATTAAGGGTGCTCGAGTTGTGGCTGTGTATGTATCAGTCAATATAAGTTGTGTGTGTGTGCAGTGAGGTTAGAGGCATACCTAGTGTGTGAGTGAACTGTGAATGTTGTATCTGTGTATTGTGTTAGGAATTTCTGTGTCAATGTATCAGTAGATAGGAATATATGTGTGTGTTTGTGAGGCCAGTTTTGGTGAGTGCAGAATGTATCAGTAATATAGGTGTGTGGCTGTGAGAGTCCAGTGTCATGTGTAACCAGACTGGTGCAAAACTGTGAGGAACTATGAGTGTAGTGTAGAGGTATCAGTGTTGAGTTGTGTATCAGTATTGTCTAGGTTTAGGTGTATCCCTATGTTTTCCTGTGTGTAGGTATGTAGCTGGGTGAGGAATTCAGAATCTATGTGTGCATGAGTGTATTGATTTGGGTGAGTTTGTGCCTGTGTGAGAAGGAAGGGAGAGAGGGCAACTGAGAACTGTGTCTGTGTGTGTATCCCAAATCTGGGTGTTATGTACTGTATGTGGAGTATCAGGCAGGGTAGAATTTCAGCACTGTGTGTAGGTTTATATGTAGCTGTGTGAGAGAACTATGAGGGCTTAAGAAACAGGGTTCCAGTGTGTGTGTGTGTATTAATTCTGTAGGTGAGAGTGTATTACCTAGGAGTGAAGGTGTGCAGTGTAAGTAATAAATTTATGTGTGAGTGTGGCTGTGAATATTGAGTTCATGTCAGTGTGTGTTGCTGTGCAGATTTTAGTTGGTGTAGCTGTGTAGAATCGAGTTTGGGAGAATATTAGAGGGTGTGAAATCAGAGTGTGCAGGTATGGATGTGCCAGTTTCATAGAATTGTGAGTTATGGGGGTAGGACTAGAAGAGGGATGGGTTATTGCAGTATCAGTGTGATATTGAATACCCCTTGCTACTGATACTCTCACTTAGCCCTGATACTTGGTCTGATGTTCTATTCTACAAGGTTCCTTATACAGAATTTAGAGAGCAGTGTACATGGGTATGTGTGTGAAAGTTCAGTATGTCAGTGTGTCTAATATCAGTAAGGTAAGGTGGTTTGGGAATGTGGGTAAATACTAAGGGTGTCAGTTAAGATATATACTCAGCATATATATGTAAGTTATTTACACACTAATAGCATATAGTATAAGAAATAGTAACTAGTTTCAGCAAGATACCAATATACCACACTATATGAGTTATATATAATGATAATACCTAGTATAATGAATATTAGCTAGTATTAGTAGTATTACTGAATATAATCTAATATTAGTAAGTATAGAACATATCATATAGTGTATTTAACTAGTATTAGTTAACAATAGCTAGTATGAACCTAGAAGCAAGGTATTAACTAGTTTTGACCAAAAACCTAGAGTTGACTTAGTAACACCTAGTTTAGACCTAGAAATGGCCTAACACCTCATTTCAACTTAGCTAAACACTTTTATCTTCTCAAACACCATTTTAACATTGTTATCTTATATATAGGTCATTTTGATCCCACTTTGGACCTCGATCCTCACATTCTGCTCAGGACCACAGGCGAGTACATTCTCTGACAGTTTTCATGGTTGATTACTTCTATAAATTGTAGTGTATTACATACTTGATTCCGACACTATGGATACACGGGTTAGCACCCTAGATCCCCATCATGAGGAGTCGTGATTGGAATCCATCGTGCTAGCTGGGGGATGGGGAACTATTAGTAGATTATGTGATCATATCCACACTTACCATGCATCATAGCTCACCCCACATCTCACGTCGGGTGCGGCCTGACCATCATCATGCCTCATAGCTGTTATATATGATTAGCCTGACCATTATCATGCATCATAGCTAACCATATGGTTAGCCTGACCTTCAAGAATCATAGCTAATCATATATAACCAGCCTGATCCAGTCCCAAGCCGATCACATAATAAACTAATATTTCAAACACTTAGTTAGATGTTTATCTTTATTCAGATTACTTGTTCTAGCATTCACTATTATTGTTCATTGCTAGATGCTCTATTGTCTATTTCATTTTCCCTGTACTTCACATGTTCAGCTTTTATTTCCATCTTGTATCTCTTACACTGTTTATAGATTTTGTCAATTTAATGAAACTGCTGTTAGTGCTTGTGCTTCGCTCCAATCCTGACTGGATAACAACATTTTCAGAGAACCTGGAGGACTTTTGCCCTACTCATTACGGTCCAGGAATAGAGGAGGATTTCACCCCAGAAATCCCAGAGGAGGTGCCTATCCTAGAGGAGAACTTGCCTGCCCATGCTTAGATTATTTTTCTGCATTTATTGTTTTAGACTGAGACTGAGACTGAGATGTATTTATTTTATTTGTGACTTTGTGAGGTCATTTAGACCCAGGATTTGAGTTGGACTTCTTGTGTTTGGTTTAAATAGAACTCTTTTCAATTCTCATCGTGCCATTACGTTTTAGTTGTGATTGAGTATATTATAGAACTGTGATTCATTTATCATTGTCCTCCGTACGGAGTTGAGACTATTGACAGGATATACTATGTTTGTGACCTAGACAGCGTTCTACCGCCGATGCTGCGGCGTAGGCTGGACGTACCCACGACTCATGCCCAATTTCCGGGTGCGGGTCGTGACACGTTTTTAGTGGTGGCCCATGCAGGTCTAGTCTGTAGTCAGTAGTCTTAGATTCCCATTAGAGCGATATTGTAGTAATAGGAATTAGGCCAAGGATATGCTCAATCACAATTAGGGAATTCTGATTCTTATGATACTATTCTTAATGATTTATTCCTTTAGAAATTTTTCTGTCCTTCCTTGATATCATATCTATTGCCTTAATTGAATCTTTCGATCTGTCTTCAGGATGCCGCCAAGAAGGTCCCAGAGACTAGGAGCAGCAGATACTGAGAGGTCTGCCACCTCTCGCGCTGCCGGACAGACATCCGCAGCACCTCCTACATCTCTAGGACAAGTGGGAGTGGCTGCAGCAGTCGGGGGTCCTCCACCACCTGTTCAGAGGGTCCCCGCAGCTACGACGGAGCTACCACCACCACCAGCTCAGTATCCAGGAGGTGTGCCCGTCGATGGAGCACAGATGTTCGCTTTGATACAGGGCATGGTCGATGCCCAGAGGACGTCGGCAGAGGCCCAGAGAGTACAGGCTGAGGCACATCAGGCCCAGACAGAGATGATGAGGGTGAACATGGAGAATGCTCACCAAGTGGCTCTCCAGGCTGTGGAGAGAGTCGCTCAGCAGCAGCAACAACCTGGTCAGCAACAACAGAGGCCGGGCACCATTGTGGACTTCAAGAGGATGATGCCTCGGAAGTTCAAGGGGACAGAAGGGATACTCTACGCCGATGATTGGCTAGAGGACATCGAGAGGAACTTGCGTTTGGCGCAGCTTCCAGAGGCGCTCAAGATCGAGGCAGCTGGCAGCCAGATGTTTGACATTGCCCTGACGTGGTTTCGCACGGAGCCGAGACTCATGCGTAGGGGACTGACTTGGGAAGATTTCAGGGAGCTCTTCAAGGAGAAATTCTTTCCTGACGTTGCCCTAGGAGCCTTGGAAAGTCAGTTCCATGACTTAGTCCAGGGGAGCTCGTCCGTCGATGAGTATGCCGCGGAGTTTAGCCGTCTGAGCCGCTTCGCGCCGTCGATGATTAGAGATCCGGGAGACAGGGCCCGGAAGTTCAGAAAGGGGCTGACAAGGGAGATCAAGTCTCGCACGTCGGGACGTCGCACTGCTACTTTCGAGAACATATTGATGGATGCCCAGGTAGCCGAGGACGACTTGGACCTCAGGCCCAAGAGGGGACGCGATGTTTCCGGAGGAGCAAACAGTAGTGCGGGACCAGGCAAGCGTCCACATTTTCAGCAGCAGCAGAGGCCCTTTCAGCAACAGCACCAGCAGCACCAGGCACCAGCCCGAGGGCAGGTTCAGCAACAACAGCAGAGGCAGACTCAGCCCGCCATCCAGTGTGCGTACTGCGGGAAGATGGGACATACCAGAGAGAACTGCAGGAAGAGGTTGGGTTCATGTTTGTACTGCGGATCGACGACACACCAGCTGAAGGATTGCCCTACCATTCGTCCAGGTCAGGGTGGAGCAGCCGCCCAGAGAGGACCAGGCAGGGTACCTACCGTACCAGGAGGCCAACAACAGAGGGGACCACTTCCACCGCAGAATCAGAGGTTTGCCCAGCATCAGCAGCAGAGAGGTGCACCCCAGGGGCGAGCGTACGCCATGGCAGTCGAGGAGATCGAGCCAGCAGGAGACTTGATCACAGGTTCGGTTCTTCTCGATTGTATTCCCGCATTTACCTTATTCGATTCTGGCGCTTCCCATAGTTTTGTGTCTGTATCATATGCACTTCGACATCATTTAGACACAGAACCATTAGCTAGGACTTGCAAGATCATGACTGGTGGAGGTATTATCCTAGTCCGTGATCATTGCAAGGACCGGAGAGTATCAGTAGGAGGCCGAGACTTGAGCGTGAGCTTACTTGTCATGCCACTTCCGGGGTACGATATTGTACTCGGAATAGACTGGTTGAGTAGGCATCATGCTACTATAGATTGTTATAGAGGCAGAGTATTGTTTAGACCACCAGGAGAGCCGGAGTTCGAGGTCGTCAGAGGAACAGCGGAACAGAGAGGGAGCACATTTTGCGGAGCCAGGACGGAAGAAGAGGAGTTGCCACACCCTCTGATAGCGGAGTTTCTGGATGTATTTCCAGAAGAGTTGCCAGGCTTGCCGCCAGACAGAGATGTTGAATTCTCTATAGACTTGGTTCCAGGAGCGGAGCCCATTTCACAACATGTCTATAGAGTCAACAACAGCGAGCTGGCAGAACTGAAGAAGCAAGTTGAGGAGCTGCAGGACAAAGGCTTCATCAAATCCAGTTCATCACCATGGGGAGCTCCGGTGTTGTTCGTACCGAAGAAGGACGGCACGGTGCGCATGTGCATTGATTATAGAGCTTTGAACAATATCACTATCAAGAACAAGTACCCGCTGCCGAGGATAGATGATCTTTTCGATCAGTTGAGCGGGGCGAGGGTGTTTTCGAAGATTGATTTGAGGTCAGGCTATCACCAGGTGAAGGTGAAGAGAGAAGACACGCCAAAGACAGCTTTTCGGACCAGATACGGCCAGTTTGAGTTCATGGTAATGCCATTTGGTTTAACCAATGCACCGACAGTATTCATGAACTTGATGAACAAGGTGTTCCACCAGTACCTTGACAAGTTCGTGGTGGTGTTCATCGATGATATTCTTGTGTATTCCAAGACACCGGAAGAGCACGAAGAGCACCTGAGATTGGTCTAAGAGACTCTCAGGAGGGAGAAGCTGTACGGGAAACTCTCTAAGTGTGAATTCTTCCTTGACAAGGTTGAATTTCTTGGGCATGTGGTATCGGGTGACGGAATCTCGGTTAACCCACAGAAGATCGAGGCCGTAGAGTCGTGGGCTACCCCCAGTTCGGTAGCTGAGATCAGGAGTTTCCTCGGGCTTGCAGGATACTACAGGAGGTTTGTACAAGACTTCTCCAAGATTGCAGCGCCAATGACCAGACTGACTAGGAAGGACGTGGATTTTGTGTGGACAGAGGAGTGCCAGGCTGCATTTGATGAACTGAAGAAGAGGTTGACGACAGCTCCAATTTTGACATTGCCATCAGGGACAGGTGGTTTCACCATCTACAGTGATGCTTCAGGGAAGGGTCTGGGATGTGTTCTTCAGCAGCACGGGAAGGTAATTGCCTATGCTTCCAGGCAGTTATGCCCTCATGAAAAGAATTATCCCACCCACGACTTAGAGTTGGCAGCAGTTATCTTCGCTCTAAAGCTGTGGAAACATTACCTGTACGGAGAGCGTGTGGAGATCTTCACAGACCACAAGAGCTTGAAGTACGTATTCACACAGAAGGAGCTGAACATGAGGCAGAGGAGGTGGTTAGAGTTGATGAAAGACTTTGACATCTCATTGCAGTACCATCCAGGGAAGGCCAACGTAGTCGCCGATGCCTTGAGCAGGTATCCGATGGCTATGTGCTTGACGACAGATAGACATTTGTTGGCTGATCTGGAAAGCTTGGAGATTGAGGTGTTAGTTCCCGGTACTGAAATTCAGATGTGGGGATTGCAGATACAGTCCGAACTGATGGACAGGATCAGAGCTGCACAGTACGATGATGAGACTCTGAGGAGTATCAGAGCCCAAGTTCAGATGGGATTGTCAGACGACTTCACTATCGCAGATGATGGTTCTCTACGGCACGGCACAAGGATATGTGTGCCGAGCGGGGAGCTGCGCGAGGAGGTTTTGCAGGAGGCACACCGCTCTCAGTACTCGATGCATCCCGGTGCCAACAAGATGTATCGAGACTTGAGGGAGCACGTATGGTGGTATGGAATGAAGCGCGAGGTAGCACGCTTCGTATCTCGGTGTCTAGTGTGCCAGTAGGTAAAGGCAGACCGGCAGAGGCCAGGTGGTTTGCTTCAACCTTTACCGATTCCAGAATGGAAATGGGAGCACGTGACCATGGATTTCGTTTCAGGGCTTCCACGTTCTCCAGGAGGGAAGGACGCGATTTGGGTCATCGTGGACAGGTTGACCAAATCAGCCCATTTCTTACCTTTCAAGGTGGGCACGTCGACAGAGAAGCTAGCAGAGATGTACGTGCGACAGATTGTTAGGCTTCATGGAGTTCCTGTGAGCATCGTCTCAGATCGGGATAGTCGTTTCACTTCCCACTTCTGGAGGAGTCTGCAGGCTAGCTTGGGCACTCAGCTCAAGTTCAGTACCGCATATCACCCCCAGACAGACGGGCAGTCTGAAAGGACTATTCAGACTCTCGAGGATATGCTACGCACTTGCGTTCTAGATCTCGGAGGTTCTTGGGAGGATCATCTGCACCTGGTAGAGTTCGCTTACAACAACAGCTACCAGGCCAGCATCGAGATGTCACCGTTTGAGGCTCTTTATGGACGGAGGTGTCGTACACCGCTATCGTGGGACGACGTTGGAGAGAGAGCCTTGCTAGGACCAGAAATGGTCGTGGATGCAGCAGAAAAGGTGAAACTCATCAGAGACAGACTGCGAGTGGCGAAGGACAGACAGCGGCATTGGGCCGACAGCCACCGTAGACCCCTTGAGTTTCAGGTATAGATTGTTGTTTTCTGGTTGTGTTTGGTTGTTTGTTTAGAATGCATGTTGAGACTATTTTGTTTTAGGTTGGCGATCTAGTATTCCTACGGATTTCTCCGACGCGTGGAACGATTCGTTTTGGCAGAGGCGGGAAGCTTAGCCCACGCTACATCGGACCCTTCAGTATTCTGGCGAGGGTAGGTGCAGTGGCATATAGACTGGACTTGCCGCCTGCATTGGAGGGAGTGCATAATGTGTTCCACGTGTCGCAGCTGAGACGGTACGTGGCCGACCCTAGTCACGTACTTGATCACTCGGAGATTGAGGTTGGTCCGACGCTCAGCTACCCTGAGCAGCCCGTAGAGATCTTGGACCGCAGAGAGAAGGTATTGCGGAACCAAACTATTCCTTTGGTTCGCGTGGCATGGAGACACCACTCTCCAGGGGAGTCGACCTGGGAGAGAGAGGACGAAATGCGCGAGCAATACCCGTATCTCTTCTAGACTTGAGGTATATTCCTTTTCTGATTTCATTCTTGTTGTAGTTCAGTCCAATTTCGAGGACGAAATTTCTTTTAGGAGGGTAGACTTGTCACTACCACTTTTCCAGGCAAGGGCATTTGTGTAATTTCACCATTTTAAATAATTATTTATTTAATTAATCTGCTGAGTTATATAAACTATTCATATTGTTAGTGATTTTTGGTTTAGGTCAAGCCCTAGAACCCATTAGGTCAAACCCTGTTGACTAAACCCTAATTTGGAAACCAGTTCTAGTGAAACCCTAGAATTCACATTTTAGGGTGAACCCTCAAACTCTAGACTGGCTAAAACCTTAGCTAAGTAGGTTCTACATGACTTAACCTAGGGGTTAAACCTAGGCCATACACTAGAAACCCTAGCTGGGCCTATATATATAAAAGGAACCCTCTTGTTCTTCATATAGAGAGAGAAACCCTAGCCTCCATCTAGAGAAACATCTCCCCACCTCCAGAATTCGAAACCCTAACCCTAGGTTCCATTTCCTCTTCCTCCAAAGCAAGGAACGTGGGTCAGGAAGCCTTGGAGAAGAAGAATCTCATTGAAGAAACTTTCCCTGCAGGTAAAACCCTAGTTTTTATTCATTTAATTCCTGTTTTCAGATGTTCATGGCCATTAGGAACCCACCCTAGGGTTGGAATTCGAATTTTAGGGATTTTTCATGAACACCTAGGAGATCTAGGGTTTGGTGAATTTTCGTTAGATTTTTCCCAATCTGAGGAACCCAAATCCTAAGGGTTGCTAGTATACATGATTACCTCTCTTACATGTAGTCTATTATGTTGATTTAGGGTTTGATTTAGTATTTCTGGTGTTTTGATGTAGAAATCAGGATTGGAGGAACCCTGTGTACAGTCGGGTGTATGAACATGTATGTGATGTTTAATTGTTATTAGGAAATTACCTATCTAACTTATTTATATTTCTGTATAATTGATATATGGATCTATATGCATATATATGTATTGTGTGTTTTGGGGGCATTCATTTTACAGTAAGATTTGGGGTAACAGGGTGCAGTCGGGTTTTGATGTAGGTATTAGTAGAGGGGTGTTTTCCTGTGTGTATACTGACTTGTGGTGAATTTAGGGTATTAGATAAGTTGTGTGTCCAGTGCAGGTCGACAAACTACAGGTTTGTAGAACGTGCCTCCAGGTTTAGTGTTCTAATGTGTCAAGTATGTAAGCCTGTGCATACTCTGGCTAGGTCAGCATAGATACCTTGTATAAGTGCAGAGATAAGTAGTATGTATTTGGGGCACGGGTAACAAAAAGGATGGGGAAGGAGCAGTAGATAGTAATATCAAGAATTAAGGGTGCTCGAGTTGTGGCTGTGTATGTATCAGTCAATATAAGTTGTGTGTGTGTGCAGTGAGGTTAGAGGCATACCTAGTGTGTGAGTGAACTGTGAATGTTGTATCTGTGTATTGTGTTAGGAATTTCTGTGTCAATGTATCAGTAGATAGGAATATATGTGTGTGTTTGTGAGGCCAGTTTTGGTGAGTGCAGAATGTATCAGTAATATAGGTGTGTGGCTGTGAGAGTCCAGTGTCATGTGTAACCAGACTGGTGCAAAACTGTGAGGAACTATGAGTGTAGTGTAGAGGTATCAGTGTTGAGTTGTGTATCAGTATTGTCTAGGTTTAGGTGTATCCCTATGTTTTCCTGTGTGTAGGTATGTAGCTGGGTGAGGAATTCAGAATCTATGTGTGCATGAGTGTATTGATTTGGGTGAGTTTGTGCCTGTGTGAGAAGGAAGGGAGAGAGGGCAACTGAGAACTATGTCTGTGTGTGTATCCCAAATCTGGGTGTTATGTACTGTATGTGGAGTATCAGGCAGGGTAGAATTTCAGCACTGTGTGTAGGTTTATATGTAGCTGTGTGAGAGAACTATGAGGGCTTAAGAAACAGGGTTCCAGTGTGTGTGTGTGTATTAATTCTGTAGGTGAGAGTGTATTACCTAGGAGTGAAGGTGTGCAGTGTAAGTAATAAATTTATGTGTGAGTGTGGCTGTGAATATTGAGTTCCTGTCAGTGTGTGTTGCTGTGCAGATTTTAGTTGGTGTAGCTGTGTAGAATCGAGTTTGGGAGAATATTAGAGGGTGTGAAATCAGAGTGTGCAGGTATGGATGTGCCAGTTTCATAGAATTGTGAGTTATGGGGGTAGGACTAGAAGAGGGATGGGTTATTGCAGTATCAGTGTGATATTGAATACCCCTTGCTATTGATACTCTCACTTAGCCCTGATACTTGGTCTGATGTTCTATTCTACAAGGTTCCTTATGCAGAATTTAGAGAGCAGTGTACATGGGTATGTGTGTGAAAGTTCAGTATGTCAGTGTGTCTAATATCAGTAAGGTAAGGTGGTTTGGGAATGTGGGTAAATACTAAGGGTGTCAGTTAAGATATATACTCAGCATATATATGTAAGTTATTTACACACTAATAGCATATAGTATAAGAAATAGTAACTAGTTTCAGCAAGATACCAATATACCACACTATATGAGTTATATATAATGATAATACCTAGTATAATGAATATTAGCTAGTATTAGTAGTATTACTGAATATAATCTAATATTAGTAAGTATAGAACATATCATATAGTGTATTTAACTAGTATTAGTTAACAATAGCTAGTATGAACCTAGAAGCAAGGTATTAACTAGTTTTGACCAAAAACCTAGAGTTGACTTAGTAACACCTAGTTTAGACCTAGAAATGGCCTAACACCTCATTTCAACTTAGCTAAACACTTTTATCTTCTCAAACACCATTTTAACATTGTTATCTTATATATAGGTCATTTTGATCCCACTTTGGACCTCGATCCTCACATTCTGCTCAGGACCACAGGCGAGTATATTCTCTGACAGTTTTCATGGTTGATTACTTCTATAAATTGTAGTGTATTACATACTTGATTCCGACACTATGGATACACGGGTTAGCACCCTAGATCCCCATCATGAGGAGTCGTGATTGGAATCCATCGTGCTAGCTGGGGGATGGGGAACTATTAGTAGATTATGTGATCATATCCACACTTACCATGCATCATAGCTCACCCCACATCTCACGTCGGGTGCGGCCTGACCATCATCATGCCTCATAGCTGTTATATATGATTAGCCTGACCATTATCATGCATCATAGCTAACCATATGGTTAGCCTGACCTTCAAGAATCATAGCTAATCATATATAACCAGCCTGATCCAGTCCCAAGCCGATCACATAATAAACTAATATTTCAAACACTTAGTTAGATGTTTATCTTTATTCAGATTACTTGTTCTAGCATTCACTATTATTGTTCATTGCTAGATGCTCTATTGTCTATTTCATTTTCCCTGTACTTCACATGTTCAGCTTTTATTTCCATCTTGTATCTCTTACACTGTTTATAGATTTTGTCAATTTAATGAAACTGCTGTTAGTGCTTGTGCTTCGCTCCAATCCTGACTGGATAACAACATTTTCAGAGAACCTGGAGGACTTTTGCCCTACTCATTACGGTCCAGGAATAGAGGAGGATTTCACCCCAGAAATCCCAGAGGAGGTGCCTATCCTAGAGGAGAACTTGCCTGCCCATGCTTAGATTATTTTTCTGCATTTATTGTTTTAGACTGAGACTGAGACTGAGATGTATTTATTTTATTTGTGACTTTGTGAGGTCATTTAGACCCAGGATTTGAGTTGGACTTCTTGTGTTTGGTTTAAATAGAACTCTTTTCAATTCTCATCGTGCCATTACGTTTTAGTTGTGATTGAGTATATTATAGAACTGTGATTCATTTATCATTGTCCTCCGTACGGAGTTGAGACTATTGACAGGATATACTATGTTTGTGACCTAGACAGCGTTCTACCACCGATGCTGCGGCGTAGGCTGGACGTACCCACGACTCATGCCCAATTTCCGGGTGCGGGTCGTGACATCACCCATCCTATGGGAGGTTTCCTAAACTATGAGAAGGTCACCCATCCGGAGGACACCCATCCTAAGGGAGGTCACCCATCCTAGGGAGGATAACCATCCTAGGGAAGTCACCCATCCAAAGGGAGGTCACCGATCCTAAGGGAAGTCAATCTTAGGATGGGTAACCTCCCTAGGATGGGTAACCTCTCGTAGAATGGGTGACCCCCTTAGGATGGGTAACCTCCATTAGGATGGGTAACCTCTCGCAGGATGGGAGACCTCCATTTGGATGGGTGACCTCCCTTAGGATGGGTGACCTAACTTAGGATAGGTGACCTCCCTTAGGATGGGTAACCTACCTTAGGATGGGTGACCTCCCGTAGGATGGGTAACCTTTCTAGGATGGGTGACCTCACTTAGGATGGGTAACCTCCCTTAGGATGGGTGATCTCGTGTATGAGAGGTGACCTCCCTTAGGAAGGATAACCTTTCTTATGATGGGTAACCTCTATTAGGATGGGTGACCTCTATAGGATGGGTGACCTCCCATAGAATGTGGGACCCTCCATATGATGGGTAACTTCCATTTTGATGGGTGATATCATATAGGATGGGTAACCTCCCTAGGATGGGTAACCCCCCTTAGGATGGGTTACCTCCCTAATGATGGGTGACCTAAATGATGGGTGACCTCTCGTAGGATGGATAATATCCGGTAGGATGGGAGACCTCCCGTAGGATGGGTAATCTCTATTTGGATGGATGACCTCCCTAGGATAGGTGACCACCCGTAGGATGGGTGACCTCCCTAGGATGGGTGTCCTCCCTAGGATAGCTGACCTCCCGTAGGATGGGTGACCTTCCGTAGGTTTGGTAACCTCTATTTGGATGGGTGACCTCACTAGGATCAGTGACCTCCCATAGGATGGGTGACCTCCCTCAGGATAGGTAACCTCCCGTATGATGGGTGACCTCACTTGGAATGGGTGACCTCTCTTATGATGGTTGACCTCACTTAGGTTGGGTAACCTCTCGTAGGATGGGTAATCTCTCGTAGGATGGGCGACCTCTCGTAGGATAGGTAACCTCCCTTAGGATGGGTAACCTACCTTAGGATGGGTGACCTCCCGTAGGATGGGTAACCTTCCTTATGATGGGTGACCTCTTATATGATGGATGACCTCCCGTAGGATGGGTAACCTTAGGATAGGTGACCTTTCATAGTTTGGGTAACCTCTCGTACGATGGGTGGCCTCTCGTAGGATGGGTGACCTATAGGATGGGTGACCTCTCATAGGATGGGTGATATCCCGTAGGATGGGTAACCTCCATTTGGATGGGTAACCACCCGTATGATGGGTAACCTCCATTTGGATGGGTAACCATCCGTATGATGGGTAACCTCTCGTAGGATGGGTAACCTCCATTAGGTTGGGTGACCTCACATAGGATGGATGACCTCTCTTATGATGGGTGACCCCTCGTAGGACGGGTAACCTCCCTTAGGATGGGTGACCTTAATTTGGATGGAATGGGTGACCTGTCGTAGTATGGGTTACCTCCCGTAGGATGGGTCACCAACCATATGATGGGTAACCTCTCTTTGGATAGGTGACCTCCCTTTGGATGGGTGACTTCCCTTGGGATGGCTGACCTCTCGTAGGATGGGTAACCTCCCGTAGGATGGGTGAATTTACTTTCCCTAGGATAGGTGACCTCCCTTTCGATGGGTAACCTCCCTTGGGATGGCTGACCTCTCCGTAGGATGGGTAACCTCTGTTAGGATGGGTGACCTAACTAAGGATGGGAGACCTAACATAGTATGGGTGACCTCTCAAAGGATGGATAACCTCTCGTAGGATTGGTAACCTCCCATTGGATAGGTGACCTCCCTAGGATGGGTGACCTCCCGTAGGATGGGTAACCTCTTCATATGATGGGTAACCTCTCGTAGGATGGGTAACCTTCCTAGGATGGGTGACCTCTCGTAGGATGGGTAACCTCCGATAGGATGGGTGACCTTCCGTAGGATGGATGACCTCTCTAAAGATAGGTGACCTCACGTAGGATGGGTAACCTCCCTTAGGATGGGTGGCCTCCCGTAGGATGGGTAACCTCCCTTAGGATGGGTGACCTCCCGAAGGATGGGTGGACGATTATCCATCCTAAGGGTGGTCACTCATCCTACGGAGGTCACCCATCCTAGGGAGGTCATCCATCCTACGGGAGGTCACCCATCCTAAGTAGGACACCCATCCTACGGAGGTCACCCATCCAAATAGAGGTTACCCATCCTAGGGAGGTCACCCATCGTATTTAGGTCACCCATCCTACGGGAAGTTACCCATCCTAAGGGAAATATGCCACTCATCCTACGAGAGGTTACCCATCCTATGGGAGGTCACCCATCCTAAGGGAGGCTATCCATCCTACGAGACGTCACCCATCCTAAGGGATATCACCCATCCTACGAGAGGTCATCCATCCTATAGGTTACTTGTCCTAAGGGAAATATGTCACTCATCTTACGAGAGGTTACCCATCCTTCGGACGGTCAGCCATCCTAAGGAGGTTATCCATCCTACGAGAGCTCACCCATCCTACGGGAGGTCACCCATCCTAAGAGAGGTTACCCATCCTTATGGAGGGTAACCATCGTATAGAGGTCACCCATCCTAGGGAGGTCACCCATCCTATGGGAGGTAACCTATCCGACGGGATATCACCCATCCTAAAGGAATTCACCCATCCTACGAGATATCACCCATCCTACGAGAGTTCACCCATCCTATAGGCCAGCCATCCTATGTGAGGTCACCCATCCTAAGAGAGGTTACCCATCATAAGGGAGGTCACCTATCATAAGGGAGGTTACTCATCCTAGGGAGGCCACCATCCTACGGGAGGTTGCTCATCATAGGGAGGTTACCCATCCTACGGGAGGTCACCCATCCTACGGGAGGTCACACATCCTAAGAAAGGTTACCCATCCTAGGGAGGTCACCCATCCTACGAGAGGTCACCCATCCTATAGGTCACCCATCATATGGGAGGTCACCAATCCTATGGAGGTTACACATCCTACGGGATATCACCAATCCTATGAGAGGTCACCCATCCTACGAGAGGTTATCCAACCTACGGGAGGTCACCAATCCTAAGGGAGGTCACCCATCCTACGAGAGGTTACCCAACCTACGGGAGGTTACCCATACTTAGGGAGGTCACCCTTCTATAGGTTACCCATCCTAAGGGTGGTCACCCACCCTTCCGGAGGTTACCCATCCTAAGGGAAGTCACCCATACTTAGGGATGTCACCATCCTAAGGGAAGTTACCCATCCTACGAGCGGTCACCCATCCTATAGGTCACCCATCCTATGTTAAATCACCCATCCTAAGGGAGGTCACCCATCCTACTTGAGGTCACCCATCCTAAGGGAGGTTACCCATCCCATGGGAGGTCACCCATCCTATGGGACATTACTCATCCTAGGAAGGTCACCCATCCTACGGGAGGTCACCCATCCTAGGTAGGTTATCCATCCTAGGGAGGTTATCCATCCTATGGGAGGTTACTCATAGGTTGGGTAATTTCCCTAAGCTTGGGTGACCTCCCGTAGGATGGGTAACCTCCCGTAGGATGGTTGTCCTCATGTAGGATAGGTAACCTCCCTACGATGGATAACCTCTCTTAGGATGGTTGACCTCCCGTTGGATGGGTAACCTTCCTTACGATGGGTGACCTCCCGCAGGATGTGTAACCTCCCTAGGATGGGTGACCTCCAGTAGGATTGGTGACCTTCATACGATCGGTATCCTCCCTTAGGATGGGTGACCTCCCTTAGGATGGGTAACCTCCGGATGGGTGACCTCTCTTAGGATGGATAACCTCCCTAGGATGGGTGACCTCCCGTAGGATTGGTGATCTCCCTTAGGATGGGTGACATTCATAGGATCGGTAACCTCTCGTAGGATGTGTGATATCCTGTAGGATCACCTATAGGATGGGTAACCTCCTTTAGGATGGATGATCTAACTAGGATGGGTAACCTCCATTTGGATGGGTGCCCTCCCTTAGGATTGGTGACCTTCATAGGATGGGCAACCTTCATTAGGATGAGTGACCTCCCTGTTTGTGGTATTAAACGAAAGAACGAAGTGTATATAATACGAGGTTTTACACGAAACCCGCCTTCTTTGGTTTACAAACAAACTTGTACAATTTGATCCTACCCGAGGATGTGGGAGTACAATTTATTTAATCTGGGTAAATATTGCTATAGGTGTCTGATCTGCAGTCGATCAATTTAGCCTTTGGACCACACGATGATGAAGAAGTGCCATAGAAGACAGGAAGCAGCTTCGAAGGTTGCAAAAGAGGGTGGATGTACGATGCCAAAGTCGTCGATCGCTACTCTTTGCCTGAGCTCCGGATTCTCTCTCTCTCTCTCTCTCTCTTGACCTCTGGTTCGATCATTCTTGGAAGTTCGACCTTGGATCTAATATTGGTTTTCTTGACCAATTTTTCGACCCTCAAATTTGTCGACCTTGTCCTCTGTTGTTAGAGGTCTCTATTTATAGAGTTTTGGTGACAGTGACCACTCCGTCGGTGTAGAAACCGAGTAGTGGAAAGTACAGCACCCTTTTACACAATGGTTAAAATAACCAATGCCTACGTATAGATGATCCTTTGAATGAGCGTGTGATGCGGGTCCAACTAAGGGACAAAACGCGTATAATCGCTACGAAGATCACGGCGTAGAAGCCACGTAGGTAGGTATCCCTCGTGTAGAAGAGGTGGGCATAGAAGCCAATGTCTGTCACCATGGCGTAGAAGCCAAGTAGGCATAGAAGCCGAAATAGGCGTAGAAGCCGAGTGGTCATAGAAGCCGAGTGGGCGTAGATGCCGAGGGAGCGTAGAAGTCGAGTGGTCGTAGAGGCCGAGTGAGCACAGGAGCTGAATGGGCGTAGAAGCCGCTGCGTACCGTGCTAGAGTGCTGATGTGGACGTCTTAGCCGGAATTACGACTTTTGAAGATATAATCAAATCTCTTGCATTAAATGCCGAGATTTGCCACTATCATGTGCATTAAATACGGAGGCGTGTTTTTGAAGGTCTGCAGCCCTTCTGCGCATCAGTCGCAGAGACGTGCCTCGAGAAACTGTCACCGCTCTGTGCATTAGACGTAGAGACGTGCCTCGAGCAATTGTCATCGCTCTGTGCATTGGTCGTAGAGACGTGCCCCGAGCCCCGTACGGAGTGCAGCTTTTGATATGGCAGGCGGTTTGTCTACTGCAGAGCATAAACAGCTCATGTCTGCCTGTGTAAAACAAGGCAGCGTATCCCTTCGTGCACGTAAAAGCAGTTTACGCAAAGGAGATGGCGGTAAATGACAGCCTGGGTCGCAGTGCTGCACCATCATTATAGCCGTCGTCTGGGTAGTCGAGTAATATCCCTTTGTCAGAAGTCCAGACGTCAGGTTCATTGCAGGATCTGACAGGTTCACTTCGGAGAATACGAAGCATCTCTCGTACACTTCAATGCTGCGTTGAAAGAGGATGGGTTTTACGCCCAGGAGTCGATGAAGCACCCTGTTTACGCTGAAGCGGCTTGGACGTACTGCCTTACGCGGATGGTCCTTTGAGCTTATATTTCACGCTGTGTTTAGCGGAAAAAGCTTTGCACGCTTGATGGCTCTGAAGGCCTCTGTTTACGCTGCTCTGCATCAATATGCTGCGTATAGCCATCCGGCGTATTTTTCATACTTCTACAAGACCCCCTTCAAAGCTTTCAAATTCCTCGGAATTTGGAACGCTTTGAATGAACATTAACCGCTCCTCGTAACTCAAAACGTTTCTGAATGGAGCGTTGAAATGGTCGATGGTGACTTTATGGCGGATTTATTGGGGACCGGTGTGACCTCTTTTTGCCTATAAAAAGGCTGAGGGTTTAACCTGTTCTTCCCACATTTCCATCACCATGCAGAGATGATCACCGTAGTTCGTCGGGTCGACCTGAGGAAGAAGGAGATCATGTTCTTCCAGTGTGTAAGGAGCCGAAAAAGATGGCGTCTTCGAGCAAGTGTCCACTGCAACGATGGATCATGGAAGGATATCTTAGCCTCCCTTGCTCGGGATAATTAGCAACTTTATATGGCGGTTCTTTCAGGAGAAGGGAAGGGTCGTATTAGACCACGCTGCTTGCAAGTGGCACCTTCTCCTGTTATCGGTGGACGAGGGCAGGCAAAACTGGCTGCTGTCCAGGATTGAGTTGGATGGAATATGTCAACTCAATCGGTCACGGCACACGGAGCATGGGATCTGCATAATTTATGCAAGCCCCAACTCTGTATTCTCCCGCCGTTGATCATTGCTATGTCAGTCAGTTCGCTGGAACTGACTGACTGCTGGAGAAGATGGATGAAGAATTGAGCCCATGCGAGAACCTGTCAGAACAGCTTCTGGGCGATCTTCAGACGACGATGGGGAAATCCTTTGTAGACGGAGTTTACCTCATATGTAATCATAAAAATGTAGAAAAATCCTTGTAGACTGGATTTCCCTCATATGTAATCATGACTTTAATCTTTAATAAAATCGTCTTTCTCCTCTACATATGATCGTTTTGCCATACGTTGCTGTGAAGTCTGAATATGTGTAGCTTCGACACGTCTGATTTCTTACGCCGACTCTGTATAGAAAGAGTGCTAGGTCCAGTCTTTTACGCATAGCGAATAGTCCATAGAACGATTTTGAGCATTTTAAATATTTAGAACTGTCCTGCTGCTAGGACTGAGGAACCGCGTAGAGCTCTGAACTGTTATTTTTACTTCTGATGAACATAATTTTCGTTCAGACTTCGTCTTCAAGAATGACTTCTCGAAAATCCTTTGGAACAGGGTCGACGAATGGCTGTCAAACTGAGTTGCCATCTTGATAGATGAAATATTCGGACTAGAGTTTGGATGAACCTCTAATTGACCCGAGAAGAGTAATTTCTCAATGTTTGAACTCTATATGTTTCGGGTACTTGGGATATTTTGAGGTAAAGAAAGAGTATCTTCTGTGTGAACTCCTGTAATCGACCGCCTTGAGAACTGTTCGGATATGCGGAAAGTCAGAGATCCGTAGTATAGATGAGCTGAAAATCCTGAGTTCGTAGCCTATTGAGCGTAGAAAGCCACCGAGCGTGAAATCGTAGATTTGTAGCTTCTGAGCGTTAAGTCGTAGGTTTGTAGCCTCTCGAGCATAAAAGATACCGAGTACAAAGGCATCCGGGCGTAAAACCATAGACTGATAGCTTGCGAGCGCAAAACCGTAGATCTGTAGCTGTCGAGCGTAGAAAGCTTCTTAGCGTAGAAATGTAGATTTGTAGCCTGTGAAAAAGAAATCTTCCGAGCGTAAGGTTGTGGATATGTTGCCTCCGAGCGTAAACTAAACGCCACCGAGCGTGAGATCATCGATTTGGTATCTGCTGAGCGTAAAGTCGTAGGTTTGTAGCCTCTCGAGCATAAAAGCTACCGAGCACAAAGGCATCCGGGCGTAAAACCATAGATTTATAGCTTGCGAGCGTAAAACCGTAGATCTGTTGCTGTCGAGCATAAAAAGCTCCTTAGCGTAGGAACCGTTGACCTACTTTTGCACAAAAAACTCTCCGAATTTGCTGACTGTCCGCCTTTCGAGAGTAGTGGGCTGACGTAGTACCCAATCATAACCAAATATTAATTGTGAGATTTGGTTGGGGTTTCGAAGAGTCCGTCCGAGGATTTGAGGAGTCGACCCGAACTCTATATATATCCCAAGCTTTTGAGAGAAAAACTTTTCATCCGTCTTCTGCCAAAGAGAGCCTTCGACTGTTTGAGTTTTTCCCCTCGTTCTTTCTTCGAGCACTCCGAGTTTTCATAAATGGCGCCGAAACAAATCCCCTCCACTAAGGGAAAGAGTATAGGTTCTTCTTCTCGTTCTTCTGCCCTAGCAAGAGAGTCTTCGGTCGGGCAAGGTGAACTTTCTTCTGAGCGAAGTATCCCGCCGACGAGCAGCACACCCGACCTTAGAGGTAGAGCCTTTGGGATGACAAAAAATGACGAAAAATCCTTCGCACACGTTGAACGTGACCGCGCTAGGTCGTCTTCTGTGCTGATAGCCTCTTTGAGGAAGATGACGCACGGAGACGTTTTCATCTTTTACGCCCACATTTCTAATGTGCCAGCGTAAAAACTCTATATTTTTGCAGTTTTGAGCGTAAAAGCTCTGACTGCTGAAAACTTGGTGTATACTATAAAATTTTAGCTTTACGCTTGTGGATGGGACCTCCGGCGTAATAACTAGAATTTTGGCAGTCTGGCGTAAAGCACGGACTGTATACCGCCAATTACGCTTCAGGATGTGACTTCCGGCGTAAAATGACCAAATTTTGTACAGTCTTGGCGTAAAGCACAGACTGTCGTTTCTTGGTCTTTATGTTGCAAGATTTATAATGACGTGTTTTCCTTGCACTTTTGCAATTAACTTGCATGAGTCTCCACTGGCCGAGGTGATGGGTTCCGCTGTCGGGATGCTGTACTCAAACTATCTGGAGGATCTGTCCCACGTGACATTTCCTATCTCCGGACCCCAGTATCCTGAAGGAAGGGAGATCTTGATATCGGCGAGCCCCTGACGTACATAGACGGGGACCAGTATATCAAGCCGACTTTTCTCTTTGGGGACATGATTGACAAACAGTCCCAGACGAAGCCCAAGAGAGAACCCTGGGTTTTCCCCGTCGAGAGTATGGTCTTGTATCTGCCCTCGATGCTGAGAGATTATCCCATTTCGGCTTTCTCCCATGCTACACATCCTAGGAGGATGTCGTGGACGCTGACTCCCTATCTTCACGGCAAGCCGGGGAAGATCTTTCATCTGAAAGGAGTTGACCAGGGGTCGTTTGTCAGCCTCCCTTCCGGCATTGTGACGATATTCAGGGGACTGTGCCTGGGCAGCGTCCCGAGTGAAGACAGTTCAGTGATCCAGCCGGTCCAATTGCCGACTTTCTGCAATGACTTCATGGTGCGAGGGGGGGGGGTATACCCCAAAGAGAATCCTTGGTGCAATGGGTGGATCACCCCAACAAACCTCCGATGGGCTTGCCTAGTTGACTGGGCCTTGAAGCATTTTCGGAGAGAGCTGGAGGGCATTGGACTGTATGCTGCTGTGAGTGCGACGAGTGTTGGGTTGCCTCCCAACCCTAACCTGTTTCTGGCACTGATGGAGCGATACATTCCGCTCACCGGGACCTTCGCCACTCCACTAGGGGAGTTGGGGTTGGCCCTCCATGAGATGGCAGTGATCTCGAGACTGCCGATGGGGGATACCCCATATGAAGAGTATGTTCCCACCAACCGGGAGTTGGAGGACTCGGACCCTCGGGTTATGGAGGTGTATCAGGAGCTGATGTGGCACTACTTCACGTGTACCGCTTTTTATGATGAGCCTTCTGATTTGGCTCACACTACTAAGTGGACGTCCTACCTCTTCTTCCACCGGGCCAGGGTCGCCAAGTCAGAGAAAGTTTTAGGGGGCAAGAATGAGCCCGTGAACTGTTTGGGTGTGCTCAGTGCCCAGGTCGTCGAGGATCTTATGGAGGATGCTAAAGCTGTCACTACCACATTTCCAGATAAGGGCATTTGTGTAATTTCACTAATTTGAATAATTATGTGTTTAATTAATTTGCTGAGTTTTATAACTATTTATATGTTGATAGTGATATTTGCCTTTAGGTCAAACCCTAGAACTCATTAGGACTAACCCTAATGAGAAACCCTAATTTGAAAACCCAATTCTAGTGAAACCCTAGAATTTTAATTTTAGGGTGGAACCTCAAACCCTAGAAGGACTAAACCTGAGTTATTTGAGCTCTACATGACCTGACATGGGGGTTTAACCTAAAACTGTGCATTAGAAACCCTAACCTAGTTTTAATATAAAAGGGAACCCTCTTTTCTTCATGTAGAAAGAAGAAACCCTAGCCTCCATCAAGAAAGCCATCTCCCTCATCCCAAATTCGGAATTTAAGCCCTAGGATTCCATCTTCCTCCTCCAAAGCAAGGGAAGCAAGGAACTTGGGTCAAGAATACTTGGAGAAGGAGAACCTCCATTGAAGAAACAATTTCCCTAGGTAAAACCCTATTTTAATTCATTTATATTCTGTTTTCTGTGATTATTGCCCATTAGGAAACCCCCTATTTGTGTAGATCTCGAATTTTAGGGATTCTACATGAAACCTAGGAAATCTAGGGTTTTGGTGAATTTTCGGGTGTTCTCCCCAAATTTCTGGAACCCTAAACCTAGGGATTTCGTGTAGGCATGTTTACATCTCCTACATTTAGTTTTGATCTTGATTTTTAGGGTTTTAAGTTTGGGTTCATGAGTAACTAGGTGAAATTCGATTTCCACATACTAGGTATTTGCTATTTCAGAAACTGGGTGTGTGAATCTTAGCATTTCCTGTGTCCAGTGTGTACCTGTGTTTGATGAAATGTTTCTTAGGGTTTTTGCCTATTCCTGTGTTTTAATTCCTGTATTTTGATATATGATGGCACTGGGAACAGGTTGTGTACATTTGGGGGAAAACCAGTGTGCAGTCGGGCTTGGAGAGATGTACTGTGCAGCCGGGCATTTTGGTGACTGTGTGTGAGTGAGCTGTAGGCATGTACCTGTGGGTGTAGACTGAGAGCTCTGAGAAATACCTAGTGTGTACCTATGATGTTCAATATGAATTCAGTTCATGTACCTGTGTGTGTGGGTGTTTAACAGTGTGGTACCAGTTTTTCCTATGTGAGAACAATGTGTGTGTAATTCTGTGAGTTCAGTGGGTGTTTATTCTCAGAAATCTGTGTGTGCAGTATGTGTGAGGTTCTGTGAATTGGGGTATCAAGGGATAGATGAATGTGTAGAAGGTTTTGGTGCACCTAGGCAAGTGAGGATATTGCACTACACTGTATCTGGACCTGAGCAGTGAGGGGTCGAGTTTAAGGGGGGAGGAGATCAACAGAGGTATAAGTAAAAGTATGGCAATTATGTGAGTTTTGTTAAACCTGAACACAGTCAGGTATCAGTTAAGGAAATTGGGGGATTTAATTGATGTCATATGTTATACACAAGTATATATATATGAGGGAGTTATAATGTGTTGGGTTATCAGTGTATAGCCCTATGTGAATTCCTGTGTGTGTAGAATTAGGGTGTGAGTGTATCAGTGTTAGATACCTGTGCAATCCTGAGTCCTAGTATCAGTGTAGTTATGTACTGTAGCATCAAGGTATCTTTAGTCATATTAGAATCAGTTGGTTGGTATATATGTGTCTGGTACACAGGAAATCAAAGATGGGTGAAATATGTGTTTTAGGTACTGATTTGTGATAGTAAGGGTAAAAGGAAACTCTGTGCAGTTGAAGGGAGTATGTGGGTGTTTACATAGAAGTGCAGGTGTATGTGTGTCTGTGTGTGAGCAGTAATTCAGTTCAGTGTCTCAGAATAAGTGAGACTGAGTTCTAGTGTATGTGTGTATCAGGTATCTGTGTGAGTGCAGTGTGTGCAGATTATTCTGTGTGTGTGAGTGAGGAATTCTGAGAATGAAGGGCAGTGAGATTTGAAGGTATTAAAACTGTGTATCATAGAACCCTGAGTTTAGTGTATTAGATACCAGTATGAGCAGTGTGAGAAGACTGTGTAATACCTGCTGTGTGTACTAGTGTGTGTGTCTCATAAATTCCAGGTTCAGTATGCATCTGTGTATGTGCCAGTATGGGGAAACCTGTGTCTACCTATGTGAACCAGTATGTATTCCTGTGTATCAGTAGGTAGTAGTGTGTGTGTGTGTGTGTGAGTGAATTCTGTGAGAAGAGGGAGAGCAGTGAGTTGTGCAGTTTCTATTATAGCAGTAGCTAGTGTAATCAGTGTGAGCAGTGAGGAACCAGTGTGCCTGTGTGAGGTAATACCTGTGTATAGGTCTAGTGTCAGTAATCTGTCTGCGTGCAGTATGCATCACAGGGGTTGAGTGTCAGGAACAGGGAGTTTAGTGAAGTATCTTATGGGTGTCCAGGCACCTGTGGAATTTGGTAAGGTATGGTTTAGGGCATGGGTTCCAGTGTGCATCAAGGCAAGTAGTACCCTTGGGTATCACTCTTTGAAATGTATCACATAAAGTATATTGTTGGTATCCTGGAAATACATAGAGTTTATGAGTTAAGGTTGGATTTTGAGTACTAGTTTAAATTAGAGTTAAATAGATTAAGTAATACCTTAGAACCTAATTAGGAGTTATCTATACTAAATGCCTAGTAGGTAAATATTTCTTAGTATTAATATGAAGCCTAAAGGAACAAGTTAACCTAATATTGACCACTAGGTTAGTATGACTAGTATCATCTTGGAGAAACCTACCACATAAGGAATTATGAACCCTAAACCTTAGTATGACCTAGAAACCTCGTATTTAATTAGTTAATCATGCTCATTCCCTTAATTCATTATTTAACATTGATATATTATATATAGGTCATTGTGATCCCACTTTGGACATTGATCCTCACACTTTGCTCAGGACCACAGGCGAGTACATTCTCTGACAGTTTTCGTTTTGTTGATTACTTCTATAAATTGTAGTGTATTACATACTTGATTTCGACACTATGGATACACGGGTTAGCACCCTAGATCCCCATCATGAGGAGTCATGATTGGAATCCATCGTGCTAGTTGGGGGATGGGGAACTATTAGTAGATTATGTGATCCTATCCAAACTTACCATGCATCATAGCTCACCCCACTTCTCACGTCGGGTGCGGCCTGACCATCATCATGCTTCATAGCTGTTATATATGATTAGCCTGACCATTATCATGCATCATAGCTAACCATATGGTTAGCCTGACCTTCAAGAATCATAGCTAATCATATATAACCAGCCTGATCTAGTCCCAAGCCGATCACATAATAAACTGATATTTCAAACACTTAGCTAGATGTTTACTTTATTCAGATTCACTTGTTCTAGCATTCACTGTTTATTGTTCATTGCTAGATACTCTATTGCCTATTTCATTTCTCCTGTACTTCTCATTTTCAGCATATACTTTCATCTTGTATTTCTTACACTGTTTATAGTCTTTGTCAATTTAATGAAACTGTTGTTAGTGCTTGTGCTTCGCTCCAATCCTGACTGGATAACAAAATTTTCAGAGGACCTGGAGGAGTTTTGCCCCACTCATTACGGCCTAGGATTATAGGGAGATTTCACTCCAGAAATCCCAGAGGAGTTGCCTATCCTAGAGGAGATCTTGCCTGCCTGTACTTAGATTACTTTTTCTGCATTTATTGTTTTAGACTGAGACTGAGTTGTATTTCATTATTTGTGACTTTGTGAGGTCATCTAGACCCAGGATTTGAGTTGGACTTATTGTGGTTGGTTTTTAATAGAACTCTTTTCTATTCTCATCGTGCCATTATTCTTATAGCTTGTGATTGAGTATATTATAGAACTATGGATTATTTATCTTTGTCCTCCGTACGGAGTTGAGATTATTGACAGGATATATTATATGTTGAGACCTAGACAGCGTTCTACCGCCGATGCTGCGGCGTAGGCTGGACGTACCCACGACTCATGCCCAAATTCCGGGTGCGGGTCGTGACAAAAGCTCCAGATCAGATTCTCAATAACGGGGTAGGAAAGTATCCTGAAGGCACTAAGGCCTACAGTTACTTTAGGCGATGCCGCAGGCCTCTGTCTAAGGAAGCCCGGTTGGCTGGTTTCCTCTCCATATGGCTGCGTCGAGTAGTGGTGCCCGGTATCGCATCCGCGGACCGCATTCACCGGAATATACTGTGGCCTGTTGTGCATCTGGTGTTCTGGGCAAGACTGGGCTTGCTCCCTGCCATGGTGTGCCGTATTCAGGCTGGCCTGAGAGCCATGACTGATGGACTGCTCGTCGATGAAGCTCGGCGTGATAGCTTTACCTGGGTAGAGTTACCATACCTGTACTTGATGGGATGGTTAATTCTCTACAACCCCCGGGTGATGTCTCCCGGCCCTGGTAGTAGCTCGGGGGGTAGTTTCTTGCTGAACTACAAGGACTCTCTCTGGAACGTGAACACAGTTTTAGACTGTCGGCTGGTGCTGAGCCTCAGTCACGGCTGGAAGCTTCTCTGCACTGTCCCCTCTGTACATCACAATCAGTCGGGGATTAGGCTTGAGGATTTAGGTGGAGAGAAGACCAATCTTTCTTCGGAAGCTTTTAATTGGTTGGTCTGTATCAGACCCTCCCATTTGCTGTACAGAAGCGAAGATCATTGCTTCTTCGAGCCCTACTTGCCCAGTCGGTTCGCCAGGCAGTTTGGGTACGATCAACTGCACGTGGGCAATGTCGTCACCAGCTTCAGGTCCAGGGGCAGACTCATTGATGGAGCCAGAGGATGGCGGTATTTTATCATGGGTTGCACGGGAGCAATCTTTATCCTGCAGGTCGTCACACTCTCCACGGAGCTGCGCATCCTTCATTCGTATACCCAGTTCTACGTGGCGATCAACACCTTCCATCGCGATTTTGACATGCGTGGAAGCTTTAGGGTGCCTTCTCCCAAGCCTGGGGGGAGAGTCGAAGTCCCCTCGGTTTCATCTGACGAGGGTGAGGAGTCCGTCACTCCGGATGAGCCTCTGGTGTCGGTGCCGAGGTGTGAAGTGCCTCCGCCTGCGGGGGCTTTGGCAGTCTTTGGGAAGCGAAGGGCTCCTGCTTCGAAGCAGACTTCCCCTCGCAAGAGGAAGAAGAAGACGGTTAATCGTTCTCTTCGGATTCCTGGTATTGAGGCTCCTAGAGAGGAACCTGTTGTCTCTCCTGTTGGGGATGTCTCTTTGATTGGAGGTTCCTCGCCTTTCGGAGAGGGACCCTCAGTTTCGGCTGGCGGTACCGGAGAACCCCTGCTTGAGTCTGCCGTTGCTGCCACCGCCTCCGGTAGTGGAACGAAATCGCCTGCGTGGCCGAGGCAAATGAGAGAATCTTTCCCTAGACCAGCAACGGATGAAACTCCTGCCGCGTCCGTGAGCATGCCTAGCGAGATTCCAGCTGACGAACCTCGACTGCGTCTTGGTGAAGGCTCGGTAGAGCACCTGGCGATGTCGGTTAGCCCACCTCCTTCTCCAGGTATAACAGTTCGCATTGCGTCATAAAGGCATGATTTAGCTACATCGGCTGCAGATGCGACATATATACCGTTGGCTATGGGTAAATGTCATCTTTATGTCTCCTCTTAGAAAGATTACCATCATATTGATATCAACTTTCTTGTCCTCTTCTCAGGGGACGGCGTCCACGGGGAGTATAGCGTTGAAGCGCCTTCTGGCTCTGCTCGGGCTCCTGGCGATGATACGGAGGCGCCCGACTTCGAGGAGGAAATACCTTCAGGGGCCATCTCGCCCGGAGTGGTTTCGTCATCTCAAGAGGAGGACGAACCCGTTATCGTGACCACGCCTCTCGCGAGTATGCTGATGACTTCTACCGTCGTTGTCGCACCTCCTTCGGTCGTACCACCCGTCGAGGCGGCGGCTGTGGCCACCTTGTCTGCAATCATTCTTGGAGGGGGACTCGCCAATATCGCGGCCACTTCTGGCGTCCAATCGGATCTAGTTGCGCTGACCGAGCAATATACCAGCCTCTTTTATACCAGTTTGAAAATGCTGATATCAATGGTGTTGGCGAAGAATCTAGACTTCGAGCGTCTGAAGAAGGCTTCTCAGTTTTCGATCGGGGCGGTCAGGGAGTTCGGCGATTCTGGGGTAGCTGACGCCCTGGAGGCGATGGTTAATGGGTTGGAGCAACCTATTAACGAATACTTGCAGCTGGCTCGGGGCAGCCTTGAAGCTGAGGTCCAGGCCAGATACGACCTCATGACTGCGCGACTTACCAAACAGCTGGAAAGCCTAGATAACTCCATCAACACACATAAGCTGGAGATGGATAAAAGAAAAGCTGTCGTGGAGGAGGCTCTTGCTCTTCAGACGAAGTGCCAATCCGAGCATGAAGGGAACGTAGCGAGGGCCCGCAAGTTGAAGGAAAAACTCGCTCTGGCAGAGGAGTGGGCTTCTCAGTCGTTGGCAGGTCTAGATGTAGCGACTGGTCGACTGAGTACAGCACGACGGGATCTGGAGCGTGCAGAAGCTGCCCGTGCTGGCTCTCTTCGGGCAAGGGCCGAACTGTCCTTTATGAGCAATCACGAGGCACGGCTGGAGCGGGCCCGCGTTGATGCCTTGGTTTCCAGGAATGAGAGGATAGTTGCACTGGTGCAGCTGATTCGCGACCTGACCGCTCCCCCATAATGATGTACCATTTCTTCTTTTTGCTTCCCAGATGTAATTCTGCTCTTTTTGGGAATAAATAAAGCGAATCTTTTCTGACTTTGTGGACCCATCATTTCGGAATATAAATGACAGGTTTGGGCGAGAGTGATATCAGAGGTAGTATGGACGTGATAGACTCTCGATAAACTTTTAGCAGGACATATCTATTCAGAGGTCATACGGACATAATAGAATATGCTTTGGTAGGATATATCTATTCATAGGTCATACGGACATGATAGAATATGCTTTGACTAAAGTTCGTAGACAAGACGCTATCAGAGGTAATATGGACGTGATAGGTATCGCATTTCCAAATTAGTCGAACATATCTATTCAGAGGTTATATGGACATGATAGAATATGATTTGGTAGGATATATCCATTCATATGTCATACGAACATGATAGAATATGCTTTGATTAAAGTTGGTAGACAAGACGCTATCAGAGGTAATATGGACGTTATAGGTATCGCATTTTCCAAATTAGTCGAACATATCTATTCAGAGGTTATATGGACATGATAGAATATGACCCGACTAGTTTCATTTTGGAAGTAGTTTTGTCAGAATTGAGATTCTCGCTATATTCCACTTGAGCAGAGGAGGTTAAGCATAGTACCTTTTCAGGAATTTACCGTTAATAGGAGCCATTAACAGGTCTCCATTAGGCTGGGCTAGCCTGTAAGCGCCGTTTGAGAACGTTGTCTCGATCACATAAGGGCCTTCCCACTTGGGCTAGAATTTGCCTTTACTCCTGTGAGTAAGGATCATCGGCCTTCTTACGGCTAAAACTAGCTCGTCGACTTTGAACACTCTTTCCTTTACTTTATGATTGAAAGCTCTGGAAATGTGTGCTTGATAGAGTGCGATGCGCTGTTGAGCTTGGAGGCATTTCTCGTCTAATCCTTCTAGCTCTTGAAGCCTTAACAGGTCATTCTTTTCTTGAGTCAGCTCATTAGTCACGGCTATCCTGAGTGACGGGATCTGGATTTTAATGGGGAGAACTGCTTCGCTCCCGTAGACCAGTAAAAATGGGGTACAACCTGTCAGTGTTCGTACCGTTGTGCGGTATGCCCAGAGACATTCGCCTAGATTCTCATTCCAATCTCTCTTGTTTGAAGAGACGAACTTCTTCAAGAGTTTGATAATGGTTTTGTTGAAAGCTTCCACCAAACCATTAGCAGCTGGATAATATGCCGTAGAGGCAATATTATGTATCCGATTTTTATCGCAAAATCGATGAAACGCTTGGCTGATAAACTGAGGCCCATTGTTATGGATTATCCTTCGGGGAATCCCAAAGCGATAAATAACGTGATGCTTGATGAAGCTGATTATATTAGACGCCTTTACCTCAGCAAGAGGGATCGCCTCTGCCCATTTGGAGAAGTAATCCGTGATGGCCAGTATGAACCGGTGACCTCTGGAAGAAGACGGGTGAATAGGACCAATGATATCCATACCCCATGCTTCGAAAGGCCATGATACAACCGTAGGATGTAGATATTCAGACGGTTGATGTATGAAGTCTATGAACCTGACAGGCTCTGCATTGTCTTGCATAGTTGATCGCGTCTGCGATCATAGTGAGCTAGTAATAGCCCATTCTCCTGATACGATCCTGTAGCTTAGGACCGGGTTGATGCGCTCCGCACACGCCATTGTGAGCTTTCCGGATAATCTGCTGTGCTTCGTCGTTAGAGAGACATCTCAATAGCAGTCTGTCGTAGGTCCGGCGATATAGGCATTGTGAAGATGCATCGAAGTAGAAGCGTAATGATCGTCTTTTGACGGATACTGCTTCTTTGGGGTCCTCCGGCAAGATTCCGTATGCGACAAAATCTATGAAGGGACTTCTCCAGTCTCTTCTAGGGGGATATGTGTTCACAGCGTAGCTGCGTTCTATGTGAAAGTTGTTCTTCACACAGAATAAATCTCTGTTAAGAAGGATTACCGAATTCTGCCTTCTTATTGGAGTGGCTAAATCTGCAGCTAGACTGGCTAGGGCATCAGCTTCCAGATTCTGAGATTGAGGTACATGCTCTAGGAAGAACCCTTTGAATGTCATGGCTATCTCGACCGTTGCTTGGTGATAGGGGATGAGGTCTGGATTCTGGACTTCATATATTCCCCTGACTTGATTGACGATAAGCAGAGAATCACTGAAAGCTTCCAGGGAGACGACCCCCAGCTCTTTGGCGACTTAGAGCCCGATTAGCAGAGCGTTGTACTCTGCCACATTGTTGGAGCATGGCTTGCTAAGAGAATATGCTCGGTAGATGACGAGTTTATCAGGAGTGACCAGGACAATTCCTACCCCAGAAACCACGTTTTCCTTGGGACCAGTCCTGGAGACGCCGTCGAAGAACAGTTGCCATGCGTCACTTTCCATTACGGAATTACATTCTGCAACTTTGTCGGGAATGTCCTCGTATAATTTGGAGGCCTCCGGGATCGGATGAGCTGCTAGGAAGTCGGCCAGCACTTGGCCTTTGATGGACTTCTGTGGGACGTATACCATGTCATATGGTGTTAACAGCATCGCCCAAGTCGCGAGTCGGGAATTAATAGCACTTGGCTTGCTCATCAGTACTCGAAGAGGGTTGATCCTGGATATGATATGAATAGTCTGGCCGGTGACATAGTGCCGCGTCTTCTAGATAGCGAACATCAGAGCCAAGCATTCTTTCTCCACTGGGTTGTACCGGTGTTCGGCTCCGACCATTATCCTGCTTAGGTAGTAGATAGCCTGTTCATGACCCATATCGTTCTTCTGTACGAGAAGAGCTCCTAGCGAATGATCTATTGCTCGAACGTACAGCAAGAATGGTCTTCCCATGACGGGAGGCACCAGAACTGGCGGACTGGTGAGGTAGCGCTTGATATCTCCGAACGCTTGCTGACAGGTTTCGTCCCATATGAATGATACACCTTTCTTCATGAGATGAGAAAAGGGCTGACATCTCCCCGAGAGGTTGGATATGAACCTCCGGATATAAGCCAGACGCCCTTGAAATCCCCGGAGTTCCCTCAGATTGTGGGGCGGTCGCATTTCTACGATGGCCTGGACTTTGTCAGGGTCCACTTGGATGCCTTTGGCGGTGATGACAAATCCCAGGAATTTGCCACTAGATACACCCAGAAAGGACTTCGTAGGGTTCATCTTGAGTTGATGTTGGCGCATTAACTCGAATACCGTCCTCAAGTCTTGAATGTGATCCTCTTTGAGGCGGCTCTTGAAGGCTATGTCGTCCACGTAACATTCTACTGTTTTGCGTAAATGCTCATAGAATATGTTACTCATAGCCCGTTGGTATGTAGCCCCAGCATTCTTCAATACGAAGGGCATGACCGAATAGCAATATACCCCTAACGGGGTCCGAAAGGCAGTGTGCTTCTCGTCTTCAGGATGCATCTTGATCTGATTGTATCCTAAGAATCCGTCCATGAAAGACATGCGTTCAAAACTGCAGGTGTTGTCGATCATGATGTCCATGATGGGAAGAGGGAACTCATCCTTGGGGCAAGCTGCATTCAGATCTCGTTAATCGATGCAGATACGTATTTTCCCATTTTTCTTCATGACTGGGACAACGTTGGCGACCCAGTCGGGATGTTGTTCTTCCCGGATGAAACTGCAGGCTATCAACTTCTTGACTTCAGCTTCGATGGCGTCCATCATATCCGGGCGGAACCGGCGTTGGTACTGCTTCACAGGCTTCGAGTCGGTCAATATATTGAGTTTATGAGTAGCCACCTTCGGGTCAAGGCCTGGCATGTCCTCATAATTCCATGCAAAGACGTCGATGTATTCTCTTATCAGTTGAATGACTTCTTCCCTTTCAGCTGGGGAAAGATTATTACTGATAAATATCGGCTTTGGTGAAAGTTCATCCCCGACATCAATCTGGATAACTTCATCTTTGGTGGGAGGTTCTCTCTGCTCGAAGCGGAATTCCCACTGTGTATCCATTTGCTGGGCCCAAGAGTCATTCTCAAATGGCTCAGAATCCTGTTCATCTGCTTCAAAGGGATCTGCCACTACCATATTCACTGATAATGTTTGTTCGAGAGCATCAGGTGAGTCAGAGGGCGATGAGCCATTTTGAGAAGAGGAAAGGATATCCTCGTCCGACTTAGAGGAGGTGGCATACCCTAACCCGAAATGAGTTCGTTGATAGTAGGGGTCGCTGCGCAGCGGCGTTCGTCTGCCTCTTCCGTAGTTGAGGCCTGGCTTCCGCTTCAAGTCGTAGCCCATGTTTTGCATGATCCTCAACGCTTGCGGCCTGTATCGGTGAACTTGCATTTTTCCAGCATCGTCATTGAAAGAATCTTCCTGGATAGCCGGTTGATTGCGTATTCGGCCGAAGACTATTGAACGCTGGCTGCTGCAGGTAGGCGGGACAATGAAGATAGAATCCTCATGTGGTCCATACGTCGTGACGACGTTGGATGATGACGCTACTTCCTAGACATACGGACGGTAGGAGTTCATAACTTCCAAGAATTTTTGTGCTATGGGTTCTACCTCGTCACGGGGAGTGGATTCCTGATTTGGAATTTGAGCATCAATGTACTGGAAAAGAGAATGTTTATTATCATCTGGAACTCCGTTCCTGGTTGTATTTACATCGGTCGGCTACCTGTTGCGCCGAAGGTTGATGACCAAGGGGGGAGGCTTCTGGTTCAAAGTGATCACTAGAGGATCACTCCCTTTTCCTAACCTGGTCTTGTTCAGGTGAATAGCCACAGGCCCCATGGCTTTTGGACGAGTGGTTCGTCCTTTCACTCTGATTGACAGTGGTAGTGCGGCAGAGGGTTCTTCTGGCTCCCGGTGGGATTCCTTCTCTGTCTCGCCTGACACTTCTTCCGTGTGGTCTTGAGAGTACAACACGGCATCGGAATAGTAGGATTCTACTCTTTTAAACGGGTTTAGGTCAGCAACCTCCGTTTGTACTGTTCCTTGGGGGTCTACATATTTAAGACATTGATGTAGAGTTGAAGGAACGATGTTGTGGTCGTGGATCCACGGTCTTTCCAGCAAAATGTTGTAGGACACCTCTGAATCGATAACGTAACATGTGGCCACCGATCTGAGGTTGCCAATCTGGATCCTTAGGCGAATTTTTCCCAACGGCTTACTTCTTCCGGCGTTGAAACCCACGATTGTAGTGGAGGTGTAAGCCAATTCGCTGGTAGGAATCCTCAGCGATCTGAGCAGACTGTGAGGGATGATGCTGATCGACGATCCCAGATCTATGTGAATCCGATCGACCTCCATAGAACCGACGTACCCGGTGTAATAGAGGGGCCTGCCATGCCTGTTATGTTTTAACAGCATGTCGTCTTGAGTGAAAGTGATATTTGGGACCACTTTCATTACACTGTGGCATTGAGGACATGCCACCGGTTCTTCGTCGGGGGACTTGAGCTGGGTCAAGAATGCCTCCGCCTGCATCAGTGCTTCACTCCGGGCTAGACGAGTGTCTTGGGAGAGCCTGAGTAGCTTGAAGATGGACAGCCTGGCTGGTGTATTAGCCAGTTGGGCCAGTATGTCGAAGTTGTATGGCTTCTCTAAACCTTTGTTTGGAATATTTTTCATAGGTTTTGCAAAGCGCACTTCTCTTTGCTTCCCCTTGTCCGCCGGAGTTGGTTTTGAAGGACCGGCATCTGGTACAATAGGGCCTGGTCCTGAAGGTTTGGCAGCTGAAGCGTCCGCCGGTACATCTTTCTGACTTGTTCCGTAGTCGTTGAGGTAGGCTTTTCCTGAACGGGTTGCAGCAAATACCTCGTCTTCGTCTGATGGCAAAGAAGTTGCGACCATATGGCATGGTTTGCATTTGGAGCTCTTTCTAGACGTAGCCTTAGTAGCTTTAGTCTCCTCCTCGAGCTCTGACACCAAATCCGGATGAACCTACATAATCTCGCCCTACCGGGTGGTTAGGGGTACCAGGTCATGATTTTGACCCCTAGCTGTAGGGAGATTGACGATATTCATCGTGGTCCAGGAAATGGGTGTGACACCGTCCGAGACTTCTTGGGAAGGCAGATTGCAGAGTGATGGCCTTAGCATCGTGATGGCCTTAGCATCGATTAACCCCTGGTGTTGTGCAGAGAGATCATGTTGGCCGTGACCGTCTTCTCGGTGTTGTGCAGAGTGATGGCCTTAGCATCGATTAACCCCTGGCTCTTTCTTTTCAGTATGTAACACGCCTTTGTCGGGTGGTGTACGTATCTGTGGAAGATGCAGTATTTGGGGTCGTTAGTACTGCCGACTTCTTGGGGCCGCCTCAGCTCCGGAAGGGTGATCTTGACACTTTTGACGAGACACTCGAATATACTTGGGATATCATTATCGTCGAAAGAGTAGACTTCGACGGGCCTGGAAGTCCTGGGTCTTGCTTGTGCGGTTGCCGCAGTCTTTTGCCTGGCCGTATTGATCGCTAGAGCTTCTTTTCCTTTGGAGCTGCGAGGATGGTCGCTGCTGGGAGATGACCTCTTGCCTCTGTCAGAGGCAGAGATCATGATGCCATTGTCGCGCGCCTTGCGACTGTTGTCTTCGGCGGCTACGGCCGAGATGATGAACGAGGGTCAATCATGGAACTGATATGGTCCTGTAAACACCGAGACTACGGGAAGGAGGTTCTTCCTGCAAATGTCTACCAACGCAAATTCTGGAACTCCTGGAGGCATCTGTAAGGTGGCTTGACGAAAATATTCGATGAAGGTACGAACGTCCTCTTTTTCCCTCTGCTTGACTTCGATGAGAGAGGACATAGACATGTCCATTCCTCTCTCGTAGAATCGCGTGAAGAATAAAGCTTTGAAGTCCTCGAAGGAAGTAATGCAGTTGTCCGCCAAGCTACGGTACCACTGATAGGCTACTCCTGAGAGGCAGGCTTTGAACACCCGAGTGAGTAGGGCGTCGTTCCCTTGTAGCAACACCGTCATCATACTGAAATAGTTCATGTACTGACTTGGTGATGTTTTTCCCTCGAATAGAGCCATAGTCTGAGGTATGTACCTCGGAGGGAAAGGGACCTCTTCCCAGATAGCTGGGTAAGGCTGGTTGATTCCCAGTTTCTTGAGCTGATCTTTGTGCTTCAAGGCGTCAAACTGGGCTTTCAACTCCCGTACTGCCTGCATCGGATTTTCAGTTGGAAGCGGGACTATGGTGTAGTGCGGAGTTGGTTGTATCGTGACTCCAATGGGAGGTAATATATTCTCCGAGTGAGGAAGCGGAGGAACTGCTAACTCTTGATCTAGAGCAGGCTCTTGGCTCGGGTTGGATGGTGGTAAGTCCACCCCCACATGTATCTGAGTTGGCGGGACCGATACTTGAGACATGGCAGTTGCGTGCTGAGTTAGCATCATCTGGTGCATGTTCTCCATTATGGATTGCATTTGTTTCAGAGATGTCTCCAGTACAGTGATGCGTTGTTCCGCATTTCCTTACGGCGAAGCTTCCTCGCGTTCATCTTCAACGGCATAAACTCCCTTTTCCCTGGGCGTCATTGAAGGATTAGTATAGGTCGCTACAGAAGTCGACTCTATACTCTCAGCATCTGATCCGGGAGACTGGCGACCCCCAGCGTCGGAATCAGATGAGTACGAAGCTGGTTGCTGTGACCTTGCACAAGTATTTTGGAACACCCCAGCTTCAGTGTTCCTGAGGAGGTCTTCGAATCTCCTTCGGCTCGGAGGCCTAGAGGGATGACGTCTTGAGCTCGACCCTCCTCTAGGTATATGTGAAGCCATGTTCACGGATGCATGCGTGGGCTCTTCTTCCTGGAAAGACAGAGAGTAGCTCAATCGGTCGAAAACCGACCGTTTTGCTTTAGAACAGCAGCAGTCAATCATAATCTTATGACTATTACAACATTGCTCGCCAGGGGGCGTAATAGACATGTTGGAAGGTCCCCTCTCCTTACGCTTCTGGATTAGATATTTGCGCAAGTCAGGAGGAGTAGAAGAAGAAGAAGACGGCTTGTTCCTTTTGTTCCCATCAGTGGGCATGCAGAGATTGGGCACCATGGTTTTCCCTGTGCCACCTGTGTACAACAGGTTGGCTATCTGGGTGGCGGATAATCCCCGGGGAGGGTGTCTTTCCGCAACCTGAGCTTGCTTTACGCCGTGGGACTTCGCCTGGCCTAATTTGGAGATTTGCTCAGACTGGCGTAAAGCTGAAGAGGTCCTCAGTCGGCCGTCGACTTCTCGCGTAATCCGGAGGGTAGGCAGATTGCTCCCTCGCTGGCGTAAAGGCCAAGAAGTTGAGTACTCTGCCGCTTGCTTTCCCTTGCGGAAATCACAGCGCTCATCTGGTTCCCCGTAGAGGTCAGATGTTGTCTTGCGCATGGAGCGTAATTTGTACTTCCGATTTGGCGCTGAGGCATCATCAGAAGTTTTGTCTGTACCGCGCGTAGCGGGAGACTGGTTTCTACGCGTAGAGCGCAGTGGATACTTCTGGGTTAGCGCTGAGGCTTTGCCCGAAGTTTTTTCTGTACCACGCGTAGCGGGAGACTGGTTTCTACGCGTAGAGCGCAGTGGATACTTCTGGATTAGCGCTGAGGCTTTGCCCGAAGTTTTGTCTGTACCGGGCATAGCGGGAGACTGAATTTTACGTGCGAGGCACGGAGGGAGCAATGCTACAACCTCATTGGTCGGAGAGATCGGAGAGATCGAAGAGTCCACAGGAATGGTAGAGGAGGTCTTGGGCATCCAGACCTTGCGCAGCTTCCTGTTGTCTTGGACGGAGAGAGGGTGAGAGCTACCCCCGGTTCGAAGCATGTCTTCATAGGCAAACTGGTCGAATTGGACGACCAGTGTCTTCTTCACGGTTCCTACAGATACCTCATCGTGTTGAGCAATTACTTCCTCATCAGAAGAGAAAGACTTTCCCAGCAGAGTCGCTATCTTGTTTGTGGTATTAAACGAAAGAACGAAGTGTATATAATACGAGATTTTACACGAAACCCGCCTTCTTTGGTTTACAAACAAACTTGTACAATTTGATCCTACCCGAGGATGTGGGAGTACAATTTATTTAATCTGGGTAAATATTGCTATAGGTGTCTGATCTGCAGTCGATCACTTTAGCCCTTGGACCACAGGATGATGAAGAAGTGCCGTAGAAGACAGGAAGCAGCTTCGAAGGTTGCAAAAGAGGGTGGATGCACGATCACAAAGTCGTCGATCCCTACTCTTTGCCTGAGCTCCGGATTCTCTCTCTCTCTCTCTCTCTCTCTTGACCTCTGGTTCGATCTTTCTTGGCAGTTCGACCTTGGATCTGATATTAGTTTTCTTGACCAATTTTTCGACCCTCAAATTTGTCGACCTTGTCCTCTGTTGATAGAGGTCTCTATTTATAGAGTTTTGGTGACAGTGACCACTCCGTCGGTGTAGAAACCGAGTAGTGGAAAGTATAGCACCCTTTTACACAACGGTTAAAATAACCAATACCTGCGTATAGATGATCCTTTGAATGAGCGTGTGACGCGGGTCCAACTAAGGGACAAAATGCGTATAATCGCTACGAAGATCACGGCATAGAAGCCACGTAGGTAGGTATCCCTCGTGTAGAAGAGGTGGGCGTAGAAGCCAATGTCTGTCACCATGGCGTAGAAGCCAAGTAGGCATAGAAGCCGAAATAGGCGTAGAAGCCGAGTGATCATAGAGACCGAGTGGGCGTAGAAGCCGAGGGAGCGTAGAAGCCGAGTGGTCGTAGAGGCCGAGTGAGCACAGGAGCTGAATGGGCGTAGAAGCCGCTGCGTACCGTGCCGGAGTGCTGATGTGGACGTCTTAGCCAGAATTACAGCTTTTGAAGATATAATCAAATCTCTTGCATTAAACCGTGTGACATTACTTAATGTCCGAATAATATTCGGGTGTCAACGCCATACGCGGAGATGGATATCGAGACCCTATACAATTTTCGTGCTTGCATCATCAAGTAAGTCATACCATAGGACACCTGACACTATTCATGAGACAGAATCTTCCTGAGATATTCATGGTGATTCTGTATAGGTTACATGATTCGTGACATAGATATTGCATGTGCTTAGCTATCATTATGACTTGCTGCATTAGATATGATCTTGCGTGACATGGACATGAGACATCGTGGACATGAGACGTGTGATTATATTGGGTGGGGAGAGACACACATGCTACAGGCTAATTTTATAAATTTATTATGGTGCCACTACATAGTAATCTATATAGTATAATTACATAGTATATCTGCTACAGGCTCCCCGACACAGAGCTTGTAGTAGTCTCAGCCTAAGTCTAGTGATGCTCTTATTTTGCATATCACTTAGCTGGTTATATACTTTACCCTATTGATTCATTTATTACTGCACTGCATTTATTTTTTGCATGAGATATTCTTGTACTTTGCTATGTTCCCTGAGGACCTGGATCCGGATTATGTCCCCAGGATTAGTAGAGGAGATCTATCCCGAGGTATACGGGACATGAGCATTAGCAGGAACAAGTGCATACATTGGAGCAGTACCAGAAACCGAGGACGAGGTAATTGTCGAGAATTTCTCCTGAGTATATGCTTTATCCATACTCAATATTTGCTGTTGTTATACTCTTTATTTCTTGTCTATTGACTATTGTATCAGACTTATTATCGGGTTGTTCCCTGATATATATTTTATTGAGACCTTGATGATGGTTATATTTTATTTTGCGGTTATTGATCATATTTATCTTCTATGGATAATATTAGATTGTGACATGTTATTTAGAATTTATTATTGTATTACAGCTTAAGCACACCCTGATGGGTCCATTAAATTGGGTTTGACCATCGGTATGTGCTGCTGGCCATTGCCACGTGTCTAGTCCCTCGATATTATGGGACTGGGGCGTGACATGGTTTTTGTGTGGCCCATGCAGATCAATGACTAAATTGCTTCGGTTTCAACTTAGGAACTGAGCAAGCCTGCAACAAGGATATGATAAGTTATAGGATCTCATCAACTTGATTGAATCGTTCTTGATCTCTATATCGGATTCGAATTAATTTCTTGACTTGCATCCTGCCTTGATTCCCCTGTGCGTCTCTTATAGTTTATTTTGGATGCAGAGTAATGGATCCACGAGCAAACGACGAAACTCCTGCAAGAACACCACAAGGTGCTGTAGCAACCTACGGAGAAGATGAAGTGACGCCATTGAGTGAAGATCCCTCCACTCACCGAAGCAGTCAAGCCAATCAGCATGCCTCGAGAACCCGCAAGATGACCTTCCGCCGCAGTTTACTCCACCAATGCCCGTATTCCCACAAGGGTAGGCTATGGACGGGCAGCAAATATTTCAAATGTTCTATGCAATGATGCAAGCTCAACAGTAGATTCAACAAGAGGCTCTGCGTCACAGCCTAGTAATCCCACTGGAGCAGGTGAATCTACCAGCACAATGGCCCTCGACGGGATCTATCACCGATTTCCGCCAGCTGTCTGGCAAGGAGGAGTCCACTGAAGTTCATGAGTGGCTCACAAACACTCAACATCAATTAGAAGCAGTTGAGCTTCCAAGGGAGCGTTGGATGACTGTCGTCCGAATGCAGTTGACGGGCAATGCACATCATTGGTGGCTATCTGAGGAGACACGGCTCGGACCAGACCGAGTCACTTGGGAGGGATTCTCCAGACTCTTTCAGGAGATGTACATTCCAGCTTTTGCTCGATCGGAACTTCGGGACAAGTTTAATTGCCTCACTCAAAACAATATGACAGTGGAAGAATACAATGCAGAGTTCATTCGTCTGAGTCGCTTCGCCCCTACCTTGATTCCGACAGAAGAAGAGAAGGCTGAGAAGTTCTTCGACGGACTTAACTTTGAGCTACAGAGACAGATTGGCTCTGTTGCACCTACTTCTTAATCGGACGTCCTTGCTGCAGCATGACGCATGGAGCGCGTCACCAGGAGAGAGTCCAGCCTGAAGTGACCTTTCACATCAGCACCAGCTAGAGCACCACAGGGAGAAGCTGCAAAGGGATCTCACATGCACCAACCACCCAGAGCATCTCCGCAGATACTACCTACATGTTAATACTGTGGCAAGGTAGGCCATATTGAGAGGGAATGCAGACGCAAGTTGGGATTATGCTTGATTTGTGGATCCAACCAACACTTAGCCAAGGATTATCCTGAGCATCGAGGGGGAGCACTAATGTTAAACAGACAAGCTTTACCAGCACCAAGTCCAGTTTATCCAGCATTGGGAGTACCACAGACGGGAGTTGGAGGAGTCATACCACCAGCCCCAGGAGGGTATCAGCCGAGGCCACCCTTGGCACCACAAGCATCACTCTTCCAGCAGGCTCAGCAGCAGCAGAGGAATCCACTACAAAGATGCGGACAAGCTTTTGTAGTGACCATAGAGGACGTGCAGACTCGTGGAGTAGCAAATGCGCGTAAGTTATTAATAGATGCATTGCCTTAGCACGTGTCTGTTAGTTCATGACCTAAGCCTTAAACCTAGTAATTTTGAACTTATTAATAATTGATAACCTAGTTTTCTAAGCTGTAGTTTTCTTGCTTTAACCAGAATTCCTTCACTCTTGAATTACCAAACTTTTATTTTTCTAGGGAAATACTTTATTCCTTCCATAGGTGTTTTGCTTAACCCTCATCCTTTGATTCTCCTTGATCATGATTCTTGATTGTGACGTGCTTCGAACCTGTTTTGCAAACTGTATCATCTCTTCTGACCGGTTGTGTTTCATTATTCTTTGATTTCGAGGACGCAATCCTCTTAAGGGGGGTATATTGTAAACTCCCAGATTTTTCAGGAATTTAAAAATAAATTTTCAAAATTTTTCTGGAATTTTTAACTAATTAAAATCAAGGTATTCTGGTATTAATTAATTTTAAATGTTTTTATTAAATATTAAAATATTATCAAAACAATATTTTTGGGTGTAAAATAAAATATTAGACATATGGTAATTTTCTTGGAATTTATTGGGCCCAAGAACTATTTTTTTAAAGACTTAAAAATTAATATTTTAATTAAACCAAAACAAACCGGTTTAAAACACCCTAATTAAACCGAACCGGACTATTTGAACCGACCCAACCCTAGTGGATCGGATCCGGGCCTAAACCCAAACCGGCTGACCCGCAACCCGACCCGCCTGCTACATTGATCCCCCTTTCTCTCCCGTAACCGACGCCGTTTTCCCTCTCCGCCGGCCGCCGTTTCACCTTCCTCTGCTGGCGGTTACGCCCTCGCCCCGCGACTGTTTTGCCTCCCCCGCTCCCCGCGCCTCTCCCTCTCCCGGCCGCCCACCTCCCCTGCCGGTTCTCCCTCCCTATAAAACCCATACTTCAGCTCCGCCTCCACCGCCATCCTCCACCACCACCATCACCGAACCCGACATCCCGCTCCACCACCACAGCAACCATCTCCGGCCGCCCCGACCCTCTCCTCCGCCGTGAACCCCCATCTACTTCCCCAGCTGACCGTCACCCCACCGCCGTAACCTCGACCTCGGCAGCTGCCACCATCACAGCTACCCGCCCCTCTCTGCCAGATCCGGCCGCCTCCGACCCCGACGAACCCCGGTGACCTCTCCTTCAGCTCCATCGCTTCACTCCGGCGACGTCTCCCCTCTGACCCAGCAGCTGAGCAGCCCGCAGAAACCCTAGCAGAGCCACCCACCGGCCGTGCCGCGTAGCGTCACCTCGCAGAAATGCGTATTTTCAGTTGATACCTACCCCTGTTCAGGTGAGGATTTCTCTCTCCTCGCTGTCTTGTTTTATGAACCGTCTGCTATGACTCATAGACTGCATGATCCTCTCGAACCCCATATAATTTGTTCGGGGTATCGCGTCCTGTGGCGGTCGCAAACTGCGACACAAAATTAGGAAAATAAATACCCTGATTTTCCCGGAACTGGGTGCGCCCCGCTAAACGGGATGACTTGGTCGTGTGCGGACTTCACTGAAAGGTGCGCGCCGTTAATACGGACGTGTGGGATTTCGCGAAAGTTGATTTGGATGTGCGTGCACACCGGAATTAACGCGTATCCGTCGACAACATCCCGTATCGACCCTGTTCTGGAACTTATTGTAACTTCGTATACACACGTCGTATCGAAACAAAATTTGTGCCATTGGACTCGTAGTAATACGCTGGTCCTGTGACCCAAGTTTGGTTTGATTCTGAGAACGTTGACAAAATTGCGTATCGTGGGCCCCACGGCTCCACTTGACGGGCGATTTTGTGATTGGCTCATCGGAATCCAGTTCTGGACATTCCGTTGGGTTCATATCGTCGTTCTGGACTTGTAGACACTAAGTTTGACAAATTTGGAGAACATTGTCTCTGACACGTTTTTTGGTGCGAGATAGGCCACATGTGGACCCCGCTTTGACCAAAAACTGTCACTTTTGCCCCTGTGTCCAAATTAGACTTATGGACAGGCAATTCTAGCTATTTGATATCTTATGAACCTGATGGTAACGTTTATTTCAGCAATCGGAGAAGTACCTGCAGATCCCGCTGATACCAGAGCAGCAGTTGGAGCCAAAATCCCAGGCAAGTGTACCTTGCCAATCTTGCAGTCATTGCTACATGTTATTTCCTTGATGTATTATTATGTTGTATCTGTTCAACCTAGGACCGTGTGACATTACTTAACGTTCGAATAATATTCGGGTGTCAACGCCGTACGCGGAGTTGTGTAACGTCACCTAGAGATGGATATCGAGACCCTATACAATTTCCGTGCTTGCATCATCAAGTACGTCATACCATAGGACACCTGACACTATTCATGAGATATAATCTTTCTGAGATATTCATGGTGATTCTGTATAGGTTACATGATTCGTGACATAGATATTGCATGTGCTTAGCTATCATTATGACTTTCTGCATTAGATATGATCTTGCGTGACATGGACATGAGACATCGTGGACATGAGACATGTGATTACATTGGGTGGGGAGAGACACACATGCTACAGACTGATTTTTTAAATTTATTATGGTGCCACTACATAGTAATCTATATAGTATAATTACATAGTATATCTGCTACAGGCTCCCCGACACAGAGCTTGTAGTAGTCTCAGCCTAAGTCTAGTGATGCTCTCATTTTGCATATCACTTAGCTGGTTATATAGTTTACCCTATTGATTCATTTATTACTGCACTGCATTTATTTTTGGCATGAGATATTCTTGTACCTTGATATGTCCCCTGAGGACCTAGATCCGGATTATGTCCCCAGGATTAGCAGAGAAGATCTATCCGGAGGTATACGGGACATGAGCATTAGCAGGAGAAGAAGCAGGAACAGGTGCATACATTGGAGCAGTACCAGAAACCGAGGACGAGGTGATTGCCGAGGATTTCTTCTGAGTATGTGCTTTATCCATACTCAGTATTTGCTGTTGTTATACTCTTTATTTCTTGTCTATTGACTATTGTATCAGACTTATTATCGGATTGTTCCCCGATATATATTTTATTGAGACCTTGATGATGGTTATATTTTATTTTGCGGTTATTGATCATATTTATCTTCTATGGATGAGATTATATTGTGACCTGTTATTTAGACTTTATTGTTGTATTACAGCATAAGTACACCCTGATGGGTCCATTAAATTGGGTTTGTCCATCGGTGTGTGCTGCTGGCCTTTGCCACGTGTCTAGTCTTTCGATATTATGGGACCGGGGCATGACACAAACTTCTGAGTCTTTTTGAGGTATCTTATCACCCTCTTCACAGCTTTTCAGTGTTCAACACCTGGGTTACTCGTGAATCTACTCAGCATTCCCACAGCAAAAGCAGTGTCAGGCCTAGTGGCATTTGTAGCATACATCAAGCTCCCGATGATGCTAGAATACTCCAGCTGTCTGACATTTTTTTCTGGGTTAGGCTTCAGTTTTTTGTCACACCTATATGAAGTATCGATCCCTGAAAGATCCTGATATCCATAGCGTGTGAGCATCTTCTCCACATAGTGAGCTTGTGATAGAGCAAGCCTTGCTTCCGTCTGGATTATCTTAATCCCAAGGATGACATCTGCATCTCCCATGTCCTTCATACTGAATATAGATGAAAGAAACATCTTTGTTCTAGTGACACATTCTTCATCCGTGCATAGGATTAGCATGTCATCCACATAGAGACAAACGATGATACCTCTATCGCCGACGAACTTCGTGTACACACACTTATCAGTTTCGCTGACCTTGTAGCCATTTGATCTGATAACTTTGTCAAACTTCTCATGCCACCATTTGGGAGCTTGATTCAGACCATACAGAGATTTTACCAGTTTGCATACTTTATCTTTAATACCTTTGACGACAAATCCTTCTAGCTGCTGCATGTAAATCTTATCAGTTAGTTCACCATTCAAAAATATTATCTTGACGTCCATCTGATGAATCACCATTCTGTGAATAGCACCTAGAGAAATCAATATCCTGATAGTAGTCATCCGTCGAGAGCATAGGTATCGAAGTATACAACCCCCTATATCTGAGAAAATCCATTGACTACTAGCCTGGCCTTGAACTTGTCAACAGTTCCATCTTCTTTCATCTTCTTCTTAAAGATCCACTTGCATCCGATGGTTTTAGCTCCTTCAAGCAGATCAAATAACTTTCAAGTATTATTAGAAGTTATCGAGTCAAACTCGTCAAGGATAGCCTCTTTCCAGAAAAATAGCATCTCTGGTCTTCATTGCCTCATCATAGGTAAGATGATCACCTTCTATATGATAGGTAACAAAGTCTTCTCTAAAGTCAAATAAATACAAATAACTGTTATACAATCCCACTGATACTTTGAACCTTGTTATAACTGCATTATCAATTATCCTTGATTATAATTTCTAATTATCTTAATGGATTTAATAACATAGACAATTGACCAAGTGCATTGCGAACCATAAGATATTAATTTCTTACGTACAGTATATTACAAACTTATGATGTTTAGAAATTAATTATACATATGAACAAGTAATACTTTTATGACTTTAACATTGGAAAACGGCTTCCCATGAAGGCCAACAAACCAGCATATCGTGTCCGTGTCCAGCGTATCAAAAATACCAAACCATTTATTTTTCTTCATGTTCATGTTTGTATGTGTGTCCAGACCTCCACAATCCAAATGCAATAATTAACCAAATTGAAATGAGGGTTAGGGTTACCTTAGCCAGAGGAGAAGGTGATCTGACGGAGGCGGAGGTTGTCCGGGGTAGAGGATCTGGAGGGCTTGGGGATCGGACGTTGGAGTAGGAGGAGAGGGGGTCGGGGTTGGTGGAGGAGGAGGAGGAGGATGAGAGGGGGGTCGGATGCCGGAGGAGGAGGAGGAGTAAGGGGGAGAGGCTGCCTGTGAGGGGGAGGGACTGCCGGAGAAGGGGAGGCCGCAGGAGAGAGGAAGGAGGGGGGGTGAGGAGAGAGAGAGAGAGAGAGAGAGAGAGAATGAGGGAAAATAAAACGCGGTTGGAAATTTTAAGTTTTCTCAGTGACGGATATTTTTGTCACTAATCCATCGCTGAAATAACTGCGACGGATTAGTGACAAAAAATAATATATTTTGTTTGCATAAATAACTTAGTCATTTTTTCAGTGAATTTCCGTCGCTGACTCAACGACGGATTATTTTCCGTCGCTGAGATCCATCGCTATTTAATAGTATTTTTGTAGTGTTTGTGTTACTTTTTATTATGTCCGTTTAATAACTCCTTTTAGTGATTATTGATGTGTGCTTTCTTATGATGATACAAGTTTATATTACTAGACAAGTTTTGTATGTAGTTCATGAGACAAGTTTATGTACGAGTTCACAATTCTCACAACACCGTAGAAATATTTGTGTATGAAAATCCATTGCATTTGGCATCGGACAATCAAGTGCGAGTATTGCCCAATGTATCGCGTCGCGAATACGATAACTCGTGAAAAGCCCATACTTATGACTCGTCATTCTAGGGAGTTCTCAAGTGTCCACTGTTAGTTTATGGCCCATAGCTTTTGCACCAACTCTTCCCATTCCTAAGGGAAGTTACCAACTCTTCTTATTCATAAGGGAAGTTACTAACTCTTCTTATTCATAAGGGAAGTTTCTAACTCTTCTTATTCCTAAAGGGAAGTTACCAACTCTTTGTGTTCCTAAGTGGAAGTTACCACTTTTTTGTGAAGTGGTAACATTATGAACAAGAGCATGATGGGAAGCTCAATTTTCTATATAAAGGGTTTTGGTCCCCAAGCTAGACACACACTTCTAAAGATTACACCATCAAAATTGAGTGTTCATAGTTTGGAAGTCCAAACCCAGGAGAAAGAAGAAAGAAGAAAGAAGAGAGTACTAGAGTTCATCCACTGTTGAAGCAACAATGGCTGGATGTTAGATTTATTAGAATATTGTTATTTTGATCCTTTTGTTTATTTCCGCATCTAGGATCACATTGAATAACATTTGGTATCAGAGCTATCAAATACCTCTGCTTTTATGCTTTTAATCATGAAAATTGCTCTCTGTTTTGACATATTTTTCATGGCTGAATATGTTAAAAACAAATTTAATTTAAATTTTGAGTTAACTCTTAATACTGTTAGCTTATTTCAATCATGGGTTTGAGTATTGTTATCCATCATATGTTCTTTCATAATCAATCCATGCATGTTCATTGTAAACAAAGGTTCGTAAGCCATGTAGTTTTAATGCATTTGAAGTAACTTTAGTTCTCTAACTACATGTACCTTTCTTGATGTCTAGCTATAGCATATGAATATATACTGTATGGTAGATAGTCAAGGAACATTGTTGAAAGAATGTATTGCTGGAAAGGGGATGCATTTTTTTATTTAAGATTGCTCCATTTATTTATTTTATTTTAAAGTTATTGCTTATGTGTATTATAATTAGAAATCATTAAGTTTTGATTTCTAAGATGTAATATGCAATATAATTGTTAATAAGCAGTAAGAATTAATTATGTTGGTGCAATTTATTTAAGTTATTATACATGTAAATTTATAGCTTTATTTGCATGCAATATTATCTAAATTGTGCTAAATAAATCTCAATTATAATTTTAACATATAATTTCAGTCAAAATTGTTTGGCACATTAAGATGTTCACCATTTAATTAAAATAATTGTTTTAGGTATTTAGTAGAGCCTAAAAAAAAAGAATTTGAATGTCTAGTGAACCATATAATTTTAAATAATTAGGGAGTAGCCACAACATCTTTAATTATTTAAAGTTATATATGAAGTGGATTGGGATCACTTAATGGACATTAATTATAGTTAATTATATGAATATAATGATATTACCCCGCAGGGATTTTATTATATTTATACAATTAATTAGGATTAAAATATTAAAATTAGTTCTTCTTAATTTACCCACAGGAATTAGGAAGAAATAATTTAATAGTTTTATTATAAAGTAAAATTAATATGATCTGATTGAATTAGAGATTTAGCCCACAGGCAATTTTTAATGAAAATTAGATTCATTTTTTTAATGCATGTTTTACCTTGGTAAAACATGAATTCTTTTAAAAGTCTCAAATATTAATACTTGTAATTTTTGTGGAGTTTTACCCAATATCTCTGATATTCACTGTGAGGTTGCCGAACTTAGGGGAGATAACTTTAAGATTTGGAAGGAGAGAGTTCTCCTTCAATTAGGGTGCATGGACATAGACTATGCTATTAGGAAAGATGAACCACCTAATATCACTGATACCAGCACACCTGCTCAAGTTCTTTTGTATGAACGTTGGGAGAAATCCAATCATCTCAGCGTAATGTACATTAAGACTAAAGTTAGTGCTGGTATACCTGGTTCAATTGAGCAGTACGAGAATGTCCGTGAACTGCTAAAGGCTATTGGCGAGCAATTTGTCACTTCGGATAAGGCCCTAGCAAGCACCCTAATTATGAAATTCACAACCTTAAAGCTCACCGGTATAAAAGGTGTACGCGAACACGTAATGCAAATGAGGGACATAGTGGCTAAACTCAAGAAGCTCGAGGTGGAAATGTCTGATTCCTTCTTGGTGCACTTTATCCTCAACACTCTTCCGCATCAATATGGACCTTTCAAAATCTCTTATAACACACATAAGGATAAATGGACCATCAATGAATTGATGACCATGTGTGTTCAAGAGGAAGGAAGGTTGGCGATGGAGCAAGGAGAAAGTGCCATGCTGGTAACGCAAAAGAGAGAAAAATCTCAAGCCAGTCAGAAAGAAAAATATCAAATTCCTCCAAAAGCTGACATTAAGAAAGACGATAAATGTTTCTTCTGTAAAAAGAAAGGACATGTGAAGAAAAAATGTCTGAAATTCCAAAGTTGGCTTGAGAAGAAAG